>JASMMZ010000004.1:29389978-29809518 GCA_038502455.1 Anisogramma anomala
CCCCCCCACAAAAAAAAATAGAAACATTTAAAGGAGGAATATATACCAAATCATATTTACAATACTGCTTAGGTAAATGTAAACAAAAAAGATAACGAAAACTTGGTATTATAACTCCAAGTATAAGGGATTATCAAAACTTTCGGCAACCCTTTTAAGGAAAGTAATAAGGTTAAAACTAACGGTTTGCTAACTCAAAGGGTTGTACAATTCGTACCGAAAATCTATTTTAACCTTCAAAACCCAAATATTACGATTTTTAAGTCGAGGATTATTTGCGAGGTTAAAGAAAAGACTACAAGGTGGCCTTACAAAAAGTTACGTCTAATAGTTTAAAGATACAGCGATAAAGGTAAAGACTAGATCTTTACGTAGTCACCAAAGATTTAGAAAATTAGCTAGAATTTAATAATAGCTTTAGTAATAAGTTTACTGATTAAAATTAAAATCAAGTTTACATTTAATAGTCATTATATAGCGTAAGTCTATACGAATTGGTAACGGATTTACAACGGATCATATTACTAAAGCTATTATAGAAATTACGTGTTATTTACCCTTCGGGAACAGTAATACAGTATATAAAACTATTATACGGATGAGTTAAAGTAGGCGTTTACTCGTTTCTAACCTACTAGTTGTATTTTAAATTATGGTTCGCGATATAGTCTTTAATATACGACCACAACTTGTTGGTGACGTAGAAAAGAGACTTTGGTGTAGTGGGTGTGTAAATTAACGATACCCTTTTCGTTAAAACTTCTGGATTTATAATATCTAAACAACAAACGATTAAAATTTTCAAGTTTTAAAATTATAAGCTAGTAATCATATTAACGAAAGGTACATAATTTAACTTTAATAAATCGTTAATCCTTATAATTAGTGTTAATGCCGGCCTTAGCTTTCGTTAAAAGAGTTAAGACACTGTTTTGGCTATAATTGACAAGACTAATGTGGCTAAGGCCTAACGGTACTTGAAGAAGCGTGCCTGTGGTAGCTATATTTTCACTTTATGTTAACTGGAAACCTCCTGTGACCTCTTTATCGCGGCACGAACATAGGATCCAGCAAATAAAGAATTTGACCGGCTAAATAAAAGGCTCTAGTAACAGATGCGAAACCTAGACTGCGGGATTGATATAGTTTTAATTAATTCGTTTGAGGCTGAGTTAATAATTTTCATAGATAGGTCTTTTATAAATAATACTGACCTATATTCACAAATCGCTTTTTTTAATAATTCTCGTTAACGAAGATAAACGGAAAGACCAATTTAGTATCAACGGTAATCTAATTTACTAAACCACCATTAATTGTAAGAGAATGATACGAAGAATGTAGCCTTAGAGGTTTATGTTATAATAACAGGTTTTAACGTAGGCATGGTACTGTAGAAAACCCTTAACCTTATTACTAGGTAGCTAAAGATTTCTTCTATCCCGGTAATAATTTGTATCAACTCAAGGAGCTTATTCGAATGCCTTTCGAAGTTCGGAACTACTAGTAAAAAACGTCTGATAATCGACGTAATAATATTCCGTAAAGCATACGAAGGAAGGAAGATTAAAAAATTCCAATGTATCAACGGAAAAGAAAATCTTATAGATATTATGATAAAGGTAATACCAAACAAAGCTTTGAAAGGTTTATGGATAATAACATATTAACTATACGTATCGAAGGCTACATTAATAGGCCGTCTGGAAAACCTAAATTATATGCCGGCGACCAGGATTGTACCGGAAAACTGGAAGACTGCTAAGGAAGTAAAGGCTACGATGGCGATTTGTTCGACTGGTATAGCTGAAGTGGGGGTTTGCGAAAGCCTGAGGCAGAAAAACTTTTTATAGGAGTTAAAAAAACTCGGACCTTGGAACAACGAAGCAGTTAAGGTTAAATCGGGTTAATTTACATGTAATTGGTTTCAATTTAGTATGAAAGTCAATTGGAATTAATAGGGGGTTAGCAAGTTAACGAGGTCGCTGATTAGCACTAACCGGAAAAGGTTAGATAACCATGCTGATGTGCATGCACAAACTAAAAAGCCGCTAGTGTTGAAATAGTACTACGTGCAGTGTAGTGGGTTAACTTCAATTACAGTAAAGTTGACTATACTGACTGAAAATTGAGTGTATTATTTGCATAGACTTACTATATTGGGTGTAAGTCGAGTGCAGTACGCTGCACTTCACTCTAAGGCACAGGCTAAGCAATTGGCCCTACAAATTACCGCGAAAACCAGTTAGCGGTCTGCCAAACCTAGAACAATACATCCACCACTTGGCCAATGTAATACTACTGTTACTTCGAACACGATTCGAATCGACAACGTTGCAACGATCTGAGGCCCTACCAACACAACGAATATTATTCGTAAACGTTTATATACCAATATAAAATAAGAAATCTTATATTTGAAGGGGCTATTATTAAGTTTAACCCGAGTTTAATGGCGACTCAAAAAAATTACCGGTTCGATAATAGTGGTTGAAATAGGTTGTTTTCATTGCCAAGAATAGCTTTCTTGAAAGTGAAAAAGTATAACTTTAAATTCGCGCTCAAGACTTTTATGGATTATTTTTTTAAAAAAATCGATATGTTGGATTAGTGTAATGTAACTTAAGTTACCTACGCAAATAGGCTTGCATGGCCTTAAATACTTTTTTTTTACTTAAACTTGAGATAAATAATTATAGATTGTGTATAAAGCAGTTTATTTTTACAATTACTTACTTGAAGTTATCCTCATTTTCTTTTCTATATTAGCAAGTTTTTATTTCATCTTCTAAAATAGACCAGATAATTGCGCGTTATAAGGTATTATTAGCCGCAAAAATCTTATCACCTTTCAATACATTTTGAATACCTGTAAATTAGGAGGAAAAGAAAGATATCGAAAACCTTATGTTTTTCTCTTTGTGGTTAAAAAGCCAAGAGTGTACACGTAAAATCCTAAAAGTTTTACTTATTAAAAGCCGATATACGATTTGTCTAGCAAGGAAGTGATACCTTAACTGGCTAAAAGCTTGAAATTAGCTTCTAAATAGGTAAGGTGATTCTCAAACGTATTAGAATATATAATAATGTCATCGATAAATACACGATAAATAGGGCGAAATTCCTTTAATATTCGATATATAAAACGTGAAGCGTAAAACGGTAAATTTCGAAATCTTATAAGTCTCACATTATCCTATTCGAGTTGACGAAAACTAATAAAAGTAAACCGATCGCGGAAATTTAGATATATTGATAATTAGAAGAAAAAGTTAGTAACGCTCATAATGGGAATACGATTTTTTACCGCGAAGAGATTCTATTGCATCCTTTCACAACGGTGATGGGTAGGCGTCCAGAACAACCTATTTATCAAGTGGTCGTAAATCTATAACTACTTGATATTTATCTACTCTTTAGATGATTTTTCACATTAAAACTACCGGTAGTGTAAAGGGCGATATATTATTAGAGAATTTCATACGTTTCTGGTCGTATAAGGTATTGAATTATTAATCGAAAAGTTTTTCGTCACCTTTAAATATAGAATAGAGATAACGGTTTAGTTTGGCGTATTGATAATTATCAACAAGAAAAACCTTTATCATTTGGCTCAGGACATTTCGATTCGACGTATATCCTTCTAAAAGACAAGATATTATTTGTAAATTAGTTGGAATCGTATTATGTAAGTTGTATTCGTTGTATTAATGTTTATACCTTGGGTTTCTTTTACCATTAGCACATTTCCAGGCGTCTTTATCCCAAACGAGGTATCGCGGTAACGTATCTTATTACGAATGCGATCTGCTATCTTATTGATAACCACCAAAACCCCAGATGTTTACATCAGGTATATGACGGCGTCTAAAAAGGGGTGCTTAATTGAGTTTCAACAAGCACTTTAGTAAGAGAAAGCGTACTCGCGGAAGTCGAAACGGCAAAAAAAGTTGGAGAATTCAATTCCAATTCAACTCTAATTACAAGTATAGTGGTAGATTTATCTAAGGCTTTAGTAAAAGTAAAAGAAACTCAATAATTATCGATATCTTTTTCTGTAAGTTGTATAACTATACAGGATACGTTACCAACACCTGTAACCCTTATAAAAGCCTATAAAGCTTCCTTTTAATTTGCCTTCAAGTAAGTATTATCTTCGCATTTTATAATAGTTTCTAAACGCATATGTTTTGAGAGGCATTCCTCTTTAACTGTTAACTTATAGAGTTGTACTACACAGGGAATGGTTGCGTCAATCAAAGCATTAAAGACGAAAAAATGTTATACGGTAAATATGAATAATTTACCATTAAAAGGAGCGATGTACTTAATAGTTAATTATATTATTCATTTAGGTTGAATAATAACCTCAATGTTGAAGATGACTTTATGAATAATTGGTTACATAGCTATTTTATATACGACAAATGTAATTTCGAAGTGTCGATTTTTAAAACAAAACATATTTCTAGATATTAACACATTCATTCCAGCGGCTTTATCTAGTAGTTTATTAATAGAGCTCATACATTTAGAGGATCAGTAAGTTAAGCCCTACCTATTTTTACAATAATTTCAAAATATCGTCAGATTTATATCCATGGGTATAAAAGGTTTAATAAGCTTGAATAGTAAGGTAAATAGGAGGGAATATCACAATACTAATGGTTTTACGTTCGCTTACAGGTACGTTTATTGTAATATAATTAAGAAAGTTCATATTTAGCCAAGATTTAGATACGAGGTTTTTATCTGTACCGGTGTCGAGGTATGGTATGTGGCTTTTGCCAGTAAAGCTAGTGCTTATAATAATTTGGAGGTAGCAATAGATATCTATTACGAGTTCCACCTCCTCGTTAATGGGTTTAAAGATAATAATGTCGAGATTTTCTGAATTGTTTACGATATTATTCAAAATAAAAGTTGTGGGTTATATACGGTCCAATTATCGTATACGTTTTTTTTATATCATTCGAAGAGAAGTCATTCCTTTGAGTACAAGCCCTTTGATTTTTAAACAACGTATTACACGAGTCGAAATTTTAACTATGATACATAGACGTACGGCGACTAGAGGCATAATATTGGGCTCTATTATATAGTCTAATTTATTTACGGAGTGATACAAGCTTGCTTGCAAGGATACTAGTAAGTGATTAGAATGGTCTTCCTGATACGAATGGTTAGTATCGATTACTTTAGACTGTATATTGAATTTATATTTGCAATTGTCGTTGTAAGGAAAGCGAATTCTTCCCTCGCTTCTTACCTCAGAGTATATAGCTTAAGGCGCAGAGAGCGCCCAGACTTTCTCATAATAAAAACGCTTCTAACGGTATCAACGATGGCGATAATGTTAGTGGCGAAGACAACGACGGCGATCAAGAAGGCAATGAAAACGAAGACGAAGATAAAGAAAACGTAACCTCCTACCCCTTTCTGTCTTTTTAAGCGCGATTAACTGCCATATTTTATGTTTACCAGCTTTTCTCGGTTTCAATATGAATAACTGTATTGAAATGAAATTGCATTTATAAGAGAAACCATAGCGTGAGTAAGAAATTGTAAATGTAAAAAGTGATAATATATTAAAGAAAACAGAAAATCACTTATTTTTTAGAAAATTAATATGTAAGAGGCGTAAAACATGAAAATAGATGAAAAATAGTACATCTATTTAGGATGAAGTTGAAAAACTGTCGGTAAGGTCTAAAACCTTTGGGTTCACATGAAAATAAGGTATTTAGAAGATTAATCATTAGATTGATATTGTAGTATAAAAGTAAAGATGATGCAAAAAAGAAGCATCTAGAGGTGCACGCTACAGGTGAGGGCTTATAAGCCCTCACCCAGAGCATACCACTCTAGAATGTACCTTCTAGACCGCTTCATGCATGAGAGTGTAATCTGCAGCGTGTCACGTTATCATACACTCTGTAAGAGTATAGCCTATAGCATAACACGTTATCGTGCATGCTACAGGAGGGTATCTAACAGCATGATGTACTACTACCTAAATATACTATTTATAACGGTATATAATAATATCCACATAGGTAATCTTTTCTTCTTTCTTTATACTTTTCGTATTTAGTAGTATTGGTATAGCTTTGGTTCTTTTTCGTAATTTAGTAGTAATAGTATTTTTTTGGTTCGTATTATTCGTTTAATAACTATATTTCTATTTGGTAGTAATAACTGTGTATATTATCGTTTTTCATTAGCAATAGCAGTAATATATTCCATTGTTTGGGGAAAATTTATTTCCCTTTCTCTTTTTATTGCCAGTAACACAATAGTGTTACGAATTAAGTTACGTAAAATTTTTCGTAAAGTTGATAGTTGTAGCCATAAAGGGTGTATATAACGTAATATCCAAAGTATTCGTTGTATTTTGGCCCGTTTGGTCCTTTAGGTTGTGTTTCGAAGTGCTATTTTGACTTAGATTAGTATGTTGTGGCCGATACTGCTGATATGAGCGGTGTGAGTGTTGTAATCGTAACCGATCCTGAATTAAGAAATCGGTGCAAATGTTGTATTCGAGGCCGATTTTGAGTTTAGTGTATGTTTTGAAACTACGTATCCAAACCTTTTTCTTTTTGGAATCGCGACCTCAATTGTGTATCTAGGCCTTCCATATTTTCCTATCCTTGCAGCCCTCCATTATCTTGAGATTGCGGCCCAGACTGTGTGTTTAGGCCTGTCTTTTTCTTTTATTAAGGCTGTGGCCCGGATTGTGTACCTGACCTTTCTTCTTCTTAAGGGCGCGGCGAGGAGTGCGTATTCAGCCTTTCTTCCTTTTAGAATCGCGGCCTAAACTGCGTATCCAAACTTTCCTTATCTTCTTTCTTTTATAACCCTCTTTTATCTTAAGGCTGTGGTTCGGATAACCCTCTTTCTTATTGAGGCTGCGGTTCAGACTGTACATATAGGCCTTCCTTTTTCTGCAGCTCTTTTCCTCTTTGAGGGTGTAGCCTAAAATACGTACCTGGTCCTTCCTTTTTTTTTAAGGTCTCGGCCAAGAACGCGTATCCAAACCCTCTTTTTTTCCCCTTTCTTATAGCTTTTTTTCTTTTTTCTTTCCTTCAGGGCCTCTGATTTAGGGTATAGGTATAGTAAGAAGTTGTCCTATGCCTCGTTCCCGTCGTTACAACAATAGTCTCCTTTACTTTGTAAGATAATACCCTTTTACAAATTCAGTTTGGCATAAATCTTTATTTTCCTAGTTTGGAAAGTCGAGAAGTTGTATTGTTTCGAATAGGGCTTTTGTAAGGCGGCTATTTCTACTCTTTGAGGTATTAATTCCTTCTTTTCGCAGATAAATTCGTAAGGTTTTAGTAATAGAATGGTTTACTGTTTGCTACATGCTTAACATCTAGTTCAAAAATCTCTTATGTGAATCATCCAAAATATTAGGTCCTTAAATTTCCTCATCCCAACAGGGAAAAATCACGGCCAAAATATATGTGTTTGCCGTATATAGGTCCAGGTTTTTAACTGGTTTATCGATGATATTATTTCAAAGGCCCAGGTCGATTTCGTGTATTATACCTTTTCTGATTCCCGTATGTACGATTAGAAGGTTAAAGTAAACTCTGGCCTCCTCCAGTGTTATTAGTCTTAGAGCTATAGCATTTCAAATTAATCCTAGTAACGTATAATAGCGTTATACTAGTCAAGTGACTAGGAAAACTCAAATAAACTTAAGACACATAGGGAAAACGAAACTAGAAAAAACAAGGCAAACGAGGGAAGGTTTTATCAATGTTAAGTAACATTACACTAATTAAGTAGCTAAGAAAGTTTAAATGTTATAAGTACTAAACTTAAAATATACAAGGCGGATATAGGGGAGATGGGTAAGGTAAAGGGAGTATGATTGTATAATGTGGTATTTAATTTGTATTTAGTGATCGGTTCAAATTGGTGTTCCGTAACTGAATTTAGTGGAGGGATCGGTTTGGTTGCTTAGTTTGTAACCGATTTTCCTAAAGCGATCGGTTTTGTTGCTTAGATCGTAACCGAACTTGAATTAAACGAGCGCTTTGAATTGTGAAAATCAGATAGGTCCTAACGAAGGGTTCCGAAACTTGGTGGTTTTGGCTTGCGTAGCTTGGTACGTGGTAGGACGCTTTTAAAGAAGTTCACGGGTACGTCAAAGCGCTAAACAAGGGTTAATGATAGTATAACGGGGATTTTAGTAGATAAAGCTCCAAATAAAGGTTGATAGTATCGTATTAAAGTTTTCTTTTTTAAAGTTACTTAGTTTTTATAGTCTTTGTATACATCAGTGTATAACTTTTGCAAAAACAAAGTGTTAAAGTACAAATCATTGGAACCGCTACAGTATCCCGCTATAGGTATTTAACTTGTATCTGTCTCTTCTTTCTTAGGCTATCTGTAGTCGATCGAGTAAGCTACTAATTAGTGTCGGTAAGGTCTTAAACCTTTATGTTTACATAAAAACAAGGTATTGGGAAAATTAATCGTTAGATTAGAATTTTAATATAAAAGTAAAGATGATATAAAGAAGAAGCATCCAGAGTTGTATACTATAGGTGAGGGCTTATAAGCCCTTAACCAGAGCGTACTACTCTAGAACGCCCCTTCTAGATTGCTCCACGTATGAGAGTGTAATCTGCAGCGTGTTATATTATCACACACTTTGCAAGAGTAAAGCCTGCAGCATGACACCTTATTGTGAATACAACAGGAGTGTACCTTACAGCGTAATGTACTGCCTCTTAAATATACTATCAATGAAGGTATACAATAATATCCACAAAAACCTTTCTAATAACGCTATCAAAGAAAATATTTATAGAAACGCCTTAAATACTTTATTGGGGGCGCCTTTAGTCATTATATACGCTAAATTCAATTTACCGTCGATCTATCTCGTTTCCTTAATATTGAGACACTCGTACGATTCGCGCAAAGCTATAATATCGATTATGAAAAGATTTTTATTTATAGGACCGAGAAGAATGAGGTATTCGTTAGGAGAAAAATAGTTAGTATAAATTATTAAGAATTATGGTTTTAAATTAAGGTTTTAGATATTTATAAAAACCGTTATTGTTGTAGTAATACCAGAGTTAAACCTTTTCATCATATAATAAATTTTGGAGGCGAAAATACTCCATGTAATATGTTTATATTTCGTTCAATTTGAACAAATAATATTATTATAAAGGGTAAGTCCCCTTCAGGTCAGTATTTTGTTACCGATAACAATTACAAACTTTATATACAAGTTACAATCGCTCTTATTCGCGAATAATGTATTAATAAAATAAATAGTTTCCTTATACGTATATAGAGTAGCATAAAATAAAAACCGCGATTCGAATTACTAATTCACCACTTGAAACGCTTAATTCAACGTCCTAAATATATGATCCAATGGATCTATCTCATATTACGCAGCGATAAAAAAGTTAAACGCCCCTTTGGATTATATAATCAATATAATTTAAACACCTTATACACGCTAACACCTGTACTCATCAACCCGCTTTATACTTATCAAATCAATAAAAACAACTTTATTCAATTATGCTTTTTGTATAATCTCCAAAACTTCCTTTTAAAGCGTAATGATTAAACTGTTCAAGTCAATTAGGCGATCTTCCACCAAAAATACTTTTAACTTCGCCTTCAAATACGTCCATTAAAGCTTTCTTTCCTCTACTGGTAAAATCGACGAATTACAAAATATAAATATATCGTCTATCTATATTACAATAAACTTAAAATATTGTAAATCTAGTATTAAAACCAGTAAATAAAAGTTAAAGGTTAAGCTAGCGATTTCGAAGCGCTTTTCATAATACCTTCAATAGGTATAAACTAGTATATACCAACTGTAGAAAAGCTGTAAAATAACTTTAGGGTAAGTAAAATCGTTTCTGGCAAGTGATTTTTCCGGGACTCTATAGGTATATGGGCGTAAATACGTTGCTTAACGAACTTTTCTAATTGTTTGTCAACTTACGTAATATCTCGAAACTTAAGACGAAGGTTATAAGAAATACGTAAAGGAATGGTAAACGTTAGAATCAAATGGTGGTTCACTCGTTATAAAGTAAACAATTCATTTATGATATCTTTCTTTCCAATATTATCGTATCCTTTTACTATGGGGTGGCATTTCTTATAAAACTTTACCGTTTTATATGTTACTTCGTAAAGCAATTGAGTAAGAAAATGTTTATAATTGGCATTCATTGCTAAATTAAACCTCTCAAATCGAAAGATGTACTATTCGATCAATACGGAAATAGTTGAAATAGCAGTCAAATGCCGTAAAGTCAAGTCAACTATACTTACAGTTAGTTGATTGTACTGACTGTAAATTCACCGTAGTTTATGTGATTAATTTCAAGTCTAGTGTAGTAGGTACCCACTTCAACGTGGGGCACAGACCAAGGCACTTGAATATACAACTTAGCGTGTAGAATGGCTAGCGGTCTGCCGAACTTAGAACTTAAAACTCAAAACTAATTTCAATGCAGCACTAGTTACTTAGACAACAGTAATTCGAATTGACTACGTTGCAATGATAAAGGCCTACAAATTCTGATCAGTGCTTACAAGGTTAAGCACAGATAAACTAGGTAAAAAAGGGCTACTTTCCGGTTGTTACGCTTTATCTCGGCAAGGTAAAGGAAAATTTCTTGCGAAAGGCCCCTATATGTTATACAGTTATTCGCGAAAGCAAGTAGGGAAAACTTATAGGATCTATAACCGTTTGTGGAAGTCTATAAGTGGCGATGGTATCGCTACCAAAAACACCAAGAAATCCTTATTAAAATAGTCTTAAAAGCATTGAGATTAACCGCCTAAAAGTTTCAAAGATCACCAAGTCGTTAATTTGGTAAATGACTAAGTTAATACTAATACGGTCACTACTATTATAGATACTATTACTACAACCTTTAAAGTAAAAATGACTAAATCTTACGACATTTACTAAATACCAACTTTAACGGAAGACCTACGGTTCAACTTTCCTTTATGCCACTCTTCCCCCTCCTACACTATTTAATCTTTGTTAAAATATCCTCAAACAACGTTAAAATTAACATTATTACCGATTCTGCTAGAAAAAAAAAAAAATCTCGGATTCACGTTCATTAAGAATTTCGATAACAATCTTTAGCAAACAAACGCCGATAAAAAGTCCACCCTCGAGTACCCAACGAATTAAATTAACCACTGCATCCTCGATTCCAACCTTAACGGACGTAATAGGAGATCGATTACCCTAAATAACTTTTACGAATGATTTAACAAATAGATTTTAAAATGTAAAAAACGACGGATAATCAAGTTAAAACCAGGCTAAAGACTGAAGTGTCCAGCCTAGGATTCAACTTTCTTATAAAAAGAGGGGAAAACTGTTCTAATCTAAGGACCAATTTCAGGCTATGGAACAGGTTAGCGGCTAGCTGCACCATCAGAAGCTTGATGTCCAACACATCAAGCGGGAATATCTCTTATGTAAGGACCCAGGGTTAGGATTGTGACCGCAAGGACCGAAGAGCGGTCCAGTCGATACTACATAGGACCGCAGGAAGCGACCTACGACTTTAGCGGTCCAGTACTGAAGATTTTATGAAGTCCATAGGATATAAGAGAACGGCCATCACCACATAGAAAGTATTTCCTTTATAGCTCTTCAGTTGTTAATCTAAGTATTCAGTTTACAAACCTGAATAGCCTAATGGCTAGTGATCATTCTACAGCACGAACAAACATCTTTTTGATATTGCACTTTTGTTACTTATGCTACCTTAATACTAACATAAACCCCCTGACACCTTCTATTTACTCACGGGTATTTAGTATGATCACTACAAAAACGTTAATTTTGCCAAACTGTTATATAAATAAGTAATAAAAAAATCTTTGAATAGATTCAGATAAGGAGCAAAGGTATTATTAGTGACTATATACATTAGCGCCCTTATACGCGTTTAAAAGATTACGCCCAAGTCCAAATGATTTTAAACCCTTTCGATCAAGATTAACAGATTGATATTACTATCCATAAAGAATTTATTAACTTATACGGTTTAAGCCTTTAAATCTATCAATTATTTAATTAAGAATATCGACTTACCGCTTAATACCAGGAGAAGTATTAACAAATACACTACTGGAAAAACTCTCAAATTTCTTTCCTCTAGACCTTTTAATACGTCCAATTCTAGCAGACAAATTAAGGAAGGGGCGGTTTTATGTGCGAGTCTACTGTGCAAACAACCACTGGCCTTTTCCTTCTAAAGTCGGTTAAAGGAAGCTATCCTGCCCACCAATACTAGCACCTTTCCTAACATAGTTTAAGGGATTAAAAAGGTTTTTACCATAAATACATTACTCTTCCCCCTCGAAATATCCCCATAATGGATGCGGACTACGCGGAAGCTATTACATTTATTAAGATTTAGAGAGGAAAAAAGAAGTATAACGGTTAGCCGCACAACTTCCTCGATATCAATTTGCGCTCGTTACTTAACATTTACCGGTAAATAAGGGTTTAATTACCAAAATTTTACGTGTTATTTCCTAATATCTTCACTGGTCAAACCGAAAACTACTAAGTTTGGTACTTAACGAACTACTCCTTATTTAGAAACATCTACAATAGTTTCAAAGATTACTTTGAATACAATTTCAACCTTCCCTGATACAATATAAACTAAAATATTATCAAGTGGTTTAATATATTAAATTATAATGAAAGTCGGAAAATAAAACGACTTCTTTTAATTCAATACTTATTACGTTGATGTTTTACCAACTAATAATAGGGAATAAGGGGGTAAGTTAAGGCACATTATGTTAGTAAATCCGATAAGTCGTTATGAGCTATAATAAGTTCGAATATATCTTACAATACCCTGACGCCACCTATAAAACGTTTTTCAGATAGGTACAATCTTCGCTTACGACCGTAATAATACGGGTGCTAAGTTCGACTAATATATACCCCTAAGCTCCAAAATTCATCGACGATAAAAAAAACCTTATACGTATTACATCGACTGCAAGTATAGTAAGCCCAACCTATACGGTTGATAAAAGTCTCTGAACTAGGGCCGTGACTAATATTCTATGTAAGGAGAAAGATTGTTAAGTTAATCAAAAAAGTTTACTTCAAACGCTAAAAGATATTAGATTTACGGAATTTAATGTTAATAATTAACATGTCACACTATTACCGAACGTGAATTAAAACAGGTCATATATCAAATCTAACTCCCCTTCACCTCTAATTAGAAGTACGTTCTATGAATTATGGACATCAATGAAATAAGGGTTACGTATAAAGAAAATAAACCTACAGCTATCGGTTAGTACTAAGATACTAATACCGGTTTGTAAATAATGCAATAACTAGCTGACCACTCCTTTTATATCGCTTAACAATTGAAAAAAACTATCGCCCATATAACGATAAAAACCCTAGATTTATGTACCTATTTACCATTCGCAACCGTTATGTAAAACACGTCTTTCAAGATATTATACTACACATTGAGGTAATACGGTACTTAATAGAAGGCTATTCGCAATACGTTATATTTCGAAGGAATATTAATATTATTATGTAATTCAACCATACGGATACTGGTAAAATTCAAGTGAACATTAACCTTGGAAAAAAGCATTTTTTACTGGAATCGACAACTATAACTACCTTGGTTAGTTTTATTGTTTTCCATATCTTAGAATTCTCTACCCTTTTTCTCCTTTATCTTAAAGATATAAAAATCTCGGTTTTAATGTTAATATTCAGACTAATAAACTGGTTAAAGTTAAGGGCGGTACAATATTTCCACTTAGCCTTAAAAAGAGGTACTTTTGATTTTATTTTAAAGGGTTGAAATTAATAGTATTTAATATAACGAAGTTAGAATCTCGTTAAATATGCCGTTTATTTAACTACCCGGCAACTAATAGATTATATGAAATTCTTGAAGTCGGCTGGTTATGAAAATGTGAATTTATCATCACTACTAAACATTTTTAAGCCCCCCTAAAATTTAAGTTTAAGGTCTTTGTAAACGTATTTTAACTGGACAGCAAACCGATATTTTATGTTAATAACTCTGTTATAACGTTTTACAACACCTAGTTCCTTAAACCTATCACGAAAAATTAATTATAAAAGATATTACGCATTTTATATATCAATAGGTACCTAGAACTCCAAAATATACCCATGCATATTACCAGCATAAACTTTGTCGCAATGAATTTTTAAACTAATATTAAATTAATATAGGTTTAGTATAAATAGGTTTTTATCGAGACCTATTAGAGTATTAATGGGATTAAAAGGGTTTACGCTTTCTTACGAAAGTTTTACGATATTTTTACCATGGAAATCCAAGGCTTTATAAGTTCAAAAGCACATTTCTAAATAGTTGTAAAAGGTTTTAATGATACTATTAACGCCAATAACCTCATACTGACTATATTAGTACTTAAAACCTACCCACATATAATAACCAAATCGTTACTATCGCAAAATACCCAAAAGTATAGTATTATATATAGTAAGATCCTAAAGAAACTAATGAAGGAATCGGCAAGTCTCCAGATTAATAATACACTTAATAGCATGAAGGAATTATTGATAATGAACGTGTTATTATTACCTCTTTAAAGTAAAGTATTCACGTGGTGAAAGCTAGGTAAATGAAATAAACTTTACAAGATATTAAATATCGCCAACCTAAACGTAGTAATTAAAACCACTAAAAGTCCTATTACTTTCCAGATTATATAGGTTAAACCGTATAAAGAGCCTTATAAGTTTAATAAAGATATTTACGTCGATAACCCTAAAGCCGAACGCATTAGCTAATATAATCCTTTCGAGTCGATCGTTAATAAGCCGATAGTTAGTCGATGGCGTGGGTATTGTACAAAAATTAAAACAACGGTAAACTTACCCTTAAATTAAGTATTGAAGATATTATTGATATACAGGGTAAATCTTTTAAAGAAAGTGACCGGATGAAGATTAACGGCGTTTTTATACAAGGGGTTATTTTACTCATACTATCGGTAAGATCTAAAACCTGTTCTTCACGTGAAGTAGGTAAGTAGAAGAGTAATCTTCAGATTGGTATTGTAGTAATAAAAGATGATAGTTGAAGAAGAAGTATTCTAGAGAGGGCACGCCACGGGTGAGGGCTTATAAGCCCTTCGCCCAGAGCGTACCACTCTGGAATACTTCTTCTAGACTGCTCCATGCATTTCTGTATAGTCTGGAATAGCCATTTCGGACCGTTTCATAAATGATGCACTTTGTGTCTTACAAGAGTGTAGCCTGCAGTATAACACGTTACCGTGTACTCTATAGGAGTGTACCTTGTAATACAATGCACTGCTACTTAGCCTATATATACTATCTATAAGGGTATATAGTAATATCTACATAGGCAATGTTTTATTTCCTCCTTATGTAGCGGTTTCATATACGTAGCCTTGTAATGACCGTGTGGTTATAAAGATCTAAATTAGCAATTTCCGTAATGATAATATTATTGCGGTATTAATTGTAAGAGGTTTAAATTAGCAGTTTTAGCCGCTGTAGTGATTGTAGTTTGGTTGGAATCAGTAAGGTTTGGCCGCGGTAGCGATTGTAGTTCGATTGGAATTAATAAGATTTGGCCGCGGTAGTAATTGTAGTTTGGCTCTAGTTGGTATAGCCAATTGGTAACGATATGATTATTTATGGCGCTTTTCGTGGTTCTTGATAGGGATGACTTCATAGGTGTTGTAGGGCTTGATTGGGTAAAGAAAATTACGTTATTAAGTGTGAGTTTAATATAAAAAGATATATCGCTATCGGTTTATGTAAAACTTCTTTTCTTTTCCTTTCAAAGCCGTGTAGTAAAAGCCAATACAAGTTTCTATCTTAACCTAACTTAACTTTTATTCTAAATAACCAATTTCAATCGCTTTAATAGGTAGGTTAATTTACTAACTCCTATTTATTAACCTTTTCTTTGAATAAATACCGCGTAAAAACAGAAAGGCTAGGCGTCGTTTCGCGCGAAAGCGCCGTCGCACCGCTTCCGCAGTTATCGCCATAGCCGCTTACAGCACCATTACCATCAATAACAGCAGTAACCCGCTCTTATTGGGTATAATCTCCTTTATCGCCGCTACGCCGTCCGTCGCCGTCACCCCTTCGACTCCGCCAAGCCCTACCGCCATCGCCATCTTTTCGGCTTCGCCTTCTCCCATCGTCACTACCCCCCCTTTTTCCCTTCTCCCTTCCTCTTTTACAATTTCCAGGGGGAGAAGCGGGGAGCTTCTAAGATTGTAAACTTTACCTTTTCCCCGCGGGTGAAAACCCCCTTACCTGCAGGGGCTCCTTTACGTTGTAAGCGTAGCCTAATACAATTACATTAAGGTATGTATGCTTTAAATTTACCCGCTTGTATACCTTTAATATTTTTCCCTTTCAAATAGAGAGAACGAGGTGGATTTTTTACGCCTTTGCCCAAGGGTATACGACCTAAGGTCTAGGGTTATATATTCGTTAGCGCCGGTAACGTCGAAGGTAATAGTGGCAGTGACGTTAATAAAAAGGGGAAGGGCGGCGGGGAGGATAATAGGGACGCGATATCGTCGCTCTTTCCTTTTAATAGCAGATAGCTACCTATCGGGCCGGGCCGGTGTACCTGGCTATAGTATAGTACGCTACATAATAATGTTATAACTTTTCACAAAAAAATCGTTATTAATAACAAATATAACTCAAAATATATAAAATAAAAAAAAGGCAATATACTAGAACCGGTTCGATATCATTAATTTAAACAGAGAAAGAAAAATAATGGGAAATTCCGTTGTGTCGAGTCGTGTAAAACGAAAGTAATAGAATGTTGGGAGCGGCGCGAAATGATAGGGTTGAATAAAGGCAAAATCGGGGAGCGACGCGGATAAATAATTTCGGACCGCTTTAAATTGGTAATAGTAGTATCAACAGGTATTTATAGACGTTTGATACAGGTAGAAACGATACTAATATACATTTTTAGGTAGCTTGCTTTCGTAGGAGCGGGTTTAATGCGGTTTTTCAAGCGTTTAGTAGTGACAGGAGCGCTTCTGTTTCTTTGTTAAGGCCCAGTCGTATATAAAGCATCTGGCTATTTTTCCTCCTAATGTCGCGGTTTTTAAACCCCAGTTGCGTATAAAGCATCTGGACATTCCTCCTCCTAAAGTCGTGGTTCGAATCTTTTACCTGGCCCTTTCTTTCTTGGAAGTTGAAGGTCAGATTGTGAAGGTGTCTCAGATTATTGTGTTGCGGCCGCTTCTTTTGGTACGATCGGTGTGGGTGTTATAATCGTAACCTATTTTAAATTAAGCGAGCGGTACGGATATTATATTCGTAACCGCTTTTGGTTTTCGTAAGTGGTTTGGAACTATGTATCCAAACCTTTCTTTTTCCAAGGGTACGGCTTGGGTTTTGTACTTGGCTCTTCTTTATTTTAAGGGTATGGCTCGGATTTTTTACCTAACCCTTCCTTTTCTTAAGGACGTGACCAGGAATCTGTGTCTAGACTCTACTTTCCTTCCTCCTTTTGTAGCCATCTTTTTTCCTTTTTTTGCAGCTCCACCTCATTTTAAGGCTACGACCTAAATTATGTATCCAGATCTTTCTTCTCTTAGAGTTACAACCCGGAATACGTATCCAGACCTTTCTTCTCTTACGATCCCACGCGTTGTTATATGTTTTACTGTTTCGCCTTTATATAGATTATTACGTATCTTTTATTATCCGTAAGGTAACATCCTTATACAAATTCCGTTTAATATATAGTTTTATCCTCTTAGTTTAGCATTTCGTTGAGTTATGTTGTTTTCAATAGGGATTTTACAAGGCGTCTATTTCTACCTCTTTGGTTATTAATACCTCTGGTTCGTAGTTGAATTCGTAAGGCTTTGTCAATAAAGGGGTTTAACATTTGCTACATGCCTGACGTCCAATTCAAAAAAACTTTTATGGAAATCATTCAGAAAATTAGGTCTTTAGGTCTTTCTCTCCCAATAGCTAAATATAACGGCCAAGATTTATGTTTTTTCCGTATAAAGGTCTAGTTTCTCAACTGGTGTATAGATAATGTTGTTCCAAAGGCCGAAATCGATTTCATGCATTATAGCCCTTCTAATTCCCATATATTCTACCAAAACATCGAAGTAAACTCTGGCCTCCTCCGGTGTCGTTGGTGTTAGGGCTATGGATATAGGTGTCTTAGGGCTGTTGGGGTTAGATATTCCTATGTGTACCTGGTATTTTGGATTAATATGAATTAGTAGTTTCGCGCCTAGGTTGGATTTCGGTGCGTTCAGATTTCAAAGTTTAAAGTATTTCGTTTCATAAACAGCAAATGTAAAGTAAATAAGACAATTAAAGTAGTTAGAACAGGGTTTACTAACGCTCATTAGTGTAAATAAATTTTAAACGATACGTAAATAGGATGTAACCATAAACTAGTTAGGCGTTTTAAATTAGTTTTGTTAGTGTTTAGTAGCGCTACACCGGCCAAACTACTAGGAAAACTAAAACGTTGCCAAGACAAAATTTAAAATACATAGGGCGAATGTGTAAAGTAAAATAGGGTAAAGAAAGTGTAAGTGTAAGGAGGTGTAGTATATGATCCGGTGTGTGGGTTTTGGTAAGCGATTCGAATTAGTGTATCCTGGCCGCTTTTAGTAAAACAAGCGGTTCAGATGATTTAATCGTAACCACTTTTAAATTAAGCGAACGGTTCGGATGTTATATTCGTAACTGTTTCTGTATTTTACAAGCTATTTAGATAGTCGATTTTAAATCGGACGGGTTTTAACTAAGGGTTTAGAAACCAGGTTGTTTTGGCTTTCGTGGCCTGATACGTAATAGGACATTTTCCAAGAAGTGTTCGGGTACGTTAAAGCGCTAAATAAGGGTTAGTGGTAGAGTAACAGAGCTTTTAGTAGACAAAACGCTAAATAAGGGTAAATAATATCGTGTTAAAGATATCTTTTTTAAAGTTACCTAACTATTACAATCTATTTATACATCCTATGTAATTCTTATAAAAACGTAGTATTGGAGAATAAATAGTTAGGACCGTTACAACATCTCGCTATAGGTATTTAACTTGTGAGCGTCTCTTCTTTCTTACGCTATCTGTAGTCGACCAGGTCGGCTACTAATTAGTGTTACTAAAGTCTAAAACCTATTCTCTACGTGAATTAAGTAAATAAATGAGGAATTGTTAGATTTATATTGTAGTAATAAAAGATAATAGTCGAAAACGAAGTATTCTAGAGAGGGTACACCATGGGTGAGGGCTTATAAACCCTTCGCCTCGAGTGTACCACTCTGGAATAGCCATTCCAAACCTCTCCATGCATGATGAACTTTGCGTCTTGCAAGAGTGCAGCTTGCAGCGTGACACGTTACCGTGCACTCTACAGGAGTGAACCTTGCAATATAGTGCACTGCCACTTGGCTTATGTATACTATCAATGAGGGTATATAGTAATATCCACACATATCATTCATGAAATTTCAACACTAGAAAGTGATAATTTTTAAATTGAGCATAATTTACGAAGTTAAAGGTAAAATTACCGACCAGTCGTACGAAAAGTAACCGCCAATCGTTTAAGGATGCGGTGATAAAAGCAAAATGTAAATTCTTATTTAATCGTTGATAATTTGAAATATTAGCTAACGTTCAATCGGCTTGATCACTGCTAGATCAATTGTTGGCCTAAGCTGTAAATTCACACTCATTAGCCGTAATATAACGCAAATGTATAGGTGTTTTGCTACCAATTTTTAGTAGATTGTATTATTCAAACTATTAAAAAAAATTAAGGGATAAGGTTTCGACCGGTAAGGTAATACATTACATCAAATCTTTATATGGATTGACCGAGACAAGTGTTTATTAGTTTTTAACGTACCAAATACACTTTAGCAATAGGCTGAGTAAAAAACCTTTAACATTCGACCCGTATTCATTAGTTACATAAGGAGAAGATTTGGGTATCGTGGGTATAAAAACTAATAGTACCCTTTTTCGAGGAAATACTAGGTTTATACCGGCGGAATAATATACTATCAAAAAGTAAGACCTTTCAAAGTATAAGCTTATTAAAACGTTGGTCGAAGACATAAAATTTGACTTTAATGAATCGTTAATTCATATTCATGGTGTTAAGGCAACCAGCGATATATGTGGCACGTATATTAGCCTATATGAAAAAGGACAAGTCATCAGCCTAACGATGATTCATATGGTTAACAAGGTAAGATTACAAGAATACCTGGAGTAAAGGGCTCGTGCGGTCTACATTTTTATATTGTGCTAACTGTTGGTATCGTAAGACCTGTTGATTACGACATAAATATAATAATCATAATAAGAGGACTTTAACAGGTTGAACAAAAGGATTTAGTAGTAAGTGAATAATTTGGAAAAAAGTATTAATATGGTTTGGGTAAATTTTATGACGACGAAGTTAATTATTTTTACGAAAGGTTTTTTTGCCAATAATACGAACCTTACATCGTAAATAGAGTGTCTTATAATACTTGTTAATGAGGAAAGGTTTGATGGGCAGTTTATAATTACTGGAAAGCACATATATAAGATATCCATTCAGAACCAACGTGTAACATAAAGTATGTTAACTTTCAAAGTTTATAATAGTATGATAAGTTTTAATATCGGTATAGTAACTAACACTACGTTAAGGATTATCAAATGGCTGAGAATACCTCCAATACCTGTGGTTGTATGTACAGATTTCCGGAGCTTTCACGAATGCCTTTTAAAGTTGGGTATAATTAATCAAAAACTTTCAATAATAGATTTAATGGCTTTGCAAAAAATATAAGAAGCCTGGGAACTCAATAAATTTCGGTAAATCAAAGGCAATAATAACCCCGTTAACACTATAATTAAGTTCACGCTTAATAACGCTTTAGAACAGCTTATAAACAGTAATACGCTGATTGTACGAATTAAAGGCTACGTAGACTTCCCAGCACATCACGTGGAGGAGCAGGAATACCTTGGAAAACTCGAAGACTGCTAGGGTAATAGTGGCGATAGTAATGATAGCGATAGTAATGGTGGCGGTGGAAGTAGATGGAATTACTGGCAAAAGGTAACGTAATTGGTGGAATGCGTAATACGCGCAAGTCTGTGGAGGAACACTTGTATACAGAAGTTGAGGAACGAAGAATTTAGAGATGTGGAATAAAAGGCCGTGATTGATATCAGTTTCAATGCAAATTAACTAGAATTAACAGAGGTTTGGCTTATGGATTGAAAAGAGATTTTAGGGGTTCCTATTAATTGCTGGCTAGCTACGCTTGAATGCAGGCGTAAAAAAAAAGGCCGCTAGTATTGGAATAGCAGTTAAATACAATAAAGTTGAGTTAACTATACTTACAGTTAGTTAATTATACTAACTACAAATTGACTGCAGTTTGTGAGATTGACTGTAAGTTTTGTGTAATAGGTACCCACTTCAAATTGGAGCATAGGCCAAAGCACTTAGCCATACAAATTAGCGTACAGACCGGCTAGCAGTCTGCTGAACTTAGAGCTTACAACTCACAACCAATTTCAATGCAGCACCAGTTACTTCAATAACAGTGATTCTAATCGACTACGTTACAACGATAAAGGCCTACCAACAGAATTTTTATAAGTCGATTTTGTAAAAACATTACTTGAGGTTGTAATAACGCCCTTAAGAAAAAGTCGAATATTTAATTTGAGATCCGCTATCTCCTTTTAGGTAATAAATAAATTTATAACAAAGGCTTCAAAACGTCTTTTACTTTTTGAACCATACGAACGCCTTTATTGACATCATTCTGTCTTCGTTTATATGGGGTACTCGTTTTAGTAAGGTAGTGAAGGTTGTTAAAAAGCATTCGAGAAGTGTATAAATTTTTGGGGAAGGCCGTTTGGATAATTATGAAAATAGCTTGGTTAATACTACTCGGCGGATTACGCTTTTATGGATTTATCGTCTACCTTTTCTTTTCTATATTTTTTTACTATCTTCTAGTAGAATAAACTCGTATCGTTTAATAAGTCTATGAGTACGTCGTATCCTCTAATGCGGTTAATATTTTAAAGGCTAATCTCTCCTTTTCGTTTTCGGTTTCCAAACCACGACTTTAAACTATAACAGCAATTTCAAAATGCCCTTTTCCCGCGAGCCTTTTCTTATTAATGGTACTTTTAAAATATTATTATTAAACTGAAGAGAACGTAAAGTTGTTGAAACCTTCGCTACAGCATTTAATTTTTAAACCGTAACTTATAGTAGTTCGAAATTCATTTAAACTCTAAGGTAAACGCCGAAAACAAAAGGAATAAGATTGAATTCACTCGGGCCAAAAAATATTGTTTATAGCGCTTACGGCTATTTATATGATTAAATCCTTTATGTTTATTTTTTAATTCATTTAATAAAACCGTATACTCTTTTTAAAAAGATTTGTAATACCGGTCGCACTTATTGATATCCTACGTTGCCTTTGTTGCTATTTCCTTATACTCGCTTCCGGATATCTTAACCTTGGTTTGCAATTTAGTAGAGTCGACAGTTGTGTCTATATTGTGAGTAATCCAATCTGGGGGCCTAAGATGAACGTTCATCTAACAATTAACCAAGGTATTCTAACAATACATTACGAAAATGTTTCGTGTAAATTTCGCAGCCTAAAACTATATTACAACATAGAAGACGTAAAGCACCGGCTGTTCATCAAGGTATATGATATTTATAATAACCTCGTAATTAAATTTAACGTCATCTTAAAAGCAGAATTTAAATTGCCGTAAAGCTTATCAATATAATTGGCTCTTATAGCAATTTTTTTTTATAATCTCCAAAACTTTTTTCCCTCTATATGTATAGCCTGTTACATAAAACAGCCGTAAAAGGCGTTTCGTAACCGAGTACCGAGCTTTCGATATAATATACGAAATTTCGGTTATATTAAATAGTTGGTTTCTATTATACTTTATTCCGGATTCAATACCTTTCGGGAGTAGCTTAGCCTATATCACTTCTTAAAGACGTTTATTAGAAAAGTTTCATGTTTAACCCGAATAACGGATAATCTTCGCGGATTTTTCTTCTCTTTCGTCGAGTATTTAAGCTCTGTTTACCTTTAGCGGAGCGCGGTAAATTTTCAAATAGTCTTACATTTTACGTACGTAAAGTGTTTCCACGTTAAGGCTTTTTCCGCATTTTATTAATGATCTGTTTCATACGTTCTGCCAAACAGTATCCTTCTATAAAATTCACCTATAACACCTCCTTATCTTTCCAGTCTGGCATTTAACTAAGTTAAGTTGTAGCAAACATGGATTTGGAAATATAGTCGTTTTTACCACCTAAAATATTAATTCCTTCGCTCCGTAGCTGTGCCCGTAATACTTTGGAAATTCAATTTTATACCGTATGCTATATTTCCAACGTCTTATTTGAATTTTTCTCACAAAATCATTAAATATACCAAGCCCTTGGGTGTTTTCTTCCCAATAGCGAAAAAATAAACTTTTATAACGTACGTATTTACCGCCTAAAGATTAAAATTCTTTACCGGCGCTTTAAAACATTATCTCACATATTTAAGTTAACAAGTCGCAAAACGCTATTTCGAAACCTTATATGTTAGAATAAGAGATCCATGTATTAGATGGCTTTAACCAAGCTCGTTATGGGTGGTATTATAAGAGTAAGATTATCGTTTATAAGGTTCTAATACAAATAAAACGTAATAATTGGGTTTTCTATACGTTTGAGATGATATATTCAATGGGGTCTTGAAATAAAATAGTAAATAAAAGCGTATGATATGTGAATTAAATTTGAGTGAAATGAGTTAAAGTGTTCCAAATAAGGCTTTTAAAGCTTGCCAATATAATTGAAATAAAAAAAAAGCATAACTCCAAATTAATTAAGTGCTGAAACCTGATTATTCAACGTTTGAACTAGTCAATTCAAAAGTTGTACATGACAACTTAAGTAAGAGGTGTATAGCAAGGTAAATAAATTGGGAATATTAGGTGTTTGAAGTGGGAAATTGGTGTATAATGGTTGAAATAGTGTATGAAAGCGAGTTAAAATGGTGTAGAAACGCTAGGTATTACTTTGAACGCGTTCAATAATTTGATGTTTGTTTCGAATACTATTTTAGACGCTTGCTAAATATTCCGGAACGCTTTAAAAGGTACTTTGGTCGTTTGTAGTATTTTGGTTAAGCGTTTCAAAAGCTGTTTTGGGGGGCTTGAGGTAGGTAATTGTAGGAGCGCTTTGTAAGCTATTCTAAGCGCTCTCCAAGTTTACCGGAGCGCTCCAAAAGTTATTTTAGCCGCCTTCTAAATGTGTGTGAGCGGTGTAAATACTGCGTTTGGTCTGAATATATCTTAGTAAAAGGGCCCGAAGCTTAATGATTCTGGCTTACGTGGCTGATACATGACAAGACGCTCTCTAAAACGTACTCGGATACATCTAGAAGTCTAACCAAGTTAACAGATAGCGTAACGGGGCCTTTAGTAGTCAAAGGGCACTAAACTAGTTAATAATATCATACTAAAGTTATTCTTTTCAAAATCACTCCGAATTTTACAGTTATTCTATACTCCTGTGTATTTCTTATGAATCTTAATATTAGAGAATGAAACATTTAAGACCGTTATAGCATCCCTCTATAGGTATTTAACTAAGGTTCTTCTTTTTTACCTATTCCATTTGTAGTCAACGAAATTGGCTCTTAATTAGTACAAGTAAGGTTTTTATACTTCAACGTAAAAGATATAGTATTTAGAATAGTAAAATTAGTAATATTAATAATAAATCTCTCAGAGGAAAAAGAGACTTTCGGAGAGTACACGCCTCAGGTGAGAGCTTATAAGCTCTCAGCTGGAGCGTAACACTCTACCATACACTCTACCAGCATCTTTCTTAAGGCATGGTACACTATCATACACTCCTCAAACGTAGTTCCCTACGCTTACTAGCTATAGTAATATCTAGTAATATTTACAGTATTTTTTATGAAGTCAGTTCATTTTTTTTCGAAAACTGATTAGGCTTGTAGTTTTGAAAGAAAAGTTGAACGTTATTATCTACCCGAAACCGTTTTAAAAGGGAGCGTTATCTATGAGCCGCTTTTTTATATATTGTTACTTAACTGTTATTATGGTTTGTAGGAATTTCGTAACGTCTGGAGTATGTTGGACGATGGTTTCGGTCCTTACGCATGGTTTTGTCGTTGAATTAAGTAAAAGTTAGATAGGTTGTATGTCGTTGATGTGATATTTATGTGTTATAAATAACGGTTCAATATTAATAGTAGTGGTATTTTCATTATTTAGTTTTCATTGGTATTCAAGTAATGAATGGCTTTAATTTAATTGGGTATAAATAATAGAGGAACGTAATTATGATAAGGCTTTTTCATCAGTACTTTTAGTAGTATTATTTATTCTGTGGTAAAATACAGTGTTTCAATGTTCTTACACCTTTGTTAAATTGTAAAAGAGTTTTCAAAACGTATTAATTCAATCTGAACCTTGATTATTAATAATAATATAAAGAAATAATTGAAGTTGCTAATAATAGTCGAAAAATCGCTTTGCGTAAGCTTCAGAGTTTATGGTATCTATCGTTTTTAGAGTGACAGGTTTACTTACAAATTTGAATAATTATAAGGTAATATAGGTCATTAGCTCGTATTTGAAGGAAATTGACTATCAAGTTAATTAAAAGCTTGTATTCAAGCTGTTCAAGAATTGGTAGTTTTTGAAAAAGTCCTTTCTGAAAGTATTATTAACGAGTCTTTTATTCATAAACATTGTAATTTCGGCAAAAGAGTCTAACTGTATAGTTTAATTTATACGAAAAATATGTCTTGATTAAAATAAAGATATTAATATTGCGAACTAGATGGCCTGTAAAAATTGAATTCTATGTAATTGAAACCAATACGGTAGTTAGTCGTTTATTAATGAAAACCCAAATACGGTTACGAAACCGTTAAATATTATAGTTATTTATTGAATATTTTGAGATAGAAACTTTAAGTATTTGGTTATTAATACGAATATTCGTGGAGATATTCTGGTTTACTATATTTATTATATTAATTAAATGAAGGTAAATGACGTTTGAGGTAATAAAGGCGTACCAGTTATTTTAAAGGTTGATGTTTGTGAAATGTTCATTACCTTTTGAAATAGATTCTTTAACGATCGTGAGTCGGGATATGTGTATGTGTG
This sequence comes from Anisogramma anomala, assembly GCA_038502455.1. Classification (NCBI taxonomy): domain Eukaryota; kingdom Fungi; phylum Ascomycota; class Sordariomycetes; order Diaporthales; family Gnomoniaceae; genus Anisogramma; species Anisogramma anomala. The sequence continues at coordinate 29,416,321 of JASMMZ010000004.1, forward strand.
GGGAAGGTTTGAAGAAATTCATTTAGGGCGCAAAAATTGTAATTTCCGACTTGAAAAGCGGAGGTTAGAAAGGTTTTCAGGAATATCCTAGTTTTTTTGGGATAATGTATAGGGTTATATATGGTTAGCCCTTTTATTATAAATTAGTGAAAATGGAATTGGCAAAGCTGTTTCGATTATCGAATTGAATATTTAGAAAGTTTTGGAGTAATTATAGAATGTTTAAAGTTTTTATCATTTATGAAGGAAGTAAATTCGCGGGTCTTTTCTTTGAATTTTATGTATCATGCCTTTAAATAATTTATAACTCTAGTAATTACTTATCGTAGATCTTATAATTGTATTCGACTAATAATAAATAACGAAAGTTATATGTCATTGGACGCAAGGTATTACAATCGTCCTGTTGGAATAGGTAGCCTTATAAGATCTAATAAGAATATTTGGCTTTTAAAAAAATTATCCGGTTAGGATTCTATTAAACGAAAACTATTTTAAAAAAGAAGGAAGGTTTGATCCATTTGAAAGCAGATTTTTTTCTAGGTTTCTAACAGAAAGCAACGCTTTTTTTTAGTTAAACGAATTGAAATTCCGGCGATTATAAAGTAGTTCCCAAAAATTTACCAGTAAAGGTTAGTGAAACTGAAAAAAAACCAAATTTCAATATAAATGTGTAAATTGCTTATCCTCAGATACTATATAGCCTTTCCGGGTTTACTAGTATTTTGATTCCAATTTTGACAATGAATCTTAAATACTTCATTTTTAAACGCTAAGTTTAGATTTGGATATGTGGAGGTTTAAAAAAACAGAATTTAAAGCGTTCAATACCTGTTGAATATTTATATTACATTTGTTTAAAATTTTATTCAAATATATTGAAAAATCTTATATGACAATAAAATAAAACAGGTCGACCAATAGGTGTAATAAAGTATCAGTGTATTATTAAAAGATAGCCGATATGTCGAAAAAGTTCAATGGGGTAATTATTTATTTATAAAATGTAAAATGTATTTAAACCGTAATTTTCATTCGTTGCTTTTTTTTAATACTTAAATTGTAAAAAACGGTTTTAATATCAAGTTTTGTTGGAATAGCAATCAAATACAGTAAAGTAAAGTAAAATAAACTGTTAGTTTAGTTAATTGTACTGAATGAAAATTTGCTGCAGTTTTTAAAACTACATTAGAAGTGCAGTGCAATAGGTACTTACTTTAAAGTGAGCCATAAGCTAAAGCGTTTGGCTATGAAAATTAGCGTGTAGACCAGCTAGCGGTTTGCCAAACTTAAAACTTACAACTAAACCACAACCAATTTCAATATAGTACCAGTTACTTCGATCATAGTAATTCGAATTGATTACGTTATAACGATAAAGGTCTACAAACACTGATTTCTGTTTATTAGGTTAAGAAAAGATTGGAAAAGTTTAAAAAAACGCTACTTTTTGGTTGTTACGCTTTGTTTGAGCAAGGTAGTGGAAAGGTTTTTTCGAAGGGCTCATATACGCTATGTAGTTGTTCGCAGTAGTAAGAAGGGAAGATTTATAGGCTACGTAGCTGTTTGTGGAAGTTTATAAGTAAGCGACGGTATCTTTATTAAAAATACCAAAAAAAAACTTTATTAATCCTTTTTAAAGGAATTTAGATTAACTGTCTCAAAGTCTTAAAAATTACTAAGTTGATGAGTTAGAAAACGGTCAATTTAATATTATTACGGGTACTGTTACTATAAATCGTAAAAAAGACTAAGTCTTACTCCCTTTAATTTGAAATACCGAATTTAACGGCAAATTTATGACCTACCTCTTTTCATACATTTTTTTCTCCTTGCACTTGTTAACTTTCATTATGATAACCTTAAAAAGTATTGGAATTGATGTTATTACTAATCCTATCAGAAAGGAAGTAATTATAACCTTCGACTCCGTTTTCGAAAAGTATTACGACAAAGACCTCTAGTATACCGCTACTACTAAAAACTTTACCCCCAAGTATTTAACTAATTACATTAGTCGCTTTATTCTCGATTTAAGCTTTAATGGATACGACCAAAGGCTTAACGCCTTTGACGATTTTACTAAGTGGTTTAACGAATGGAACTTATTAATGTGAAAAATAAAAAATATGTAAGTTAAAACAAGGATAAAAATTGAATTTAGTAAGCGAAGGGTTTAACAACTTACGGGAAAGGGGTAAGACGGTAATTTGGTAAACTTACTTTACGAATGCGTCATTAATGAAAAACTTTAATAGACATTTGAAAACAAAAGAAAAGAAAAAGAGATTGTTCGTGATAGTATTCTGTAATGATCACACTAAATACCCGTGAGTATGTAGAAGGTGTTCAGAGGGTTTATGTTAGCAGTAAGGTAGCAGAGGTAACAAAGGTGCAATATCAAGACTGTGTTCGAGTGATGATCAGAAGCCGTTAGGCTATTCAGGTGTGTAGACTGAATACTTAGATTGACAACTGAAGAACTATCTAATGAAGCTATCTAAGGTGGTGATGACCATGTCCTTATATCTAGTTCCTTCAGTTAGTACCCATACTGGGGGTGCTCCAGTATRAGGTTTGCGGGATCACTGGTGGTGATCCAAGTGATCCAAGTGAGCCGGTGATCCAGGTGATCCAAGTGATCCAGGTCACGTGACTTYTGCTGAGTCATCCGTTGTCCAATTGCCGTGCCGTACATGGGAAATGTGCTTTGTAAGCGTAGTGGGGAACATGCAGCGTCAGAGGATCCAACTGCAGTTCGTGTCATAACATATTCCTTAACACCTATACAGGCGTTAGTAAGAATATTCTTAAGTTTAAATAAGTTTTTTTTAATCCTTTTGTATAATGGTCTTAACGTGTTAGTTTCATTAGTTATAAAAAATCAATTGATATACGCGCTAACAACCCTTAAGTTTACTATTTAATCAAGTAGAAACCTCAATGTACCCCTTGACATTACTAAAAGGATTATTATCAAGTCCCCCGCGGCGGAAACATTAAAACCAATTTTCCCTAATTTTTTTAACACAATTAGTTCTAACAATAAAATTAAGGAAAAGACGACGTTATACGCGAGCTTATTATAGGTACGACCATTAGCTTTTTTAATTTAAACTTAGTTAATAGTAATTATTTTGTCTACCAATACTAGTATCCTTAGCATATTTTATGATACTAATCGAGGGGTTTTAAGGGCCTTTATAACTAATACATTACCTTTCTCCTTTGTACGTCTCTATAGTAAATACGGATTATGAAGTAATTACCACGTTTGTTAAGATTTCAGGAGAAAAGAAAAACTATAACTATAAGTCATATAACTTTCTCAACGTTAAGTCATGCCCGTTTTTTTAAATTAATAGTGAAATAAAAGTTAAATTTCCAGTTTTTTATTCGTTTTTTCCTAGTATTTTTAACGGCTAAGCCGAAAATTATTACCTCTGATACCTAATGAATTGTTTCTCTTTCCGCGAAATTTATGATAGCCTAAAGAGCTATTGCTAATACTATATCAATTTTGCCTCATACCATACCTATTAGAATATTATTAAGTGTTTTTATATATTAGATTATAAAAAGGAGACGTAAAGTGAAATGGATTTCCTTAATAAAATATTTAATAGGTTAATGTTTTGTCAGTAAGTAATAGAGAACGTAAGAGCTGGCAAAGGTTCTTTACGCCAATAGGTCCGTTAAGCCGTTAAAAGTTACCAAAAGTTTAAATACGATTTTTAGTGCCCTGATACCAACTGTAAAGGGGTTTTTAACTAGTTGTGTTTATTTTTAGCGACCGTAACGACTCGAGTTTTAAACTCGACTAGTATATACCTTTAAACTTTCAAGTTTATAGAGGACAAAGAAAAACCCTTTTATACGTATAATATCTATCATAAATACGGAAGTCCTAATTAATACGGTTAACGAAATGTCTGGACCTAAAGACGTAAAAAAGTAATATACGGAAAAGGGTATTCCATTTTTTGAAAGTTTTTCATCTAATTAAATAAATTTTCTTTAAACGTTTTGAAATGTTGGATTTATGGTCAATATGGTTATTATTGTCGGTAGAGTCTAAGTACCCATTCACGTGAAACAAGGCAAGTAGAAAAGTAATCAAAAAATGATTGGTATTGTAGTAAATTAAGTCAAGATATTGTTGAAGAAACATCCAGAGGTGCACGCCACAGGTGAGGGCTTATAAGCTCTCGCCCAGAGCGTACCACTCTGGAATACCTGCTTCTAGACCGCTCCACACATGAGAGTATAATCTGTAGCGTGTCACGTTATTATATACTCTAAAAGAGTATAGCCTGTAACATGACACGTGATCATATACTCTGTAAGAGTACAGCCTGTAGCATGACATGTGATCGTATAATACTTCAAGAGTGTAGCTAACAGCGTAATGTACTGATATCTAAAAATACTATCTATGAATATATATAATAATATCCACAATTAGTTTATACGTTAAATTGTTACCGCACGCGAATTTAAACAAGTAACTTATTATGTATAATTCCCTTTTACTTTGAAATAGGATGACGTCGAATAAGGTATAAATTTTAAAGGAAGGGAAATTAAAAAGAAGTAAAATGAGATTAAGGTAATGGACTAATATAAAGATATTAGTATCGATTAAAAAGTAACGTAATTACTTGCCGACTACACCTTTTTGTATCGCCTAATTAGTAAAGACCCCTATCGTTTATATAAAGATAAAGACCCTGGCTTTACGTATATTTTTACTATTTAAAATCGTTACGCGAACCAGGTTTTTTAGGGTATTATACCGGATATTAGGGTTGTACGATACTTTATGGGAGGTTATTCATAATACGTCACATCACAAAGGGATACGAATACAGTTACGAAACTTAATTATACAAATGTTAGTAAATTTCAGGTTAACTTTAGCCTTAAAAATGCCTTTTTTTACCAGAATCCACAACTATTGTTATTATCAGTAATCTTATTATTTTTGTATTTTGAAATCCCCTACGTTTTATCTTCCTTACTTTAAAGATATGAAGGACTTTAGAGTTATCCTTAACGTTTGAATTGACCAATTGGTCTAACTTAAAGGTAATGAGAGATTTTTATTCAACGTTAAATAAAGGATTTTTTGTTTCACCTTTAAAACCCTAAAGTAATAGCTTTAAATATAATGACGTCAGAACTTCTTTAATTATATTGTAGGTTTTATCATCCGGTAATTGATAGGTTTAAGCAGATTATAATAGCAATAAGTTACGTTAATGTTGATTTGTAAACGTTTAAGGTAAAGAAATGAATTTATTACTATTATTCAACATATTTTCAAACCCTTGAAAAGTTTCAATTTACGTTAAAAAATTAAAAGTTAAATTCAAATTGTAAAGTTTTTGGAGATGTGTTTTATTTAATGGCAAGTTAGTACTTTACATTATGGATTTCGTTATCGTTTTTTACGGCGCCAAATACCTTTAAACCATTACTGTAAACAAAATATATAAGGTATTACATACCTTATAAATAGCTACGTACCTTAAATTACTAAACTTACTAATTTACTATATTAGTATTAAATTTATTGTAAAAAAGTTTTAACCTAATATTAAATTAACATGTATTGAGTTTAAATAAGTTTTGATTCAAATATATTAGTGTATTAGTAAGGTCTTAAATATTTATAAGTTTCAACGAAATGTTTCTAATGTTTTTACTTTTCAAATTGAAAGCTTTACAAATTGAAAAGCACGGTTTTTAAAAGCGGTAAAAGGCCTTAACAATAAAATTAGCCCTAATAACCTTATTCAAATTCTGTTGGTATTAAAAACCTATTTTCGTATAATAATGAAATCGCTACTATCGCTAAATACTTAGAAGTACATTATAGCATATAATGATTCTTTGAAAAACTAAAGAAGAAATCAATACGCCGTTAGGTTAACGATATTCTTGATATTAAAACCGGATTATCAATAATAAATATGCCAATCTTCCTTTTTTAAAGTAAAGCTTTTACGTAATAATATACAGTTAAATAGAATAGCTCACAGAGGATTTTAAGTGTTATTAACTTAAACGTAGTTATTAAAATTACTAACAACTTTGTTACTTTCCGAATTATACACGTAAAATTGTATAAAAGACTCATTAAATATAATGAATTTCTTAGCTTCCATAATATTCAAGCCTGGCGAATAAGCTAATATAACTCTTTCGAGCCTATAATGAATAAGAAAATGGAACGTTGACGGCGTAAAAAATTATTTAAAAAATATACTAAAGAAAAGGACGGCAACAAGGACTAAAAGCCTAAAAAGGCATATATAACAGCGTAGATGTCATAAAAGGAGAAATTTAACGGAAAATTTACCTTTAAATTAGGTGTTAAAGGCATTATTAATATATTGGGTAAGCCTATTAAGATTAATGATCAGGTAGAAATCAATTGCATTTTTATATAAGAGGTTGTTTTATCTGAACCATTAATGTAATTTAAGGGTTTAATTGTTATCATCTTTAAGTTAAGAACATTTATAAAATTAGAGGTAAATTACAAACCTACTATACGAAAAATCACAACTAATCGTTTGAAGATACGGTAATAAAAATGAGGATTCAATCTTTATTTAATAGTTTATAATTCAAAAGATGAAGAAGCGTTTGATTATCGTAATTATTACTAACTTGATTATTAGCGTAGAGGTATAATTTAAATTCAATAGCTGCGATATAACGTAAATGTATACGTAATCTACCACTCATCTTTAATGTATTATACCATGAAACTGTTGAAAAAAATAAGGGACAAGTTTCCAACTAGCACAGTAATACGTTATATTAAACATTTTGACGGACTATCCAAAATAGGTGTTCATTGGGTTTTAACGTATTGAACGTACTTTAAAAATAAGCTAGATATAATTTTTTTTAACATTTAACCTGCGCTTATTCGTTATAGAGGGTGAAGACTTTGATATCGTAGGTATAAAAATTAACGATAAACTTTTCTTTAGAAACAATTAGTTTGTAGCGGAAATATAACGTGTTATTAAAAATTGAGCCTTTATAAGGTTAACCTAATAAAAACTTTAAGTCAATTTATATAAATTGATTATAATAGATTATTAATCCGTATCTATAATGTTAAGGCTAAAAACGGCATTTATATTATTCTACGTTCAAAAGAATAAGTTACCAGTCTGACAACTATCTATAAGGCCAAAAAAGTGAAACTATGGAGATACCTAAATTAAAGGGCACGTGCAATTTATATTACTGCGCTATATTCACTGAAGGTATTATACGTTTTTTTTATTACTGTAATAATATATGATTTATAGGACGAGAACATTAATAAGTTAAATAAGAGGATTTGATAGTAATTGGATCATTTAAGAAGAGGAATTAACATGGTTTCGGTAAATTTGATGAAAGCGAAGTTTATAAATTTTACAAACGCGTTATTTATTGAAAATGTTAACCTTATATCGTAAATCGATAGTTTTCTAATATTTGTTAACGAAAAGAATTTGAAGAGATAATTTATAATTACCGGAAACATGATATACTAGATATCTGTTAAGTATAAGCGTATAATACGAAGAGTATATATTTTAAAAAATTAAGGTATAATAATAGGCTTTGATATTGACATGATAATTAACAACACGTTTAGGGTTATTACGAAATAACTAAGACGACGTTTAATATTTATAGTGATAAATGTTGATATCCAGAAACATTACAGATGTTTATCGAAGTTAGGTTGAACCAATAAAAAACGTCTAATAATGAATGTAATAGTTTTAAGGGAGATATACAAAGTATGAGAAATTAATGAGTTTTAGTAAATTAATAGAAAAATTAACCCTTCCAACGTTATAACTAAAGCTATATCTAATAACTCTTTGGAAAGGTTTATGGATAGTAATACGTTAACCGTCCGAATCGAGGGCTACGTAAACTGTCCGACATATAATATGGAGGAATAGGGAGGCTTTAGTAAATTTAAAGATTGCCAGGCTAGTAATATTAATGATAACGGTGGTAAAGATAATAATTATCTTATTAATAGGTTGAAATACTGGTAAAAGGTACCTACGTGGTGAAATTTCCAATGCGTATAAGTTGTGACTAAAGAGCTGTATATGGGAGTTGAAAAGCAGAGAGCTTAGAAATGGGAAATAAAGGGCTGTAATTGATGTCAATTCCAGTATAGATACATTAGAATTGACAGTGGTTTATCTTGTTCATCGAGGAGGAATTTTAAGAATTGCTATTAATTAATGGTAGACTACATTAACGTAAATGTACAAAATAAAAAGCTGCTAGTGTTGGAATAGTAGTTAAATACAGTAAAGTTAAGTTAACTAAACTATTAGTTTAGTTAATTGTACTCACTAAAAATTGGCTGCAGTTTGTGGGATTGCACTACAAGTGCTGTGCAATAGGTATTCACTTTAAAGTGAAGTATAAGCCAAAGTGTTTAGCCATATAAATTAGCGTGTAAACCGGCTAGCGATCTGCCAAATTTAGAACTTACAACTGAACTACAACCAATTTCAATGCAGCACCAGTTACTTTGACCACAGTGATTTAAATCGACTATTTTTTAAAGATAAAAGCCTACCCACAATTTTGGTAAATTACTTAATTTGTGAAACATTTGTAAGTGGTTTTTCAATTAGTGGAAGGGAGTAGTGGTTGGGTTTCATGACAGCGCTAAGAGTATAGTAATTGAAATAAAAGCATAGACTGCCTTGAGGGTTTTTAACGAAGGATATAGGGGCACTCGCTAAGACGTTACTTGTATAAATGTCGTTTTAATTCAAAAATTCGATTGACGTTTTTCGTAATACTAAAAGTTACTTTTATAATATAATATATAATAGTTTTCGAAGGATTTTTCAGAGTAGACTTAAATTTTTATTTTAAATCAAGATTTCGTGATTAGCTTTAGAGCGATGGGGATGTAGTTTGTTTTTGACGGTTTTTTCGAATAGAAGCTCAATTTTTTTGAAAGTATTGGGGAGTTTATCGTTAATAGAAAGGAGTGACTTTGGGTTTCACGATTTATGAATACTTTGAATAGAGAATTCAGCTACTTACGTAATGATAATTTATTTGTTTCGAGTTTTGCGGAATATATTATACAAGGTAGCGGTACCGAAACTTTAGGTTTTTTTATGCCGGTATAAAACCCTATTTTTACGCGCAGAATTTACCCTCTCTTTCTAAAGGTTATATATATATCAAAGCATTATAAGTTATTCATTTGTATTTTATTTCAGGTTTAAACGAAATAACGTTGAATTATAGGTGAGGAATAATATGAGTTGATATTATATACTATTATTAATCGAGGTTAATGTTTCAATAAGTTATAAAAAATAAACTATAGGCCGGTTCCGGGTATATAATAGGTAATCTAGCCCAGTAGATGAATTGTAATTGGGATACATAGTACCTATAATCAGCGAGTAAACTATTTATTTTCATTGTTTTAATGTTTATAATATATACTTAGAAAAAAGTGAATAAATTGAATGAAATTAAAAAGTAAATTTACTCTAAACAGTTGGTCATTCAAAAGCTACATGTAAATTACTAGATCCAATTAAAGTCACTTTAACGCTTGTATGCGATTATATATAGGAATTGCACATTTTCCCCTTAAATATTGATAAGGCTATCGTTAATGATAAAGTAAAAACCTATATTGGTTTTGGTATTCAAGTTGTTCTAGCGTTATGTGGAATCTAGTAAGTAGGTAAGAATACGATAACTATTTGCGTTGTATCATAAATATAAACTAAGGTTTTTACGGCAGGAGAGTTCCGAATAGTTAACATAAGTAACACGTCATTTGGTACTAGTTTGAAAGTCATTGATGTTTGTTATAATAATACTTTCATAACGATCGCAAATAAATACGTTGTGGTTATACTTTGCGTTACGACCTATACCGCCGGTATTAGCATTGTTAATATAATTGGCGTCACTATTCCAAGTGCAGAGGTTGTAGAGTTATCCATTAATCAGTTTGATATAAATGACCTATTCATTGTAATTTGCGGGTATTTTCAAAGAAAATAAGACGTTAGATAGTATATTATTAATGACTTCCTTTGGGATAGCTAGTTAAACGGTGGATTTCTAGGCGATGCCGCTAGTTTTCGTAAATAAGGGTTTTTAAATACTTAAAAAAACGTAAAACCATTTGTAAGTCTTTTATTTTCGATTCCTAAGTCGAGAGATAATGGATTTCATCGTGTTCAGGTTGTAGTAGTACGCGCGGAATATTCTTACAAAAGCGTTATAGTCATTATTATCGCTGTTATTAATGAGATTATATTAAATTTAACAATGGTTTGCGCCAGGTATTTTCATTATTGAAAAGAAAATATAAGAGGTTTTTTCGTATTGATAAACTTGTGGTTTTTATAAAAATTGCGTAACATCATAGCTTTTTATGTAAAAAAAAACGTGATTTAATGCCAAAAGACTTAGTCGGTTAGTTAAGGTGATTGCATTCAATTTGTTAACAGTCGGTGTTGTTAAATGTGTTGTTAATATCGTAATTAAAGCTGGAGGAATTCGGGTTATCGTAATCGTCGGCGTGGATTTCAGTGGGGGGCAGTATAATAGTTGCATCGTTTGTGAATAACATGAGAGCAGGACCTTTTTGGAGAGGTTTTGTTTGAAAGATGTAGGAGTGCCAGTGGTTATTTTATATTATTATATTCTACTCGTTAACATAATTAATATTTCGTTGTTTTGTTATTTTATATGTAAATGGTATTCGCAAAAGCTGTGATTTTGTTCGATGGACTCCATATGTGAAGTTTTGGTGACTCGTTTGCATTAGATAATTAATTAATTATATTACTATCGGTAAGGTCTCAGACCTAGTGTTTCACGTGAAAATTTGTGTAGAGAAGAGTTATCATAAGATTGGTAACTGTATTATAAAATATGATAAAGATTCAGGAAGAAGCATCCAAAGAGTACACGCCTCAAGTGAGAGCTTATAAGCTCTCACTCAGAGCATATCACTCTGAAACGCCTCTTCTAGACCACGCCACGCATAATGCACTCTGACAGTGCAATCTGCAACGTAATATATTATCGCGTACGCTGCAGGAGTGCACCTTGCAGCGTGATGCACTGCCACCTAAATATACTAACTATAGTGATATATAATGATATACACCATTAAGTTATTAAAGTGTTTTAAAATGATATTTTAATATGTACGTCAAGAAATTATTTAAGAGAATAAGAATCTAGGTTTAAAAAGTCAGAAAATAATACCTTAAGTTATAATTGTTTGTAAATAACTTATATACCGTCGGTAAAAAAGAATCGGGGATAATATGTAAAGGGATTAAGCTAAAGATATCGTTTATAACGGTCGGATACTGTTTATTATACTCGATGAAGAGACAGAGGAAGAAATCTCTTCCTAAGAGCTGTTATAGGCTACAGAAAAAGGGGTGGACCAGTCATGTGATAGGATGACTCAAAATTATCGTAGGAGTATAGAAACCGCCAAAGTTAGATCCCTGGTAACCACTAGCCCAGGCACCAGACTATGACAGTTTACTTTAATTTTTATTTTGAATAACGATTTCGTAATCGGTTTCGAAGCGGTAAGGAGATATTTGGTCTTTTAAGGCCGTATTGAATAGGGGCGTGAAATTTTTCAAGGTATCGAACATTTTGTTATTGACGAAAACGGGTGGTTTTAGGATTAACATTTATTTGATATTTTCGAAAGGGACGGTGCCGAGTCGCTTAAAGATAATTTGGTCTTTCTGAGCTTTACGAAATATAACATAAAAGTTAGCGGTATAGATACCTTTGATTTTTTTTCTTGTATCGACTTGAAACCACGTTTTCATACGCAGTACTTACCCGTTAATTTTAAAAGTAATTTATATTTCAAATCGTTGTAAATTAACCATTTATCATTTATTCAAATATTTTCTTAAACACCGTGGTATTCTAAGTAAGAAGTAATGAAAAATTGAATTTAATATCGGTATTTATCGAGTTTGATATCTAAAAAGGTCAAAAATAAGCCGTAAATCGGTTCTAGATGTAAAGCGGATAGCTTTACCAAGTATCTGGAGTAAAATGGGGATATGCGGTAATTTTAATTAACGGGTGTATTGCTTATTCATAACGTTATGATATTTACAACCAATGTTCATCAAAGCGTTGATAAATTAAATTTAATTGTAAAATACATTTCTTCATAATAAAAAGTTATTTCAAAACTAATACCAAGTTTCCATATTAAATGAAAATATTTCCAACTCTTATATACAACTATATATAACAGTTACGCTTTTCCCTTCCAAAGATCGATTAAGTTGTTAGTTGAGGTAAAGTAAATGTCGATATTAACATTGATATTAAAGCTGTTCAACTATTACTCGAGATTCAGTAGATGAATACGAATATAATATTTATTCACGTCGTATCTTATGTATAAACTAAGGTTTTTATGATGGGAAAGTTCCGAGTGGTTAACTCAGGTAATATGTTGTTTGATACTGGTTCGAAAAAAGTTAACATCGGTTGTAATAATATTTCCCTAGCTATAGCGAATGGATGTATCACCGTTACCATTCCCGTTAAAAGCTATACCGTTAATACTAACATTATCAATATAACTGACGATATTGTGATGAATATAGAGGTTGTAAAATCGTTTATTAATAAATTAGATACAAGCAACCTATTATTTGCAATTTGCGGGTATATTTAAGGAGTGTAATACCTTGACTAATATATCGTTAATTGATTTTTCTTGAAAAATAGCGAGTTTAGTGGTAGATCTATAGGCTATGCCGTTTACTTTTGTAAATAAGGCCTTTGAAATGTATAATTCAACGTAGAATTGTTTGTAAACTCCTTGTTTTAAGCTTGTGAGTTAAGAGGTAACAGATTTTATTATATTCGGATTATAATAATACGTACTAAGTATTATTATAAAAGCATCAGTATCGTTATTACCGTTTTTGTTATTGCGAACGTAACAACTTTTCATAATGGTCTTTATAAAGCCCTTGAATTATCGAAAGATGACGTAAAAGTGAATTATATATATATATATAAACTTTCAGTTTTTATGTAATTTGCGTAATATCGTAAATTTTTACATTCAAAAGCTTAACTTAACACCGAAAACTTTGATCAGTTAATCAAATAGTTTGTGTTTAATTATTTAATAGCCGGCGTTATTAGATTAACCGTTAGTATTATAGTCGAAATTAGAGGAATTTAGGTCGTCGTAATCGTCAACATGGTTTCGAGGGGAGGGGGGGCAGCTTACGATAATTGTAACGTTTATAAATACATTGTTTGTTAGTAACATGAAAATGGGACCCTTTTATAAAAGAGATTGTTTTAAAAACATGGGCATATTAATAAAGATTTTAAATTGCCAGATAATACTTATTACGGTATTTAGTACGTCGATATTTCGTTATTTTATATGTAAATCATATTCATAGGCCGTTCAATTTCGTTCGAAAAGCTTTATATGTAAGACTTCGGTAACTCGTTCGTATTAAGCAGTTGAGTAGTCGTATTATGTTAACAAGGCGCCTTAAAACTGGTTTTTAATACACGCATCGAAAAATTGTTTTGAAGCTCAGGAGTCCAGATTAAAAAGGTTAGGAAACAAATATTTCGGTTATAGCTGTTTATAAAAAGTGAAAATACTATCGGGAAGAAGAGAAATTGAGGATAATATATGAAAGACTAAATTAAAACTATCTCTTAAAACGGTCGGATATTGTTTATTATCTCTCGATAAAGAGAAGATGGAGAAAGCTCTGCTAAGGAGCTACTATATGCTATAAAAAGAGGGTGGTCCAGTTACGTGATAGGATGACTCAGAGTATCGTAGGAGTATGGCAACTATTAGGGCTAGATCCTTGGTAACTACTAGCTCAGGCAATAGCTTGTGATATAAGGATACGGTAATAAAGGTAAAGACTGGATTCTCATATAATCGCCAAAGATTTAAAAGATGAATTAACGTTTGGTAATCGTATTAGTAGCAAGTTTATTAGCTAAGACTAATGGAAATTTTACCTTGAATAGCCATAATATTACCTAAGTGTATATATAATTAACGATTCGTTTATAAAGGATTGTTTTATGAGAAATACTATAAAAATTGCGTGATAAATACCTTTTGGAGATGATTATGCAATATGTTAAGCTATTTCATAGATTGGCTAAAGCAGGCATCTATTGGTTCCTAACGCATTACTCTTATTTTAAGTTGAAGTTAGGTATTAAAATTTCAATTCACGATCTTTATTTACTAATTACGTAATATAAATATTTCGGTTTAGTAAGTATATAAATTGACGATATCTTTTTCGTCGTAATTGCTGGTTTTATGGTATCGGAACAACAGGCAATGAAGGACTTAAAGTTCTGAAACTACAAGCTAGTTGCGACTTTGGCCAAAAGTAAATATTTTGATTCAACGCATCTTCAATCTATAAACATAATGTTAAAGATACTAATATCTATCTTAGTTTCCGTTAAAAAGGTTAAAGTGTTTACTTAGTTATAATTGATAAGATAAACCTAGCTAGAGTTTAAAAGTACTTGAAACAACATGCTCATAGAAGTTATATTGCTACTTTATGCTAACTAGAGGCTTTTTAAATTTTTCCGATTGTAATATAAGCGTAAAATCCAACAAACGAAGATTATGATCGATTAAATAAAAGGTAGGATTAGTAGATAAGAAATTTAGATTGGAGGATTAATATGGTTCCTATTAACTTATTGAGAGCCAAGTTGATAATCTTTTTAGACGGCATTTTTTCGAATAATACAGACTTGTCGTTATAGAAAGGATTTTCAACAACTACTATAAATAAAATAAGGTTAGAAAAAAATGACATCGGAATAACAGGAAACTTAATTTAGGAGATTTTCGTTAAATAGAAAAGAATTACTGGAAATATGTTAGCTTTAAAGATTTACAATATAACAGCCGGTTTCGATATAAGTATAGTGATATGGAAAACCCTTAATATTATTACTAGACAACTAAAGATTCTACCCATCTTGGTGGTAATTTGTATTGACTCGAAAACCGTATTCGAATACCTTTCAAATTTCGGAATAACTAGCGAAAAACGCTCAATAATCGACGTAATGATACTTGATGAAACTTACGAAAGCAGGGAAATCAAAAAGTTTCAGTGGATTAATGGTAAGGACAATCCAGTTAATATTATAACGAAATTGATATTAAATAAAGCCTTAAAAAGTACGTATCGAGGGTTACGTTGAAAAGCCACCTAGTAATGTTAATTTACGTGCCGGTGACCAGGAAAAAAAGTTGTGATACTTCAATAATCTGAAAGACTGTCAGAGTATTAAAGCTGACGATCTGATTAATTAGTATGGCTAGGTTGAAGACATAATTAAGTTGGAGGTTTATATAAGTCTGTCGCGAAAGACTTATTTTTGGGAATCGATAAAGTCGAAACTTAAAACCGTGGGGTAATTAGGGTTAATTTAGCTGCGAAATCAACAGGGGTCTAGCCTATCAACGAGAAGGCACTTCAAGGGTTATGTAATGATCACACTAAATACCCGTGAGTATATAGAAGGTGTCAGAGGGTTTATGTTATCAAGAAGGTAGCAGAGGTGCTGAGTGAACAATATCGCAACCGTGCAAGTAATCAAAAGCCGTGAGGCTATTCAGAATATACTGAGACTGAATACTTAGATTGACAACTGAAGGGCTATGAAGGAAATACTATCTATGTGGTGCTGACCGTGTCCTTATATATCCGTGCCTTCATACCGTCTTCAGTACTGGATCCCTTGGATCAGTGCTGAGCCCGCTGATCCTGGATCACTTGGATCAGTACTGATCCCACTGATCCTGATCACGTGATTGGCTTAGTCATTTCCGCTAACAAAGGAGAGGTGTTCCCCGCCTGATGTGTTGGACTTCAGGCTCTAAGTGGCTCAGCTGCACACTGGCTTGCTTCCTGACCCGCCATCATACTTGGGTCGTAACAGGTTACCGGAAATAATTGGTCGACTACACTAGCGTACATACACAAAATAAAAAGCCACTAATGTCGAAACAATAGTAATTGCAATATAATTAGTCAACGTAAGTTGACTATACTGACTGCAAGTTGAATGTATTATTTTGTGGGTTTATTGTAAAGTTAAGTACAATATTTGCCCACTTCAACTTAGGCACGGGCTAAGCAATTAACCCTACAAAATAGTGTGCAGACCGGTTAGTGGTTTGCCAAACCTAAAACACTACATCCACCACTTGACCATGCAATACTATTGTTACTTCAATCACAATTCAAATTGACAACATTGTAAAATCTAAAGGCCTATCAACAGGCTAGGCCTATCAACAAAAACACTAGTTACTTCGACCAGAGATTCGAATCGACTATGTTGCAACAATAAAGGCCTATCAACACTAAGCCTAATTAGGATTAATGTCGGAACTATATATTAATTATTTCAAATAGTAAAAATTATTACTTACTAATAAGTCTTCTTGTTGGAATAGCAGTCAAATGCAGTACAGTCAGGTCAACTATACTTACAGTTAGTTGATTGTACTGACTGCAAATTGACTGCAGTTTGTGGGATTGACAGTAAGTCTAGTGTAGTAGGTGCCCACTTCAAAGTGGGGCACGGGCCAAAGCATTTGCCCATACCAATTAGTGTGCAGACCGGCTAGCGGTCTGCCAAACTTAGAAGTAACACATCACCACTTTCTATGCAATACTAGTTACTTCGATCAGAGATTCGAATCGACTACGTTGCAACGATGAACGCCTACCAACACTTCTGTTATTGGGAAATTCTATCACCATTGTATTGTAATTTCATTTATTTATTTATATTGTTGAAGCTGGGATAAGTTAATGCGAAAGTATATGATTGGGGGGGTGCTATAATAAAGTATAGTATACCCTTAGACGTTAATAGTTTACGATGGAAGCTTACCTGCCGTATTTAAGATATCGTATTTGAAATATTGAAATTTTATTATAGAATTCGATATATTTAGGTTTGTATGGGAAGGTTGTTTTGGGTTATCACATGTACCGGAGAGCTTCGTACCGTTTTTTATAGTTAGGGATAGATTTTCGAACTTTTTTTTTCAAAGTAATCTAGTCCTTTCAAGACTATCTGCAATGCTCTCTCACCTTCTAGTTATTAGATGGATTGATTCCTATTGATACCTATTTTCTACGCTTCTGTGCACAGTCAGCCAATGACAAGAATTGAATTCGTGAATCTCGTGAAGCGATACGCTTCTCCTAAGGCATGTACGCGGCGTCAAAATAGCCTTGACTCCGGTAGCTCGAAGACAATACGAACTCGATCGTGATGGGCTCCGCCAGCACGTGCGAGAAACTGGCACGCGCGCTCGTGTCGTGGCCGTCGCCCGTGTTCCCGTACTCGGCGAAGGTCGCGTTTCCCGTCCTGGTCTGCCCGAGGCTGTTCTTCCATACACTCCAGCCCGCCGGGTTGATGACATTCGAGAGCGTCGACTTCTGGAACACCACAAACGCAAGCAAGCCCCAGGGCCGGCCCAGGTAGTACTTGCCGATCGTGTTTTGGTCGGTGCCGTCGGATTCGGGTGCGGCGGCAACGTCGCACTCGTTGAACACGTATAGGCTCAGCGTGTCCGTGGAGTTTGCGCCGTGTGCTGGATTCGAGGGTCAGTCCTGAAGTTGCCGTTGAAGAAGCCCTGTATGTGGAAATGGTGTAGGAGAAAAGCGCATACCAGTGATGTAACCCTCGTTGGCGCCTTTAGCAGGTGGCAACACACGAATATCCACATGGTGGAACAATGCCAGACACTTCTTGCCAAAAATGAAGTCGACGGCGCCCACAATCAACGTCTTTACATATATTTGATATCCGCGCTGAGCATACACTGTGTCCTGGTGTCCCCAGAACTGGCAGCCATAGTAGCCCGAGTCCTCCATTGCCGAGAGGGCCACCGCCTGGGAGCCAGGCCCAAACGTGTTCTCGACGTTCACGTTGTACAGTCTGAAATTGCGCGACTTGACACGCAAGGTGGCTGTTTCGTCGTTGGAAATCTTCAGCATCTGGCTCTTGTTGCCGGTGATCGTGACCGTGTTGGATTCATAGGACGAGCCGTCGTTGGTGTAGCCGTAGATGGACAGCTGGGCCTTGCGCGCGACCACTGTGACCTGCTCCGAGTAGTTGCCCGGATAGATGAAAATGCACTGAGAACCAGTTGCAGTCGTGTCCAGCGAGTCGACGGCGCTTTGAATGGCAGTGAACTCTTTTGAGCCGTCCATGTTGACGCTGATGCAGCCGTCAGGCGGCGAAGTGCGCGGATCCGCCACTGCCATTGCGGCTAATGTGAGAATTGCTAAAACAGACCTCATTTTAGACATTATATGAGGTGTCAAGCCTAGAGATATGGAAGAGAAAAATCGAAGCAACAAGTAGACCAGAAATGAGTGGTACACCAAAATAGTTATAACTCGGCCACAGTAAGCCCCAAGAGTTTATAATTCTATGGACCTGTGGCAAATGGATTCGTATTTAACACCTGCGATTTCGTGCATCTACGGAAGAGACCAGGCAGGTGGTGGGCAATTTGTATTCCGATCAAAATTTTACGCGGGTTACGAAACGTGTGCACGGCTCGTCATTTTTGTCGACTCACTCTTGAAAGCATCTCCTGCGATCTCCAACAAGTGCTGCGCCATGAGTCACGAAGATTTCCGCTGTGGGTACTCAAACCAAGTGGGCAGAAGAGTATCCTTGTGTGTGGCAAAATGGCTGCCCTCTAGAGCGAAAGGTTTCGTTACGGAAAACCCGGACTTGAAGACTCTCATCACACCCTTCCTTCTTGAAGACAGGCCACGCCCCTAGTCATGCTGGTGTGCCAAGAGTGCAGCAGGATTCTCCTAGATATGCCACGAGTGGCTGATGAAAAGATGGATAATCAACAAAGCAGAGCCGACCCTTCAGTTTAGTACTATATGACCCCTGCCCACAATACAGCGAAGTTGCTAGCTAACATTACCATTTAAATTCTACAGACTCGTAACTTTCAGCCATTGAAAACTCTACACACTAAACCACCCTATTCTTTACCAATGCTGAAGCAACTGAAGTGAATTAGATTTTCATTCAATATTTGTATCAAATTTTCAATTTAGTTATAATGCTTTCCCCCTTCCACTTAAGTTTTCCCTGCAACTGATATAAGCCGCAAGCACAAAGCACAAACAGCAGATGAACTAAAACTTTCTATGCTGGAAGCCACACGGAGTAATTCAGAACCATGACTTACAGGATTCTGTAAAATGAAAGAGCCAATGATAGTTGTGTCAACATATGAGAATAACGAAACAACGAAACGGATTAAAACTTGATGATAGTTGAAGGTGAAGAAGATTTATTTCATTGAGCCGGTGTTTCAGCACCCTTGGATGCGGAAGTTTTGAAAATTTTCAAACACAAAAAGAAAACAGAAGAGCAAATTCTCTTGAGTAGGTAGCTCCCTTGATGTTGTACGTAAGAACAAGATGTTCCTATACCCTGTTTATCATGGTATGATTTGTATAAATGCAATGAAAAAATAAAGCTTCACAACAGCTATAACGTATAATTTGAACGTTGCAACTTGCAAGACAGCTAGGCAGCTCACATATCAACAGTTGGCATTTTATTTGCAGAAATAGTTGATAACGACTAATTCTTTCACGACAGTACATAAAAAATTGTGAATGTGACAACTATCATATGCTACGCTGTATGTCACCGACTGTTGGAACCCAACTACCTTTAGAACTAACAAAATATTTGATCACCATAAAATTTGAATATGATTGCCACCCCACCACAATTGAAGTAGGAAATTAGAAAAAAAGAACTACAGTTGAATATTACCTCTGTTTCGAAGATCAACCTTCAAGTGGAACCGATTTGTCTACGTGGATAGTAGTGCGTGTGTAATATTTAGGAAGTTCGCTACATAATTATTGCAAAAGCAGTACCGCCACTGTGCACGCCYCCCCCCCCCCCCCCTCCCCCCTATGTGCGACAATGATGCTATTCAAAAAGCCACCCAAATTGAATAAAATTGTCAGTTTATTGCAATTATAGGTATTGAGTCAGAATCAAACGATAACATTGAAATAAAGTCTTCGTCTTCTAGTATCATATTGCCGACACGATTGGTGCGTGTAAACGTTGTGAGGATAAAACGCGTATTGAAACTAAACAAGTTTTAGTACACTGTACACGTTTTATCCCCACAACGTTTACACATATTCCAATCATGTCGGCATTTAAAACTCAAGATATATGATACGAAAAGACAAAAGAATCAATTCAATGTCGTCATTTTATTCTCAGCCAATAGCTTCAATCGTGCTGGGGTGGCAATTAAATTTCATTGGGGTGGTATTTGTGCGGCATTGCACTAGTACACTGATGTTTCTCACAAAATTACACGCGAACCAACCATACTGGTCAATCGTTCCCACATGTAAGTTTATCTTCAAGATAAGGAAATCATTTATATATGATCATTTCATCGTAACTCAGTATCTTCAATGGTGGTGGGGCTGGCAATGATGCTAAATTTGTATGGGGAGTCCGCTTTTGGTAAGTTCCTAGGGTATGTGTCCAAAGGTAGGTGACATACTGTACTGCAATCTTGACATCGAAGTTTCACTAGTCAATTTGAAAGAAATTCTTGAAATGCTGCCGAATTTGCGGTGAAAGTTAGTCTACACCACACTGACAAAGCCGGGTTATGCAAGCCAACCCTTCAGTGTTGCGGTATATGTAGACTAGTGAAAGTCGTGTTCCACCCAGAAAATACGGGTTGTTTCGCCACCCAGTGCAAACACTCAAACTTACATATAAAGTTACATCGAAGTTGGAGATTCCACCCTAAAATGCAAATTCAATCTTATGTACAGCTTACTGGCAAATTTCCGCCAGCATCATATGCTTCCGGCAACTTGCACATGCAATTTTTTTGTGTTTTGTCACATGGAGCCTGCGCGCGAAACAATTTCTCGTCTGATTCATTCCGGGAATTGAGTTCGGGCACAGAGTATTATTCACATGTATGTTTCGTTGCTTGTCTGGATAAAGCCCGCGCACAAAGTATGTTCTCGTCTGTTTCATGCCTTCCATGCGCCCGCGCACAAAGTCCCTGTTCGAACCCTTGTGCGTCCGTAAACTGTGAATTCTGCTTAAACCCTTTAGGTAATAAATTCAAACAGGAATTGCAAAGTAGTGAACTATAAAGGTACCTGGAAAATGTGTGTACCATACGGTACGTAATTTATGTACGGTATATGTGGATATTACTAGATATCACCATAGTTAGCAAGCATAGGGGACCACGTTTGCGGAGTGCATGATAGCGCGTCACGCTGCAGGAAGCACTCTTGCAGAGTGCATGATAGCGTGTCACGCCCCAGGAGGGACGTTGGCAGAGTGCATGGTAGAGTGCCACGCTCCGGGTGAGAGCTGATAAGATAAGCTCTCACCTAAGGCGTGCACTCTCCGGATGCCTCTTCTCCTTCTTGCATCCATAACTTATCTTACCTTACTACTTGAAATACTATACTGTCTTCTTACGTTGACGTACAGAGAGAGACCTTACCGACACTGATCAGCAAAGGCCGGCTATGTATATCGCCAAAGGCCGGCTACGGGTTTTGTGGCTAAAACTTTTAAAAATGGCTTTTACCACGGGTAAAAATAGCTATCATATGGGTAAATTCTATTTGGTACTTTTGGGTACAATAATTGCGAATGGCCCACATGGCTTCCCCTGTTCCCCCAGGCTTACCCCTGTCGGATTTTCCACCCCCTTACTTCATTTGCAGATATGATTAAAATAAATACAATAAAGCCATACAGATTTGCATTTAAACGCTATATATAATAACATTGTGAAGGTGAATTTTATAATATTAAAGTTAAATGTAATAACATTTTCAGGTTATATATAATGATATCCTGAAGCTATGCATGATAAAGTTTTAACTTGAGATATAATAATACTTTAAGGTTATACAAAAAATACTTAAAGTTTATATATAATGATATTTTAAAGTTATACGATATAGAATTTCAAAGTTATATATTATATGATTCTAATGTTATACGCAACAATATATTAAGGTTATATATTCTCGTATCAGAATATTTTTCATAATTAAACGGAAATATAAACCGGTGTTTTCAAGCTATATGTAATGGCATCTTAATTTTATATACAACAATACGCCAATGCTACGTATGGAAATATTTTAAGGCTTGTGCTCGAAATAACTCTTAATTTTATCATATATTCCACTGTAATATCATTCGTAATTAACAGGAAATAGAGGGTGGTGTTTTAAAGTTGTATGTAATAATATCTTAAAGTTATATACATGCATGCATTAAGGATATATATAAAATATTTTAAGGCTATGTATAATTGAATAATGCTAAAAGATGTTATCTTAAAGTTGTACAAAATAGCATTTAAAGGTTATATAGTGTATTATTCTAAAGCTATATACAATTATATCATAATTTAATATATAATAAAATCTTGAAGTTATATGCAATAACATTTGAAAGTTATATATAATTAGGTATGTATAGAGTTGAGTACTTAAAAATAGCTTATAAAATTGAACGCTTTAAAAAAACATACTATAGGTTATGAAAACGCGTTAAGGTTAGGGTAATGTATTCATACTATATAATGAAAAAAGTTTATCAATACAAGGAAATGAAGGGATAGTAAATATAACAGGGTTATCTCCATAAGAATAGGTATAACCACGCGAGTTACCAGCAATCAATATACCCCAAAAACTAGAATTATTTACCTGTACAATAGCTTTATTACTGGTGTCAAATCCCATGTTTTGAATTATTAAAAATCCATGATTATTAACGTCAATCATAAATCAATAAGTAAATACCATTTCACATATTTGCAATGCTATTATTATGGATATATATATTAATATATTGATAATTATTATGATTTATAAAAATATGTTCGTAATTACAACCCTCATTACAAGTAGTAATAAACTGTTTATTATAGTACGGGATGATAAATTAAAGGCTAAAATTCGTGTTAGGAAGGTATATAACGTATCCATTATTTGTGTTTAATAGATGTTATATATCGATATTACTGGTACCAATGTTAACTGGTATTACATGCAAGCTTTTTCAGTACCTAATTCAATGTAAGGTACGGTTACGCAGCGACCTAGATAAATTAGGATGTAGAGTGACTAGCGGTTTGCCTAACTTAATATTTACAATTACACTTACTTTTAATGCTATATCACTTGTTATTTCGACTAATGATTTGAATTAATAACCGTAGCTAGTTGAGGACCTACTAGTACAAATTAGTACTTAACCAAGTTTGAGTACCAATAAGTAACGTAGACGAAAAGAATACGGGTTTTAAGTAATAAGAATGAAGCGTACGAAGAGGTCTTTGATAAATTTAAAATCTTCAAACTTTTTATGTTCTATTGGCATTATTTTGCCAATCAGAACAAGAATATGTAAATAACACCACTTTCAACTGATAGATAAAACTTTATTACGTCTTCTTTTTCATTTAAACGATTGATTGAAAAAATCGTAATAATAACCACTAAATATAATGGTAAATAAATAGATAGCGCTGATTTTAATGGACTAGGTAAAATATTTGTTCGAGACGTTGCAAATAGCTTTTAGTATAAATTAATTGATAACTGTTTTATTTTAGTATAATTTTTTTACTTAAAAGATTCGAATTTGATATTCTTTATGACAGAAATAACAGAAAGGCTTTTACCATTTTCCATGAAAACTTTTACAATTGGTCTATTAATATACGAAGAAAGAAAAACTAAAAGATTATGATAAAGTTTAATGTTAAATTAATTACACAAGTATTTTATTTTTCCCTAGGTTATTTAGCATTTATTAATATCATTAAAAATAGCGTAAACGGAACTGAAATTATCAAATTGATTGCTAAAAACCAAGTTTTAACTACGTTCAAAAGTGAAGACAAAGAAAATAAAGTTTTTAGTTATTAGCGGCCCTATATACGTTTACAAAGCCTAATTTTAGTTGAGTAACATTAAGAACAAGAGTTGAATTCTGTTTACCCCATTTTATAAACTTCTAGATAAACGCAACAGGTAATTATAAATACAATGAATAAATAAAACTTCAGTGTTTAAGGAATGTGAAATATTACAGATTAAAAAAGGCAAATTTCTAAAAACTACTACAAGTAAAAGCATCCATTAAGTTAAAGCTTAAAATGCGTTGATCTAGAGTTGAGTGTAGAATAGCTATTGAAAGTGAAAATTCGATTACATAAAACTGTTGGTAGGCTTGTATCGTTGCAACATAGTTGATTCAAATCACTATAGTCAAAGTAACTAGTGCTGCATTGAAATTAGTTCTGGTCAAGTTGTAAGTTCTAAGTTTGGCAGACTGCTAGCCGGTCTGCACGCTAATTTATATAGCCAAAGGCTTTGGCTTGTGCTCTATTTCAAAGTAGATACCTACTATACTATACTTGCAGTATAGTCCTACAAACTGCAGCCAATTTGCGGTTAGACAATCAACTAAAGTGACAATTTAATTGACTTAACTTTATTTTATTTGACTTCTATTCCAATACTAGCGGTTTTTTGTTTTGTGCTTCTACGCTAGCGTGGCTTGCTATCAATTAGTGGTAACTCCTAAAATCTTTCCTTGATCTACAAGCTAATAACAAGCTAAACCCCTATTTATTCCAATCGATCTATACTGAAATTAACATTATTTACGACCTTTTGTAACTCTTTTATTCCTTTTCTCTAAGATTTTCAATCCTTAACTCCTATATATAGGTCATTCGCGACAAATCTATACGCATCATACATTCCACTATTTACATACCTTTTGTTGGTAGTTTAAAATATTATTACTACCACCTTTGTTATTAACATCGTTACCCTGACAGTTTTCAAACTTTTCAGTGTAATCCTATTCCTCTACTTCATGTATTAGGCGGTCTATATAGCCCTTAATTCGTATGGTTAGCGTTTTACTATCCATGAAACTTTCTGAGGCGTTATTAGACGTAGCTTTAGTTATAACGTCGGCGGAATTATCTTTACCATCGATCAACCGAAACTTATTGATTTTTCTAGCTTCGTATACCCTTCTTTAAGCTATTACGTTTATTATTGGACGTTTTTCATTAGTTGTACTTAATTTAAATAGGTATTCAGAAAAGCTTCAGGAGTTTATACATACCACTATGAGTATCGGAAGCAATCTTAGCTATTCGGTTATAATTTTCAGCATACCATTAATTACTATATTGATTTTAAAGCTCGTTATTATATGTTAAACTTTTAAGGCTAACATGCTTCGTATTTTACGTTTATATTTGATGGATACTTAGTATACGAGGTTTTTGGTTATTTTTAATTGCCTTTTAAATTTTTTCCCGTTTACGAGTATTTCAAGGAAACCGGTTTACGATATAAGGTTAATATTATTGGTAAATGACTCGTCCGTAAGAATTATTAACTTCGATTTTATTAGATTTACGGAAATTATATTAATTCCTAATTTTGAATGGTTCAATTACTAGTAAATCCTCTCACTTAACTTTTAAAAGTCCTCGTCTTATGTATTTTATATCTATTCCATAATAGATAGGTTTTACGATGCTTCCAGTTGGTATATCGTGGCAATATAGGCTGTATGAGCTTTTAACTTTAGGTTTTTTGTAATTTTGCCCCGTCGGCCTTATCAATAGTCGTCAGATTCGTAGATTCCCTTTTTTAGCGTAAGTTGATATAATTGTCGTTTTCAATATTCACACTGTAAATTCGGATTAACGATTTATTAAAGTTAAGTTATATACTTTTGATCAATGTTTCTATTAACTTATACTGTTAAAGGCCTGGTTTTTCGATAGCAAGCTATTTTGCCACCATAAATTTAGTATCTTCGAAAGAAAGGGTATCGTTAGTTTACATACTTGCGATGCAGAAGCTTTCACCCTCCGTAATTAAGAGATACGAGTTAAACATTAAAATTTTTATACCTAGCGTATTTTTAAAGTACGCCTAATAGGTTGAACACTAATAGAAGCCTATTTTAGTTACTCTGTACAAAGTTATGATATAAAGTATTACTCCACCAGCCAGAAATTTATACTTTAATTATTTTGGCAGTTTTAATATTATAATTTGTTAAAAATCGGTGGTAGATTAAGTATACCCTCACGTTATATCCCGGCCATTAGGTATAAACTAAATTTTTATGTGGAGAGTTAAACTAAGAGCAATTAAGACGATTAAACGCTGGCTAATTTTTTAATTTATAGGAGATTAAGTAAGGATTTAGTTTTTAATTTTATTACTGTATCCTTAAGCGATTTGCTATGATTTTGCGTGCGGCCGGTCTGTGATCTTACTTATAACCTCTGACACTATCCTATTCATAAAAATAGTGACGTTTTAGCCTTTAAATTACGTTAAAGATATAAGTTAAATAACCCCTTGTGAAATAAGGCCGTTAATCTCTACATGATCGTGTTTTTTCCAAAAGCTTACTTGGTATATTATTAATACCCTCAACAGGTAACTTAAAGGCGAGTTCTCTATTAAAATTTTACTTTTGAGATACCTACGCTGTTATTTATGCCTTACCAGGCTTATTATCCGCCTCGCCATCCTTCTTTTCAATATATATCCTTTTTAAGTGGTTTTCACGTTGTTGACGTTTTATTGGCTTATTAATAATTGGCTCAGGGGGATTATATCAATTGATAAGCTCGACTCGAAGGTTGTGAACGTCAAAATCTTCATTAAAATTAAGGTTTTTCTATATAAAACTTAACATATATAATTTTAAAGGTGATAAAGCTACTAGCAGTTTAAACCATTACTTTTAGGTTAGTAATACTTAGGATTTTATACGGACTGTCCCATTTAACTGGGTTTCTCTACCTCAATACTTCACTTTAAAAGGGGAAAGATAGTACGTTTGTTATTAACGGTCCGTTTCTGGTAGTAAGGGCTTTGTTGACCTAGTGACGCGTCAATTCCTTCCTTAGTTTTTATTGGGCTTTATTGTATACCACAATACGTTTCTTTGTGTTTAGAGATAGTAGCGACTTGGTCATTATACGTGAGAAAGCCTTAAATGATAGTAAAGTTTGTATAATATCGTTGGGGCTAATAGTATTATTAAGTTCTATTACCACTATTTAAATCCGTGTTTTTTAACTTGTAAAGCTTCCGATTTCGAAGTTAAAGATATCGTAGTTCTTTCGTAAAAGTTTAAATCTTTTCAAATTTATTTATACCCTAATATTCCTCAAAAAAAACCTATTTACATTGAATCCCTATCAATTTAATATTAATTTGAAATTTTATTGCGATAAAGTTAGTACCGGCGTTGTAACCTAATATGTTTGGTAACCCAAGATGCGTATTAATCTATAAAGTGTTGAATACTTTCTACTTTTCCTTCGTTGTAATGATTTCAAGGAATTTGACGACGTGAAAAGCCGTAGCGGAGTTTATAACTTCTAATATTAGCTTGCCATCCAAGTAAAACACGTTTACGAAAACCTTAAAGTTAAAGTTTTAGCTTTTCTTTTACATAAATTTAAATCCGAAAGGAGTTTAAAAGTGTGCTTGGTATTAGTAATAAAGCCCTTTAATTACCTTTAGCGTTAGAAAATTTATATCTTCGTAACCGATTAATTTTCAAACTATATATAAACTATTAGTCACCGGAAAATTCAACCTACAATGTAATAAAGGAAGTTCCGACTCCGTTAGATTTAATAACATTGTTTTTAATCCTTAAATACGAAACTAGGGGTGCCTTTACTTAAAGTTAGGTGGAAACCTTTAAACTCTCTTGCTTTAAACCAGTTCATTAATTTGAACGTTAATATCAACGCCAAGGTTTTCCATATCTTGAAAGCAAAAGAGGAAGAGATTAGGGGAATCCAATATATTAAAAACAATAGGGCTAACGATAGTAGTAACAGTCGTCGATCCTAGTAAAAAAAGCCTTTTCCTAAGATCAAAACCGACCTTAACATTGCTAACATCCGTATGGATAAGCTCAGTAGCTGCATTAGTATCCCTTCGCAACGCAATATATTAAGAATAGCCCTTTGTTAAACATCATGCTACTTTCTTATCCGGCATAATACTTTAAAATATATATTCCATATAACAGTCTTAAATAGTAAGAAGTTATAAGGCTAGAGTTTTTATAGTTATATTGGCGATAAGGTTTTTACTTATTAGATAGTATAAAAAGATGTGGTTGACGAGTTATTATGTTATTTTTAAACCGGTACCAGTATGTTTATGCAAACCGATAGCTTTAGGTTTATTTTCCTCTCTTTTAACCTTATTACCTTAAAATTATATAATGCGTAGTATATAATCCTAGTTAAATATTAATAGTAAATGTGTATTATATATTACCCACTTTAACTCGCATTTGGCGGTAGTGTGACGTATTAACTAATAGTCTTGGTTGCTGTAAATTAAATATTTTTCGAAGTTTAAGGTTAAGGTGAACTTATTTAGCTAATTCGAAGACCTCAAAGAAGAAAAATACCCTTCTCCATACATAGCTTGGTTACGTCCTCAGGTCCGAGTGTTTCATTTACCGTATTAGCCATACTTTGCGTATTTACAGTCGATGAAATACGTATGAAAGGGGTTTTATTTATCTTTGTTAAACTTTGGAACTTAGGGATATATACCTGTCGAGCCTAAAACTCGAGTCGTTATGGTTGCTAACGAGGAACATAACTATCCAAAAAACTTTTACAAGGAGAGTTGTGACACTATAGGGCGTATTTAAACTCCTTGTAACCTGCAAAGACTTAACGAACCTACTGGTGTAGGGTTCTTTCGTCAACTCCTATGTTCCTCATTACTTGTTAGCAAAGTATTAGCCTATAAAGCATCTAATGAAGGAAATTAATTTTTCTTTTCAGTTTGTTTTGGATAATTTAATATATAGGATTTCTTAATGATATGTCAGTTGGTATGGTACTGTGTAAAATTAATATCATATTCGAAGTAACCCTTTGTATTATTTTATATTTCGCAAAGGAATAAATAATTAGTTTAGTACCGAAAGTTATAATCTTCGGCTTAACTAGTAAGGATATTGGGAAATAAAGAGTAAAAACCTGGTATTCCAAATTTTATTTAGCGGTAAATATTAAAAAGCGGGCGTAACTTAACGTTGAGAAGGTTATACGGCTTACCGTTGTACTTTACCTTTCTCTCCCAAATATTAATAAAAGTGGTAATTTCCGCATAATCCGTATCTATTATAGGGAAATATTGATGGAGAAAGGTGATATACTGGTTGTAAAAATCTTTTAAATTCTTCGACTAATATTTGTGCTCGTACTAATGGGTAGGATAATTACCTATAGCTAATTTTAGAGAGAAAACGCTAGTAGTCGTACCTATAATAGGCTTACGTGTAAAGCTGTTTCTTTTTTTAATTTTGTTGCTAAAACTGAACGTGTTAAGAAGTTTGGGGGAAAGAAGCCTAAAGGTTTTCGCCGCGAGAAATTTAGTGATAATACTCTTGGTATTGAAGGGTGTATCGAGGTTTTTATTTAATTAACTAGTAGACTTTAGGGCTTATGACGTATAAGTTATTCAATTTTTTTACAGCCAATAATACTAAGGCGTTGAAAACCTTATACCATAGGGTTTGAAGCACTTATCAGGCCTTAGGCAAGTCTTTAAGAACGTATGTAAGGGCTTTAAGGGATACTATCGCTAACAATTCCTTTTTCTTATCTATTATTTTTAAAAGTCTATTAAAGGTCCTGGTTGATAGTGTATTCGTAAAATAAGTTTGTTAAATTACTTCTTTCGCCTTTTTCGCAGGTAGGTAAACTTTTCATTTTCTTAGTTTAATCTTCATTTTTGTTTCAATTTTCTTATCTGTTATTTTTTATATTCATAAAGTCTATTTGTTGAATCATTCAGTAACATCATCGAAGGCGTTTGGTTCTTCGTCGTATCCGTTAGGTTTTAAGTCGAGGATAAAACGGCTAATATGATTGGTTAAATGTTTTAAGATAAAAATTTTAGTGGCATCGGTAAACTAAAGGTCTTCATCATAATAATTTTCGAAGACGGCGCCGAAGGTTATAATTATTGCCTTTTTAATAGGGTTGGTAATAGTATCGATTTCAGTACGTTTTAAAGCCATCGTTACAAAAATTGAAAAGTGAAAGGGCAAAATAAGTGGTGTAGAGTGGTAGGTCATAGATTTTCCCTCAAAGTTAATATAAGTTAAAGGTTGTAAACCTTAGTCGTTTTTACGATTTAAAATTTAGAATAATAATACCCGTAATATTAATAGTCATAAAAGTACTAATTTAGCTGTTTACTAAATTGCCGACCTATTAATTTTTGAAACCTTTAAGCGGTTAATCTTAACGCCTTTAAGGAGGATTAATAAAGATGTTTTAGTATTTTAGTCGCGATACCATTGTTTACTTACAAATAGTTGCGAACAGCTACATAACCTATAAGTTTTTACTATTTGCTACCGTAAACAACTACACAATATATAATGGCTCTTAGCAAAAACCTTTCCTCTACCTTACCGAAACAAAATGTAATAATAAAAATGTAGCTTCTTCTTCTACTTGACCAATCTGTACTTAACCTAATAAGAACTATCCAGTAATAGTAGACCTTTATCGTTGCAACATAGTCGATTCGAATCATTATGGTCTAAGTAACTGGTGCTGCATTAAAATTGGTTCTGGTAAAGTGGTAAGTTATAAGTTTGGCAGACTGCTAGCCGGTCTGCACGCTAATTTGTATGGCCAAAGGCATTGGCCCGTTCCCCACTTTGAAGTGAGCACCTACTTTAATGCACTTGAAGTGCAGTTCCACAAACTGCAGCTAATTTGTAGTTAGTACAATGAACTAAACTGACACTTTAGCTGACTGCACTTTACTGCATTTGACTGCTATTCCAACAAAAACATTTGAAACTTTTAAATTATATTTACTTTATTCAACTGTGAAAAGGAAATATTTATACAGATTAGCTTATTACTGCATGGATAACTCGGTTTGACTCCTAGAAACAAATTATTGAAAGATATTCATGAAATTGAATTTTGGAGAAATTGGCGGACAACAACCATTAGAATCAATATTTCAATTTATCATTCAAACCCAATTCTAAAATTCAACTCAAACTATATAGTTTTTTTAGATTTCATCAAAATTTAAGGTAATAAGATAAAGTGTAACGAAAAACTATATAAATATTTGGATATTAAAATAATGCCATTTTATATATACTATAATTAAGGGAGGTTCATCCGTCAAAATTTCCATTCTTATGTTGAAAAATCATATTTCATAAATTGTTGATTAAATTTTGAATTAAAGTTAATACTTTCTGTAACATTCATGATAGTAAAAAAAGTTACTTTAAATACAACGTTTAATTGAACTCATACTATGCGAACTGAGATATGTTACGTTGAATAATTATGATAGCAAATGAAAAAAAAGGAAGAAATATTAATAGATATAATTAATGAAATCTCAATAGATAGATGATTTGTGAGAAAGCAATAGGAAATGTTTATGTTACGGGTTTTGTAGTACGTGAAGTTAACAATGTTATTACGGGTGTTATATGATTTCAATACGCTTACTGTTGGTACGGTCTACTTATTCACGTGAAGTAAACAAGTAGAAGAGTAATCGTAAAGATTGATATTGTAATAGTAAAGATGATGAATAAGTTTCAAAAAGAGAAGAGGCATTCAGAGAGTGCACACCACGGTTAAGAGGTTATAAACCTCTTATCTAGGGTGTAACACTCTGCCATATACTCTGCCAATCTCCCTTTTGGGCAGTGTCGCTTTACCGTGTACTTTGTAAAAACCACATCCAGCTAATGGTACGCTATTATGCACTTTATAAGAATGTAACTTGTAAATTAGTACGTTACCGTATATTGTTGCAAGAGTATATTTCGCACCGCGGCTATTTATTAACTATAGGGATATATATATTTATATCCATACAGGCAATCTTTTCTTTTCCCTTATTGCGGCCTGTATTCGTTATTTATTAGTAATAGTTTGTCTATAGTGTAATTCATATTCGTAATTTACTAATAATAGTCTAGTTGTAGTATAGTTCGTTTTCGTAGTTTAGTAATGATAGTTTAATTACAGTAAAATTTGTCAAGGTCCGAATTATAAATTTCAGGCTACGATAGTAATTGTGGTAAAGGTTTTGTTAATTGAGTTAACCGTTGGTAAAAGGGTTCTTAATATCATTTATTTTTATTTCCCATAGGGGTATAATTACGTAGGTATTATAGGAGTGTAATTATATGGGGGTAATTACATTGTTACGTATTTTGGGGTTAAAATAAAAAATATATCGTTATTGACGTGAATAAAACCTCTTTTTTCTCCTTTGAACGGAGTTTACCTATAGCTAATATAAGTCCTAACCAGTTAATTAGTATATGTCAGTTTAATTTACTATTTTAATTATCCATTTTAAACTACTTCGATAGGTAGGTTACTTAATGAACTCCTACGTATTAACCTCGCCTGTAAACAAATGCCGCGTATAAACCGATTTCTGAGGCGCCGTTTGGCACGAAAATGCAAGCGAGCCGAGGCCGCTGCCGCCGCAATGTAATTATCACACTAAATACCCGTGAGTAAATAGAAGGTGTCAGAGGGTTTATGTTAACATTAAGGTAGCAAAGGTAACAAAGGTGCAATATCAAGAAGATGTGTGTTCTTGCTATAGAATGATCACTAGCCGTTAGGCTATTCAGGTGTGTAGACTGAATACTTAGATTGACAACTAAAGAGCTATGAAGGAAATACTATCTGTATGGTGATGACCATGTCCTTATATCCTATGACCTTCATACCATCTTCAGTACTAGATAGCTTGGATAGCAAGATATCCAACATATTCTTTGCGTCCGTGCGCTAACCCTAACCCTGGGTTGCTGATATAAGAGATGTTCTCTGCCTAATGTATTGAACGTTTAGCTTCTAATGGCGCAGTTGGCCGCTGGTCTATTCCATGACCCGCAGTTGGTTCCTGGGTCACAACATGCAAGTCAGACCGCCGTTATTTCTACCAGAATTAGCCCTGCCTTTTCGGGTAGCACCGCCTTTATCTCGACCCTCCTCTTCGCCTCTCTTGCTGCCGCCGCCTATATAGCTACCACTCCCTTTCCTCTTAACCCCTAGAGAAAGAAACGAGGGGTTTTTAAGGTTATAAATATTACTCTTTCCTCGCAAGTAAAAACCCCTTTACCCGCGGCAACTCCCCCTTTTTATTGTAAATGTAACTTAGTGGATCTGTGATGCGATTCGTATTACTTAATCTTCTTGTATATTTCGATATACCAATATTTCATTAAACGAGGCAGTTGAAGCGGATCTTTTCCGCCGCCTCGAGTTTCGTATCGTTAAGGTACAACGCGAAGCCTTTTTAACACGTAAGACATTAAAACGGCGTATCCGGATCCGTAATTTCGAGCTATTAATAAACACGCCTTATGTACCATATATTGCATCTGCAGTCGCAGGTATTTTTATTAGCAATTACCGTTAAAACGGGGGTCGGTCGGCTTGTTACTATCATTAAAAACGGATTAATAATGGATAAGCCCCTATTTTAGTTGTTTTGGAACCGTAGGCCAAAACCGTATTGGGTATCCACTGGCTTCATAGTAATTCTATTTCAAACTCGTATTTTTAATCGCTAATATATCTTTTTTATATTTATAAATACGTTGTTTAAAACGTTCATAAAAGCAATTACTATTACAAATAATTAAAATAAGCCGATACTTATTAAAAATAGGCGTTAACCTGTAGATTAAGGAGTCGGTAACCGTTATTACCGCCTGGAAGAGGGGTTGGCATATATATTACTCAGGCGAATTCGAAAACATCATCTCACATCGCCATAAAGAGGGTAATACCCCCCCGAGCCTTTGACTGAAGTCATACGGCCCAAAATGTGGGGCCACCTCTTCAGTGGCGTCGATAGTATATTATAACCCAAGGACCAACTGCAGACCATGAAACAGACCAGCAGCCAGCTGCGCTATCAGAAGCTTGATGTCTAACATATCAAGCGGGGATATCTCTTATGTAAGGACCAAGGGTTAGGGTTGGGACCGCAAGGACCGAAGAGTAGTCCAGTCGATACTATATAGGACCGCAAGAAGCGACCAGCGACTTCAGCGGTCTAGTACTAAAGATGGTATGAAGTCCATAGGATATAAGAATACGGCCATCACCATATAGATAGTATTTCCTTCATAGCTCTTCAGTTGTCAATCTAAGTATTCAGTCTACATACCTGAATAGCTTAATGGCTAGTGATCATTCTACAGCATAAACAAACATCTTTTTGATATTGCACCTTTGTTACTTCTGCTATCTTACTGCTAATATAAACCCCCTGACACCTTCTATTTACTCACGGGTATTTAGTATGATCATTAAATAGTGGCAATAATAGTAGTGATAGTCGTGGCGCCAACATAAATAGAAAAATCGGCAGAGAGGATAGTGGGGATATAATAGCGTCGCTTTTCTCCTTTCCTTTTAGTAGTAAATAGCTGCCCTTTTTAGCCGAGTCGGCGCGCCCGGCCATAGTATAGTACGTTATATAGTAACGCTATCACTTGTTGAAAAAAAATCCTAACGTAAGTGACAAATGTAAAAAAAAGGTAGGGAGTAAAAAATTAGTAAATTGAATGTTTATAAAACCAAAAGTGATAATACGTTGAAAAAGGTACGGATTAATGGATGTAAATAGTGTAAGAATTAGTAAAAAAAAATGTAAAAGAAAAGTATATACCGTGGTAAATGTAGGGAGCGGGGCTAATAATAGATTTCAAATATCTCGAAAATTAATAAAAGCGATATAATCCTGTAAAACGAAATAAAAAAAGTAAGGTATAGAATATTAGCTTTGATAAGGTAGAAAAACCTTGTTAGTAAAATTGAAAAAAGGGTACTTATTAATATAAGCGCCTTTAATGCTCCGTTTAGGACGCCCCTAGTTATTATATCTATTAGATTTGATTTTGCATTATTTATTATATTTCCATAGTTTTGCGGCGTTCATACGATTTGCGTTAGGCTATATTATTGATAATAAAGCATTTTTCGTTGGTAATACCAAATTCAACCAGGTATTCGTATAACAAGAAAAAGTGAATATGAATGACGAAAGGGATATGTTTCAAATTAAGGTAGAAAATAATGATTCGAATTATTATCATTGTAGTGATATTTAAATTTAAGCCCTAAATTATTATATAGATGTTTAAGGCCAGAATACTTCGCGTAATCCGTTTGTACTTAATCGAATTTTAATGGATAATATTGTTGGAATAGCAGTCAAATGCAGTACAGTCAAGTCAACTTTACTGAAAATAGAGTTGATTGTACGTACTGCAATATTGGCTACTGTTTATAGAACTGCACTGCAAGTGCAGTGTAGTAGGTACCCAATTCAAAGTAGTGCACAGACCAAATCGTTTGGTTATACAAATTAGTGTGCAGACCAGCTAGCGGTCTGCCAAACTTAGAACTTGCACAAACCATCAATCAATCAATAATATCAGCGGAACACCAGTTACTTCGACCACATTAATTCGAATCAACTACATTACAACGATAAAAACCTACCAACAAATATTCCTATAAAACGTAAATTCGCTTCGGACTGATATTTCGTTACCGAATATAAAATCGAACACAATTGCCGAGTTATAGTTAAAGTTATTAGTAAAGGAATCTTTAGTAAGAATAAATAATTTTGTAATATGTGTTGTAAGTGATATAAAATGTAAAACGCGTTTTAAATTATGTATTTGTTATGTGAGGCGTTTTTTAAACGATTTTTATGTATTGTTCGAAGTGTTAACTTAGCATTATGCGATAATCGAAAGGTTAAACGTTGCTTTTGATTATGTCATTGAAGCAACTTAAGCTTTATATGCGCGTTGGTATTTATATTCGTTGGCCCATTTTGTGTTATTTAAAACGATGAGATCAACTTTATTTAATTTGTTTTTTTGCGTAAGGGCCATAATTCCATTTTGGAAATTGATAGTCGCGTTATTAAAGTTAATTGTATGGTCCTCCGTCAGGTACGTTTTGGTTTTACTTTTCGGTCAGCTTTTGAAATTTTCCTTTTCTTTATGCGAAAAACGACGCATTAAATAAAGTTAACGTATTATTCGTTTGTATACCCGTTAGTAAGAATCTTTTAAACAAGCCGTTAAAATTAATGAATATAAGTCGAAAGTTAAACTAGTTATTTCGCGCCGTTTTTATAATACCTTCAATAGGTATTATACTAGTATATACCAGTTTTGACCAAGTAGTAAAGCGGTTTTATAATACGTAAAATCGTTTTAGGTAAGTGGTATTTTTAAAAATCCGTTTGTATATCTGTACAAATATATCGTTCAAACTGTTCCTAGGATTTTTCTTTATAAATTTATGTGATATTACAAAGTTTCATATATAAGTTAATCTGGGAATTAAAAGAGGTTGCGAATATAAAAATTAAACAGTGACTTATCTGTTGTAAGATAGGCAACTAGGTTATAATATCTTCTTTCTGTTATTATTATACCTTTTTACAATTAAACGCGTTTTTTCGTACGGCTTTTCGGTTCTATTTTTAACTCTGTATATAAGGCGTGTGGAAAAAATCCTATGAATGTCGTAAATCGTTGGATCGAACCTTCTGAAGCGAAAAACGACTTTTTCAATTAAGTCATAGATTTCCGTTTGTATCAAATATTCGAATGAAGCGCCCAAAATATTGATAATACCTTTGTAACAAGGATTTAAACTAAGTTTAAGGTTTATCATTTTCTTTTAAGTAATAAATAATTTGCGGCAAAAGTATCGGGGCGTTTTTGTTTTTTAAGCTAAATAAGCGACTTTGGTGATGGGATATTAATGGTATTAGTACGGGAGGGCCGCTTTCGTATAGTTATAACAGTTTAAAAGTGCGATCCAGGGGGTGTATTAAATTTGGGGCGGCTGAGATTCGTTGTTTCCAAAATGGGTCCGCTGGTACCGTTAGTAGAATTACAGTTTCGGGTTGCTTTTTCAATTTTTTTCTTTAGGTACTTCTGTATTATTATTTAACAGAAAAAACCTACAGTATTCGGTAAATTAAAGAGAATATTATGACTTTTAAATCCGTTAAAATTTGAAGAACCAGTCCATCCATACTTCGTTTTTTAAAATAGGATATCAAATTATAATAATAAGTTTAAACCGCTGGTTTTATGTAAGCCGTTTTCTATGACCAACGCCCTGAACACATTATTTTCAGCCCGCAAAGAAGGTAACGCTGCCGTAGCTTTCGCCACAGTATTCGATCTTTGTACTGTGGTTAGCGATAATGCAGAATTTGTGTGGATCCTTAAGTAAGTACAAAAAAAAGGAATGTGGGGATTAGCCTACTCGTGCTGAAACGGTTATTAATGGCGTTAACCACTATTTGTAGAATATATTACTTAGAATTTATATCCTTTAATTCTTTGTACAATATTGTATACATCTTTTCAAGCGGTCTATGGTACCGTTTACACTTTTTAATACCTTATAGTACTTTTACCGGTATTTGTTTACATTAGTTACCAGTGATATTAATTTTAGTACGCCAGTTAATAAAATCGAAAGTCGTGCTAGCGTCATGGGTAATCTAATTCGAATGTTTGATGTAAACGTTAAACTGATATTCAACTAAAGTATCTTAGCAGTTTATAACGAAAGCGTTTCATATAAATTTTACGACCTGGAATAATATTTTTACGTCAACGGCATATAGTATTAGCTAGCCATTAAGGTATATTATTTCCACGATTACCCCGTAATTAAAGTTCATATCGTTTCAAATGAGGATTTTAAAGTGTCGTAAGGCTTGTCAATATAATTTACACTTATGACAAAACATTTCGATAGTTTCGAACGCTTTTCCCCCTATATCCGTATAGCCTACGATGTAAAGCAGTCGTAAAAAACGTTTCGCAACTAGGTGTTCGAATCGGCGATATAATATCCGTAATTCCAGCTACGTTAGAGAAATTACTTCAATTATACATATTTTAGCACAAAAAATAAGTAATCGAATTTAATTCGGAATGATACCAATATGTTATCGGAAACGCGAATAAACTGGTTGGTCGTATTTCAGACAACGATTTCGAGCCCATTTATATTAACTAACAAAAATAGTAATAACGTTTTGAAGTCTATTACGTAGAACTTGACCGGTTGGAATTGTGTGTTTATAACGACCGTTTGAAGAAACAGCGCTTTACCTTTATCGAATATAACCTTTCGATAATCTTTTATACAGTCGAGTTGGAATTTCGGCAATTTCTCTATGAACGCGTCGAATTGTTGTTTTCCGGCGGTTAAAATTTTGGTTACGCTGGTATTAGGTATAATACTTTGAAATCGATTGCCCTACCTAGTTGAAAGCATAAATTGCTACATTATATAGGCGTTTAACACGCCGTTTTCGGAATACGGGCCTATATTATATAAAAAACAAGACGTTTTACAGGCCTGTGAAAATTCGTTACACGATTTCGTTATTTTAGATTATTAGGTAAGCATTATTATCTTCAAGGTCTTTTTTCCGGAGGTATATTTGTAAAGGTAAACGTTAAGACTATCTTTTATACCTTCGTATTTAGCTACATACGTTGTAAAATCAGTTTTCGTCTGGTCATTATGTTGGTAGTCGGTCTAAAAAGATCGTTGAGTCCGAATATCTTCATATATAAGGTGGTTAATAAAATATTAGCCGGGTTTACTGTATACAATATACTGTTGCAAAAAATCTGTAAAGCTCCGTATTTTTTTTCGCAGTTATTAATATAAGCGCAGTAAGTTTCGCCTTTAGCCGTAAGTTCGTCTTTAATAATATCTGTGTTGTTCTTTAATATCAGTGCTTTCTCGTTAAAGTTTTTTTCTTTAAAATTCTTATTTAGACCGCTTATTTTGTTTTGGGTACATTTTAAATTTTTGGTCCAAAAAGTGGTACATGGTTTCAGCTAAGTTTGTTCTAGTAATTTGGCCCTCGCTTGTAACTTTATCGGTTATAAATACCGATCCTAAATTCTTCTGTCAGCGTATAGATATTTTAAGTAATGTTTTAAAGCTCTATAAAAATCCTTTAGATTTTCCATTTTCGATTTAAATAGTATAAGATTGTTATTCCGGCTTCCGCAACAAACTTTTATTATTATTTAAATGAATAGTTCGTCACCTTTGTATTTTTGTTCAAAAGCCGCCTAGCATTTTCCGAGCTTTGTCAATAAGGTCGTAAATACTTTTCATGGGGTTTTATAAACATTTTTACGTTAATATTTTATGGATTTCTAAATAATACTAATTTAGGACTTGTCGTAGAGTTTGTGTTTAGTTTCTATATCGAAGTTTGATTTTAAACAGTTGTAATGTTATAGACTCAGGCCATTGACTATTGAGTTTATAGGTTACGTGAATGTGTACGTAACGGGATATGTAGTAATCAGTCTAAGCTCCGTCGGCATACGGCACATTCGAGGGCACGTGATGGGCTGAGTACTGGCTATACTAATAGGTTTTATACGAAGAGCTATTGTAGCTTTTCCCAATTTTCCGCCTATACCTTAATAGTAAACCCTATTTGGCATCTATTTGGCTTATTATCATAAGTTGGACTATAATATATTATTAAGGTTTTTTTTTTCATTTTCCCGAAGGAATATTTCTTACTGTTGGAATAGTAATAAATGCAGTACAGGAGATCAACTTTACTGTTAGTAAAGTTGAGTGTACTATAAGTTAAGTGTATTTCTTTGTGGGAACTTACCGCATTAGGTATAAGTCGAGTGAAGTATGCTGCACTTTAATCTAGGGCACCGGCTAAGTAATTGACTATACAAAATACAGTGCAGACCGGCTAGCGGTCTGCCGAACCTAGAACAATACATCTACCACTTGACCACACAATACTACTGTTACTTCGAAGACCAATAGAATCGACAACGTTGCAACGTCTAAGGTCTACCAATACTAATCAGTGCTTGAATGCCAAATAAGTTAAGCTCAGATAAAATAAGTAGAAGAAAAGGCTACTTTCCAGTTACGCTCTACGTTAAACGGCGACTAGGGTAGAGGAAAGATTCTTGCGAAGGGCCCTTACTTCTGTGTTAGTTTTTACGGCAGTACGTAAGGAAGACTTTTGGGCTGTGTCAGTCTTTATGGAAAACTAGAGGAAGCAACGGTATCGCTATTTAAAACACTAAGAAATCTTTATTAACCTTTCTTAAAGACGTTCAAATTGACTGTTAAAAGTCTCAAAATTCGGCAAGTTAGCAAACGGCTAAGTCAATACTACTACAGGTGCTACTATGACAGGAAAAACGACTAAGTCCTATGGCCAAACAACAAAAAACCTTCGCTCTTTACCACTAACAACAACCTTAAACCTTACCCTTTATATTAAACCTTTGCCCTACTTTTCTCTTTCTTCACTCCTCACATCATTTTGATCCTTAAGTTCGCTTCTTTAAGCGAAAACACCTAGAATCCTCAAGTCGCGCCAAAAAAGCCATGTCATACGACTCCACGCCAAAACCCCAAGTCCCCACTCCCAAGAATACCAAGTTTCTCGCCGTATACACCTTACATAAACCTAAACTTCAAGATGGCACCTATTCCAGAGACTTAAAACGGAATTGACGCCCTGGAATCCATCTTTACAAAGAATTAGAATGAAAACCTATGGGGATAAGATATCGAAGAAAACTTAAAAGAAAAGTACTTAGTTAACTACGTCGGCTATTACATTGTAGAGTAAGACGGCGATGAATGATTTAACCGCAGTGACCGCGCCTTCCGAAACTTTCGTAACTTTTTTAGCAACTGGACTCTTAACGTGTGATTTTTTTTAAAAAGGGTATCAAATCTAAACTAAAGGCTGAATTTAAACGCCAAGAGATTTACGTACCAGAAAAGGGTTTTATTAAGTTCGCAAAAACCATTTTTAAGCTAACCCAACTTAAAAACCGCCTTTAAGACCCTAATCCTTAAAACCCACAATAAAAAGAAAGGGAATCAAGGACTTGTAACGCACGTAAACACGTTTTAGGGTGCCTTTAACCTACCCTTAATTATGTCAAACTCTTTACGAGCTGGCGATAAGGAACCTGTTAACTTACTAGACAGTTTAGTGCCCCTATGTAATAATACGTAGTACGTATTTAGCGACGGTAGGGCACGTAGAGAACGGCCTCCAACGCGGCTAGAGGTATTAATATTAGGGTTTTACACAAGTTAATTAAACAGGATTATTAAGCCGCCTACAGCCTTTAAATACCTATTACCCCTTAATGATTTAACCCTTAAGCCTCTTAAAAACCTTCTCCCTTCATATTTATCTAAATGCGGGAGCTTACTATAGGTCTTATCATAAGACTTTACCCCTTGGGCTAGGCGACTGACAATTACCCTCAACACTGTACCTTGGAAGCTTTAAGGCTTAAACTGCTAGGAAATGCCATTTACAGCTAGGAATATTATCGTAATCTTCCTTTAGGACATGTCATAATAGTTAACATTAACTATAAGATTATAAAAGACTTTGATAAGATTGAGGATAATATAGAAAAGTATAACGGGAAGCCTTACAACTTCCTCGATACCAAGATAATGCCTTTCTTAAACATCTGTAATTGAATGGAGGTTTTTTATTTTTATTTTTGTATACTATTTCCCGAAATTCTTATAGGGCACGTGAAAGACTGCTACCTAAAATTTCTAACTTAAATAACTAGGTTTAGCGAAATCTATAACGGCATAAAGGGCTATTTCTAATACGACATATACTTTGCGTAATACTATACAGATTGGGCTACAATACGGTAAATTATAATAATGGCGAAGAAAAAAAAAGAAGGAAATACTAATGAACGTACTTAATCAGATGCTTAACAAGTTAATATTATGCTAAAAAGCAATATAGAAAGCCCACATTGGTGAAGCTATACTTCATGAGTAGGTATGGATAGTAGTCACGGGAATTAACGAGTTTGAATACGCCCTACAACGTCTAAATGCTACTTAAAAAGGCTTTTTTAGTTAGTTACACTCCTCGCTTAGTATATATTTCTAAGCTGGTAACTTCATTGATATAAATAAATAAAAACCTTATAGTAGTTAACTATATCAACCTCAAATACAGGCGCCTATAACGCCTAAGGTCTGGCTTATTGACCTCAACCTTAAACTAAAGGTAACAACCACATGAGAGTTAATAAGATTTAGGCGGAGCTATTAACCGCAAATACTATTATTGTGATAGTAGTAAGAGATGTTAAATCTGTGGCAAGTCTAGCTACTAATTAACTCAGCACCCCTCCGCCGAACGTAATAACCGGAAAGAAGTATATCACGTCCAATACCCTATTTCTTCAGAATAAGATTACTTGGATTAAATCGAAGATATTAAAAACGATAAGCTAATTAACTTCGTCGCCAACGTTTTTAAGTAAATTAAGTGGTATAAAGATACTGCTCCCGGTACAGCCTAGTAATTAACCGACCACGCCTTTTTATACCATTTAGATGGTAAAAACCCTTACTTTTATCCTAATTAGTCCTATAATCCCTTATACATTTTTAACTTTTACGATCGTTACGCGGACCACATGTTTTAGGGTATTATACTAGACATAAGGGTAGCAAGGTACTTAACAGGAGGCTATTCGCAATATATAGCATTACGGAGGGAAAGCACCATAGCTATTAAACTTGATTGTTACTATACCGGCGAGGATGAAGCTGGCTTTAGCCCAGACAAACAATTATCGTTACTAGGGATAACTGTAATTTAAATTTTTGTAGAAACAATTACGTTCCATATCCTTAAATCCCCTACCCCTTTTTTCTCTTTGCTTAAAGGATATAAAAGACTTTTAGCATTAATATCAACGTTAATGTAGACGAACTAGTTAAAAATAGCTAAAGGATTTTACTCGCCCTTAAGTGAGGGCATTTATAGTTTTATTTTGAAGGGCTGAAAGTAATTGTATTACACCTAACAACTCTGTAAATACGTTAATTACACTGGTGTTTTAATTATCCAGTCATTAATAGGCTATACAAAGTCTTGAAGTTCGTAAGGCATAACGATGTGGAATACTTTGCCTTAAAAGCTATTAAAAGACGTTACCACCGGTGCCAAACGTATACCTAAGCTTCCCGGAAATTTAAGTTTATATTAAAATATAATGGGGATGTTAACTATAAGATCTACGTTAATATATTTTACTTGAATAACAAGGCTATCCTTTACATCGTTAATTCCGCAACTTCTTTTTAAGAAGTGAAGTTTCAAAAATCCCTTTCAGTAAAGAACACATGGAAAATGTTGAGGATACTGTAAATTAACACGTACTTGGGTCCACCTGACGTCATCGTCTACGATACCGGTACAAACTTCATTACGGTGAAATTTCAAGAAAATACTAAGATAATACGTATTCAGTATAAACAGGTACCTGTA
The DNA here is from genome assembly GCA_038502455.1 of Anisogramma anomala. NCBI lineage: Eukaryota > Fungi > Ascomycota > Sordariomycetes > Diaporthales > Gnomoniaceae > Anisogramma > Anisogramma anomala. Next base: position 29,460,081 of record JASMMZ010000004.1, read on the forward strand.
ATAGCCGATTGAAGCATTGGAAAGGTTAAAAGGGCATTCTCATTACTTCGCCAAACGTATAATATCTTTACGTTAAAAATTAAAAGCTTTACAGATTCGGAAGCACGCCTATAAATAGTAGTAAAAGATCTTAACGATACTATAGGCCCTAATGGGTCAATACCAATATTTCTAGTCTTTAAAGAGTACCTATTAATAACGAGTGAATCTTCGCTCTCAGTAAGTACTTAAAAACGTATTGCGGCCTATAACAAAGCTTTAAGGGAACTATGAAGAGAATCGACACTCCACCAAGTTAATAATACCCTTAATATCAGAAAAGTCCCTTTAACAATCGATGTTCTTACTTTTCTGTTATAAAGTAAAGTCCTCGTATAGCGGGAGCCGGGCAAATGAGAGAGTATATACAAAATATTAAGTATCACAAACTTTAAAGTAATTTTTAAAACTACTAACAGTCTTATATCCTTTCGAACCACTTACATCAAGATTTATATTAGGGTATTAAAGATAAATACTCTTAAGCCTCTTAAGCTAAACGACTAGATTAATATGAACCCCCTCTACCCGTTAGAAATAAGCCGATAAAATACCGCCGGCATGAACGACCCCTAAAGAAATAAAATATTAAAAAGGAGAAATAAATACCATGACGAATATATAATATTACTTGGATAAACAGGGGGGAAAAGGATAAATAAAACCTGGCACTAAAGCTCCAAGTATAAAGTATTATTAAAACCTCTAGCAGACCTTTTAAGAAAGGAAACCGGATCGAAATTAACGAATTACTAACTCAAGAAGTTGTAAAATATATGCCGGAAACCGATTTTCACCTTTAAAACTTAAACGTTACCATTTTTAAGTCCATGATTATTCACGAGGTTAAAGGTAAAACTACGGGACAGCCGTATGAAAAATTACGTTTAATAGTTTAATGATATATAAATAAAGGCAAAAGCTAGATCCTTATATAGTCGTTAATGATTTAGAAAATTAGCTAAGATTTAGTGGTAGATTTCATAGCAAATTCACGAGCCAAAACCAAAAGAAATTTATATTCAATAGTCGTAATATAATATAAACCTATACGTAATTAGCAATGGATTTACAACGGATAGTACTACTTAAGTTATTACATGAACTCCGTGCTATCTACTATTCAAGTACGATGATATGTTATATTAAGCTACGATACGGATTAGCTAAATGAGGCGTTTCTTAGTTTTTAATCTACCAATACTACTTTAAATCACGATTAATAATAAAATCCTCAACTTACGATCCATACCTATTAATAACGCAAAAAGAAAAACTTCGGCATAATAAGTATACAAACTAATGATAATCTTTTCATAGAAACTAATGGTTTTATAATATTAGAATAAAAAACGATGAAAGACTTGAAGTTTCAAAATTGCAAACGAGTAACAACGTTAACGGAAAAACCTAACTAAATTTTAATAAATTGTTAATCCGTATACTTAATGTTAATACCGGCTTTAGCTTTCGCTAAAAAGGCTAAAGCTTTATATTAGCTACAATCAATAAGACTAACAAAGCCAGGGCTCAACGGTACCTGGAATAACGTGCTCGAGGTAGCTATATTACTACCTTATACTAATCGAATGCCTTTTACGATTTATCTATTACTATACAAGTATAAATGCCAACGGGTAAAGACTTTAACCGGCTCAATAAAAGTTTTAAATAATAGATGTAAAACATGGACTGCGAAACTAATATAGTTCTAATCGACCTCTTAAAGTCAAAGTTAATAATCTTTACGGACGGGTCTTTTACAAATAATACCGATTTATTTTCACATATCGGCTTCTTAATAACACTTTTCAATAAAGATAGGCAGTAAGACCAATTGAACATCATCAGCAATTTGATTTACTAGATCTCTATTAAGTGTAAGAGGATTGCATAAAGCGTATTGGCTTTAAAGGTCTACGGTATAATGACGGGCTTCGACGTGGGCATAGAAATATGGGAAACTCTTAACATCATTACCAAGCAACTAAAGATTTCACCTATCCCGGTGATAATTTGAACTAATTCGAAGAATATTTTTGCATGCTTTTCGAAACTCGAAACCACTAGTGAAAAACACTTGATAATCGATGTAATAACACTTCGCGAAGCCTAGAAATAGAGGAAGATTAAGGAATTCCGATAAATCGATAGTAAAGACAACTCTGCTAACGCCATAATGAAAATATCATCGAACAAAGCTTTGGAAAGGCTTGTAGACAACAATAAACTAACCATTCGAATCGAGAGCTACGTTAATAAACTGTCTAGACGGCTCTAATTATTTAACAGCAGGCAAGGATGTGCCGGCAAACTAAAAGATTACTAGGGGATTAATGATAGTGATCTGTTTAAGTGGCACAGTTAAAATAAAAGCTTACAAAGGTCTATAGCGAAGGAACTTTTTATAGGGGTTAATTAACTCGAACCTCGTGGCAACGGAGCAATCAAGGTTAATTAGGGTTAATTTTCATACAATTAGGTATAATTCAGTATAGGAGTTAACTGAAATTGATAGGGGTCTAACCACCTAACGAGGAGGTAATTCGGTGGTAATTGGAAAAGATTAATCAGCTATACTGGCGTGCGTACACAAACGAAAAAGGCGCCAGTGTTGGAATAATAATATATGAAATGCAGTAGGTCAACTTTACTGTCAGTAAAGTTAATTGTACTGCAAGTTGAGTATATTGCTTTGTGCGGACTTACCGCATTGGGTGTAAGTCGAGTGTAGTACACTACACTTCACTCTAGGGTACGGGCCAAGCAATTGGCTATACAAAGTACAGTGCAGACCGGCTAGCGGTCTACCAAACCTAGAATAATACATCTACTACTTGACCACGCAATACTACTGTTACTTCGAAGACCAATCGAATCGACAACGTTGCAACATCTAATGCCTACCAACACTTACGATATATAATTCGATAGTAAAATTAATAATTTTGTGTTGAATTTTAGCGTTACCGGGGATAATGGGCTTTCGGCGAATACTTTGTTCTCCACCTTTATAAATACATTTTTTTTTATCTCCTTGAGGTTCACTTAGGCCTATATATCTTAATTACAAAATATTTCGAGGTATATAGCGTTCATCATGAAGTAATTATAACAATTGTGATAATCGATTTTTATTATCGACTTTGTATTTAACTTTGTTAAAGTTGTAACTAAAATCTAACAATTTGAAGCCGACTTAACGGTAACTCGTACTGGTTTTCCACTGTTTAAAGGTGAACTAAAACGATATAACTAACCGTAATTTGACGTATTTGATTTTACGTGGGCTGCAACGCGTTGAACAATCTAATTTATACTAAAAACGGATAAGATATGAATTGAGGAAGGTCGGTATACGTTTTTTTACGTATAAGGTTGTTATACGCCGGTGGTAAAGCAAGTTATTAAGGCGTATTACGAAGCCAGCGTATATGAAGGTATATAAAATATAAGCAAGTTTCTAGATTATATTAAAGCTGCTTTTAACGACCTTTATCGCATGGATAAAGCCCTCATCAAGTTAAAGGGATTGATTATAATCGATAAAGACCCATAGGTACTATTTATTATTCAATTCGGGACATTACTAAATTAAACGGGCGGATTAGATTGGCTTTTAGCTATAAAGTGTAATTACTTACGCTTACGCGTCTTTCTACACATCCGCGACAAATTTATTATAGTAGGCGTAAGCTGAGTCGAATATATCGTAGCCTTACCAAAATATCGCGAGTTTACCAACGAGTTAATATCTTTAGAATGATAGTGACGTTTTGATAAATAATCAACGAGACCCGTATAAATATAATTATCGGATAAAGATATAGTTATACTGGGAGTTTATACCTTTTATGTATTTTCGTTAAAGAGTCGTAATAACCGCGGCTAGTTATTTTAAAAAATTCTTTCGGTACGCGTTTAAGACTAAGAACGTAAGTTGATGTGGATAACGGCAAAGAAACTCCGAGTTAGGTAAGTTACGGGGCGTTATTTACGCTGTAGTTTAATAGATTACTATTAACATAGTTACGAATTCCGCCCGGTATTGTCTTCAACGTAAGTTTATACGGTTTAAGTTGAAAAGGTAAATAAAAGTTTCCTATAAACGGCGACGTAGAAAGTTTGATTCCTAAATACAATTTCTTTTAAGGGTTTTATAACTTTAACAACGTAATTGTAAAATCGACTAAAAAGGAGTTTAATTTCTTAAAATACATATAAAAAGATTTATTCCTTATCCCCATACTTTTTAATAATATTCAATGTTGAAATATTCAAGTTGATTTTGATTATAATAATAATTATATCATAAACGAAGCTGTGGTATAATGGTTAAGGATAAAGTATATTCGGCTATTACATCTTAGAAATTTAGGTACTATATTAAGTTTACGAAAATATACGGTTGTCTTTTAAATAGCCAAGTTTAATATAAATATTAATATATATTATTCCTGAAACAATATTAGATATAATGTTTGAAATATTTCAAATACTTTACGAAAGAATGATTTCAAACGTTAGTGGTAATTATTTAGTAATATATAATTAAGGAGGATTAGTTATCTATACGGTAATAATACGATTTAAATAGGGGGATATACGAGGCGTTATAAAATTGGGGTTTATTAATTTAGTAACCCGTTTTTAACGGATGGTATAATATACGGTGCATTAGCTTTAGTTAGCTTTTATTATAAGTTTTTATAAAAAAAGCGGATTTTGTAAACGACGGCATCAACCGTTATAAAATAGGATAGAAATATTTACATTTTGTACAGAAATCGATAAAGTTTCGCGACCTATTCGATAAAGATAAGGCTATAACTTTGTCTTTATGTAGGGAAAACCTCGATTATTATATTTATATTCAACGTAACGAAAATGAATATTTATTAAAATGACTTGAGGAACTATTATATTAAATATTACGAGATTAATGTCCTACATTTCGACGTCAAGTAAAGAAATTAATAAATAAGGGCTAGGTTTGGATAAATTTCTTATTAGCCGCGACACTCATATTATTAATATTTGAGTGGGGGGGGGGGGAATAACGGTTTATCTTGATTATCGAGTATTTAACAAAATTACCGAGTAAAATTAATTTCCTTTACCTTCAATTAAAAAAAAAACCTACGCGTGTTGTTGAAGTCGACGTGGTTTACGAAGGTAGATAATCGAACGATTTTTTATCGTATCCGGGTTATATTCAGGTAGAAAAAAATAAAGGCTTTTCGTATATGTATCGAGTTATTTAAATCATTAGTTATCCCTTTCAGGTTAACGGATGCGCAGACGATGTTTCAACGGTATATTAATTATATAATAACGGATATTTTAAATAATTTCCTAATAGTTTACCTTAACGACTTTTTGGTTTTTTTTTTCGGGTACCAAGTAGGACTATATAATGAAAGTTCACGTGGTTCGAGGACGTCTTTATAATGCTAAACTAAATTTAGATTTAAATAAATATAAATTCATAGTTAAAAAGGTAAACAGAATAAAACATTTGCTAAATTAACGTAAAACGAGAGAAATATGTAATCTAAACCTCAAAAAATACCTTTATTACGATTTTAATTTCGGTATATTAAAACTCAAATTGACTAACGATAGTAAAAACAGATTACTCGGAAACGATATTAAAAGGGTATTTATCGTAACGGGATGAGGATGATATTTCAAAGCCAGTAGCTTATTATTTTGTATGGTTGATAGATGCAAAACATAACCATAATATTTACGATAGGGAGCTTTTAGCGGTAGTGTCCTATTTTAAAGCGTAATTTTCGGAATCATGTATTATCTACATACCGTTCACGATTTTGACGGATTATAATGGATTAGAATATTTTTCTTCACTACGTTTCATTTCGAAACGTCAAATTAAATAAGTTGAAGTTTTTTCGTTTTTTCAATACATCTACGATACCGGCCCGTAACCTAAAACTTCTATCCCAATATATTAAAACGTAGATTGGAAAATAAGACCGGAGTTAAATAGAGCTGCGTACAAGTTTTCCAACCCATTTTCATTATTGTATTAAATGTGGCAATAATAAATTTGTATTTTATGAAAAGGTATATTGCGGCTGGTTATATAAATAAGTTTGTAAAAACGGAGGTCTGGATATGAGCTCTGGATATTTAATCGCGATAACATATGCCTTAAAAGAGAGCCGAGGGATTTCGTAGTATCGATATTAGTGGAATCGTGTTAAGTCCAACCCATTCTGGGATTGTTATGTGGGATAATGCTGGGGGATATTAGTACATTAATACTAGGGGTATCGTAATAGAACAGGTTTACGTTAGTTCCGTTAACTTCGTTAACATCGAATAGTTACCTTATTTTCGGTTTGGGTACCTTGGTAAAATTATGAAATTAAAGAGTAACGAACTACCCGTTATATAATTCGTTAACGTCGAATAGTTACCTTATTTTCGGTTTGGGTACCTTAGTAAAATTATAAAATTAAAGAGTTACGAACTACCCGTTATATAAAGTTCGCCTATTGACGGTTTTTAAAGGCGTTAAACGTTTTCCGGCTAAAGTAAAATATTCGATATAAATTATAAATTATAAGATTTATTAGCGAGGTAAGTTCCATTATCATAACCGACTGTAGTGACCAAGTTGAAAATTATTCACGACGAAAATTCTGTAATCAACCTATAATTAGCTTATTATAGGCTATCCGGGTAAAAAAGTTGTATTTTGAGTCTTTTAACGAAATGACTATGAAAATGGTATAGTCGTAGATATTCGACGTTTATATCGAATATATACATAATATAATAGTACAAAACCTCGTCGTAACTTACGATAAAGCCTCATTTAACCCCTTTTTATTTTAAATCTGTATTAGTATATAATTCCGTCGACAATATAGTTTACTGACTCATTGTTAATAACGGCCCTCGGTATTTATTAATTGTTATAAGTTGCTTTTCTAAATTCATTTAGCTTCAGTCAATATGTTTTATAACCGTCGATACGTATACGGAGCGTTTTCGGAATATACGGTGAATATTTTATAGATTTTCAGCTCTTATTACAAATGACGGCAATCAATATTAGATAAACGTAATTTTTAAGCCTTTTTATTTTTTTGATAAAAATTAACCCATGATTATTGAAGGTCTACCACCTAAAAATGAAGATAAAAATTAACTCATTATTATTGAATGCCTACCACTTAAAAATGAAGAGCGATATTAAGAATATAAACTAGGAAGTTTAAAAGTATTTACGAATATTCGTCACTTTTTCGTAATATAATTAGGTATTATATTTATCCGCTTATTAGTTGGTATTGAATAACCTGAACTTAACGGTTATCGGGTTTAATATAAACTGTCTGATAAATAGGTACGAGATGTTATTTATCCTTCGAGTAGATGAAGATATAAAGTCCTCAATTAATCCGGCGAAACGAGTCGTTACGTTTTCAGTATATTAAGACAAAAGTGCGGTGTTAGTTTAAACAACAATGATATATATTTAATAAAATATCAAAATTATAAAGAATCGTCGGTAATATTCGGCAACATGATATAAAGTAAACGACTAGATTTAACTTAATTGAAGTAATATTAAGACTAATCGTCTAAATTAAAACCTCGATTAACTTTATAATTCATATCGGGGTGTCGATATTTCAATCCCGTTAAGTATTTTTTTTTAAATATCTTTAACCAATACTTTGTTTTTTACATAAATTTAGTTGAATGAATGATTACGGACCCCCTTCTTTCGTAGGGTTTATCCAATATTCATCCGAAACTAGTTTTAATCGCTAACAATATAAGAAAAGGAATATACGAGGAATTTAAATTTCAAGAAATTTTCGTGGTAAAAATGGGGCGAAACGGTATTCGTTTAGTATTAATTAAGTGAAATTGTTGGTAGGCTTTAGATTGTTGCAACGTTGTTGACTCGAATGTTCGAAGTAACAGTAGTATCGTGTGGTCAGATGGTGGATGTATTGTTTTAGGTTTGGCAGACCGTTAGCTGGTCTGCACTGTAATTTTTATGGTCAACTGCTTGGCCCATGCCCTAGAGTGAAGTGCAGCGTACTGCACTCAACTTACACTCAATGCGGTCAGTACACACAAAGCAATACATTTGCAGTACGGTCAACTTTACTATCAGTAAAGTTGACCTACTGCACTACATATAATAATATTCCAACAGAAAGTAATATAATAAACCGGAGTGGGAATTATTAGAAAATTGCTAGTATACTATAGTTTTAGATAAGTTCGAAGCGGAATGAAGGGACGCCCGAATTTATAATAGCCCCGTATCTCGATATCGGTATCGAATATATATAGAGTAATTTACGAAGAGCGATTCGACTTTACCTCGGAAATAGTATAATATTTATAAGAAAGAAGAATTTATCATTATTATAATATAATACGATAAGTAAGATCGGGTTTATATTACCCGAGTTTTTGGATAAATATTCGTCTTTAAGTCGGATTTTACCACGACCTGGAAAAGTTTTAAATATTCATCATTATTATATTTATTTAAGTTTTTCAAATAATGACGTTATTAATATTAAGTACCTTATTACGATTAATCTCGGATATTAGAAAGGGTTATTAAAAGCGAGCGATGCGTGGTGGGGTGGGTATTAATTAATGTCGATAAAGGGAGCTGACGAAGGGCAGAGCGAGCGTTAAAAGATATCAACGATAACGGGTAAAGTTAAAAAGGAAGAAAATTAGGGGATGCTAATGATAATAGCTAACGTAAAAAGGGGCGGGGAAAGCAACCCTTTAAGCGGAACACTAAAAACTATAATATATTAGTTTATACCTGGATAACACGGTCGGTCCGGATACGATTTACCACTCATTTTCAGTCGGTCCGATTAACCTGTTTTTGGTTAAGTTTAACAAATAAAATAGGGGTAAAAACAGGTTTCGTACGGTTAAACTTTAAACGTCATTCGTTACACTTTGTAAATCGTAACCTATATTAGTTCTAAAAGATATTACTTACGTAATTATATTATTCTAACGTCTTGAACCGAATCTATGAAAAGATGTACTCCGGGTATTAAAGAAAGTCGGCGTAAAATATTACGTATTAACGTACAATTAGCCGAAGGAATTTTGTTACAGTAAATAGGCAAAACCATAAAAGATAACGAAGAAGTTTTTAAAAAAGGCGGGTCCGGAAAAAAGGGGCGACGGGAACGTGAAACGAAAGGGGTAATAACTTATACTATCGGAAAGATAAAGAATTTTTACGTTTAAGTAATATTTAGAAATCGTGTAAATAAATTGATTAATTCGAAAAACGCGAAAGTAAAAACAGGCCTATAAGCTATGATATTTTCTTACCGCTTACAAACAGGAGATATAATATAACCTCTGTTTTTCATCATTTTAATTGATTGCCGTCATAACGGGCGTAAACTAGATAAAGCCGTAAATAAACTTATTTTTTGAAATATATTATTAAACAGCTCAATTTACGAATAGGTTTTCATACGATCATTTTTTATAAATTTACTCACAATAAACCTTCCTATATGTACGACAACCTTGTACACTATAAACCTGAATATGAATAAAAGATATTCTGAAGTTGCATAAACGGTTAATATAAAATATATAGATGTCTTACTCTTATGGGGAGGGAAATTCGCTTTTAATCTTATTATCACCGAAGATAAATAAGTCGCCTATAAAGCAAAAAATCTATAAGATATATGAAATGATCACACTAAATACCCGTGAGTATATAGAAGGTGTCAGAGGGTTTATGTTATCAAGAATGTAGCAGTGGCGCTAAGTAAACAATATCGCAACCGTGCAAGTAATGATGAAAAGCTGTGAGGCTATTCAGAATATACTGAGACTTAATACTTAGATTGACAACTGAAGAGCTATGAAGGAAATACTATCTATGTGGTGATAAACGTGTTCTTATATATCCATGCCTTCATACCGTCTTCAGGATTAGATCCCTTGGATCAGTGCTGAGCCCGCTGATCCTGGATCACTTGAATCAGTACTGATCCCACTGATCCTAATCACGTGATTGGCTTAGTCATTTTCCTGCTAACAAAGGAGAGGTGTTCTCCACTTGATGTGTTGGACTTCAGGTTCTAAGTGGCTCAGTTGCATACTGGCTTGCTTTCTGACCCGCCATCATGCTTGGGTCGTAACAATATAGTTAACGATAAAGTATTTTTATATAATAAGACGATATAATTTACGTAACATCCAATCGTTTTTACTCTACACGCCTACAGCGATATAGTTTCGACTAAGTTTATTATAAATATTAGAAATATTAACGAGGAAAAGATTGAAGGGATACGAAACGTTAATACCTATTTGAAAGTTAATATGAAGCTCGGAAATAAACAGTTGTAATAAATTTGTTATAGAAGATACGGTAGCGTAAAAGTTATTAAAAGGAAGTTAATGCGGTAAAAGGAAAATAAGAAACGTTTTGGGAGCTACAATAAAGGCCGAATTTGTAAGTATAGGCGGATTGAGATTAACAGGAGCTATATGTTACACGGCATGGAAAAAGGGTACGTTATACGGTACCGAAGATAAAAACGATATATTATACGGTGCCTTAAATACGCGTTATACGACACAGGCGGTAAAAATAATATATTTTATAATACGTTAAAGGGTGCTTTGTACGGCCTCTGCGGCATAATATTAATTTATCCGGTAAGTTATACGGTACATCAAAAGTCACGTTACTGGCCCGCGCCCAGCTCGCGTCCAGGCTGCATATTAAGCGGATAAAGCCCGTGTTTTACGTTTTACCAGAAAAATGCCGCGGCCCTTATAATGTTTCACAAAAGGGGGGTATAATATAAACTTAGGCCATTGGCTATTAAATTTATAGGTTACGTAACTATGTACATAACAGGATATACAGTACCCGGTCCGGGCCCGGTGTGCACGCGAACTAGGCGCGGTTGGCATACGGCACGTACGAGGGCACGTAACAGGCTGAACACTGGCCATGCCAATAGTTCATACACGAAGGGCTACTATAGCCTCTTCTAGTCTTCCGCCTATACCTCAATAGTAAACCCCATTTGGCACCTACTTAACTAGCCATCATAAGTCGAACCATAATATGTAATACTTTGCAAATGTGTTTACCTACGTCGGGTCATATATATATTACTTTTTAATTTACCCCTATTGTATTTCTGGTAAAATAACATAAAACTGTAATAGTTTAATATCTAGGTGTTCATACGTATTTAGTATAGTATGTATCTTATTATCGAATACGTTGTATGGTTCGCCGTTATAATTTTCTTCCTTATTCCAAAGCCGGGTAAAATTCGTAAGTTTTATTTGATCACTTTTTTTAATTGGAAAGCGATGCGGTAAAAGGTTACGGTAAGGGTCATAGTTGGTGGGTATTGGTTCGTAGGATACGTATTGTCGTTTTACGACGCCTATATTGACTTCAAACGGGCTGTTTTTCTCATCCGAACTATTTTTATCGTAGATAAGTTAGTATTAACGGTATTGAAAATTTGGTTTTATTTTAGTTTTGATTTAAAATTATGTTTCAGGGAGGGTTCGTGTTTAACTCGCGTCGTGAATAATCTTTACGGCACTTTATCCTGTTTTCATCGATTCTTACAGTTTCGTTTCCATTTCACGGCGTGCGTTTAGCCTTGCTAAGCGCCTTTTTTCTTATACTGACGAAGGCTTTTCTTATTTCCGATCTGTCATTTTAAGCAGGCGATTTTAGCACTGTTTTAGTTAACATCTTTTATAAACTTCACTTTTATCATTTTATTGTCCGTCCACTTCATCATTTATATATGTTAGGTCGTAGTTAATAAAGTCTTTATAATGCGATGATTGTTATTACGGGTCGTTCTTATACCTTTGTTTCCTGATTGTTTTTATAATATTTTAAAAATCCTACTATTGACCATACGACATATATTCGGCATCTAATTTACAAAATCCTTCTTAGAATCGTCAAATAAAATGCGCGATTTAATGTAGCTATTATAGTACTTGATTTTTTTTAATAATATATGTATTCGTCGCAAAAGAATCCAAATACTTTTATGTTACCTCGATCTTATTAATTTGTAAGTTAAGGTCCAAGTACCTTAAAATACTTTTAAGAAACAAAACATTCGTAAATGGATGATCCATGTATTCGTTAACTTTTTCCAGGACTGTCACTAGTGAAACTATAGTTATAGGATTATAAAGTATACTAAAGTGGTTGGGAAGACCGTTTTTGAGTGTACTTAAAATGTTTAAGCGGTTGTGAAAGAGGTTTCTAAGTATACCTTGAATTCTGGAACGGTAAGAATGTTGGTTTTGCGTAGTGAATGGGATTCTGATGCGTTCGAGTTTCCATATTTTAATAATCATAATGTAATAATATATATATAAAGATGTAAAATAAATGTGATGTAATGAAACGGTAAAATTGGAGCTTGAACACTTGTTAATATAATTCAAAATCAAATGAAGTGTAAATAAAGCTTAATTATAGGTTAATTAGAAGCCTTGGATTTCTTTCTTTAAGGGTTTAAAAGCGTTTTAATAGTCAAATGTCTAATAAGTTTAAACGTCGCAAATGAATTATTTAAAAATAGGTAACAGTTAGCTAATGAAGAAAAGTAAACGGGGTAATAGTAAGGGGTAAATAGTGCAAGAAGATATGTATATATATGTATAATCAGGTATATAAAATTCGAGTTATATTTGGTAGGAGGTTCGGATACCGTGTTATATCCGTTTTTGTTATTTTTAAACTGTTTGAGTACTATATCGTAACCGTTTTTAGATTTCGTAAGCGGTTAAAGTATTAATTCTTAGCCGCTTTTGGATTTAGTAACAGGTTTGGATATTACGTTCGAATCGGATAGGTCCTAACGAAAGTTTTCGAAACTTGGTAGTTTTAACTTACATAGCCTAATTCATAATAAGACGCTTTTCAAAAGGTTAATGGGTACTTTTAAAGTGTCAAAAAGAGTTAACATTTAAAGCAACGTGGCTTTTAGTAAATAAGGCACTAACTGGTAAATAATATCGTACTACAGTGGTTTTTTTAAAGTTAGTTCGAATTTTACAGTCTTACTACGCTTCGGATTTCAAAGGGGCTCCCGTGTAATTCCATACTTCTGTATAGTTTTTGTAAGGAGTAATGTTAAAACACAAACAGTTAGAACTGATATAACATCCCGCTATGGATATTCAATTTTAGTTTTTCTCTTTTTTCCTAAACGATTTGTAGTCTACCAAGTCGTCTACTAATTAGTATCGGTAAATTTTACTCATTAACGTAAATTAAACGAGTGGAAAATTAATCAAAAAGATTGGTATTATAATGGTAAAAATGATGTATAAGTTTCAAAAGCATAAGAGATATTCGGAGAATACACACCATGAGCAACAAGTTATATACCTCTTATTCAAGCAGTAGCACTCTGCCATACACTCTATTAATGCCACTTTCAGCTAGTAGCACACTATCATGCACTCTGCATGAATGCACCTTACAGAGGAGTATGTTACCGTGCACTGCTGCAACAGTTCATTATACATCACGACTATTTACCAAATATAGGAATATATATTTATATCCACACTTAAAAACACCAAGATAACATCTAAAAAGGCCTCGTAAATCAATGTTGATACTTCTTTACGATTATGATAATTTCTCGGCTGTATTTGACTGACATACTCCCATAAATTGATATATTCATAATTCCCTCAAGTCTTGATTTCCACTAGTAGCGTGATACATGTGGCTTGAATAAGTAATATATTGATCGAAGGCAGGAAATTTTTCAAAAGCCCAGATAGTCGTAAATGACGTTAAATTGAGAACAAAACTCGATGAAGTAAATGAAAAAAATATGATAACTCGAATGAACAAAGTGAGTATCTTTATCCAAATTCCAATCAAAAGTGTTAGATTCATGGTAAATATAATTGTTAAATAGCAAGTTACATTACTATTATACGCTTAAAGAGATAGGTTGCGTATTACCCTTAATATTCTTTTGTTTTCAACTAGAATTATATCGAACAACTTAATGATTTAAGTGCAAAGACAATAACTGTCAAAACGAAGTGTTAGATATTAAGGTAAGTGCATGCAATAAAAAACATTTCGTAGTTGAAACTACAACAACCCAATAATAATTCAATTACGTATTTTCATATTTCATAATAGGTAAAAACTTATATTATCGTAATAAATACCCCAAACCCTCAAATTCTGTTACCTGTTATAATTGTTACACAAAATAAGTCTTTATAGGAATCATATTGAATATAGAATAAATAAGATAATTGATAGAAAATTATTAGTTATATATATTTTCTTTACGTTGTAGTATTACTGGGTAGTGTCCACTGAAATATCTGACTAGCTGCTACATAATATACCTTTAGATTCCCATGGGCGGAATCGTAACGAGAGGCCGATAGGACTGGTATGAGCCGTCACAACTCCTCGCTATCCCTCTAATTAAAAGCTTAAAGTGCTCCACAGTTTAGATACCCGGAAGCATATAAACTGTAGCCTTAGTTAGGCCATGAAACGCGGCTATTTTAATCTTTACCCGTTACCTATTCGTGTCAATGATATAATTTTATAAGCCTTTTAAATGGAAGAGAGCCCTATAGAGCAAAAATTACAAGGTGAAAGTCCATGTAAGAGTTATAAGTAAAACGCGTGTGTAGTAATAGGTAGGCATTACAGATGTGCTGTAAAAATAGAGGGACCTTTGTATATAGAAAGTAGCTCATGCACCGCGTTCCTAAATTAAAAGATACCCTTCTTAATATAACCTGCAACTTTAAACATTCCTTTCCATAAAAATGACATAATTAAAGATAATAAATATCATTATGTACTATAGTAACCTTTGTATCCTTTAACCACGATATCAATGCGAATAATAGCTTTATCACGTAAATAACGCGTAGTTTGAGTAAGAATCCGACGTGTATAGGCCCGTACGCGGATGCTATTGGTTTTTAAACGCGTTAAACATGTTATGGACGCTGTTTTCCATCTTTTTTCGATTATCTTTTACTTCTCCTTTCCATTCATTCCAGCCCGCGCGGCCTACTACCACCCTATTACCGTTAATAGGAAGCACCTTTTTATGAGTTGTAAGTAGTCCTTATTAGCAGAAGTTAACGACGGGTTTATGTTAGTAGCACTGAAGGTGTAAAATGCGTATTTTATACGCGGACGAACTTTAAAAGTACTAATAATACGTATAGGGACCTATTTTTAACTAAAAATGATAATTATAAAGCGGGAAAACAGTTGTATCCCCATCATTACTAACGCCATTAAGCTGTTAGCTTTTTAACGCGTTGCCATCGCGATGAATGCATCTTTTAGGAATTTGACTACCTTACGACGGCCCTTTCATGCCGCTGTTAATGCAACGAAAAACGATTCGGCTTAGGCTGCGATCGCAGTATTATTGATACGGCGAGACGCCGTTACCAAAAGAGTTAGAGCCAGAGTAAACAGCGGCAATTACGATTATAATAGTAGAAGAGAAACGGAATATATTCACAATTAGCTCGCGCTCTCCACTTTTGTCGCTGCCTTTATTGCCACTTGTGTTGCTATGCCTTTTGCCGCTTTAAATTCCTCCCCAAAATCTGTTACCACTTTTTTAAATAAACGAATTCGTTAGGCAGCGTCCGTTAAAGCTTTAGTAGTGGTTGTGAAAAAGTTGATAAAAAAATAAGTCCTTGAGTTTATTGTTGGTGGTGTAATAGTGGTGGTAGATGTATGTATTAAGGCTGGTGAATGTTGTATGTGAATGCCGCCAAGTGTAAAACGTTTTGGTTACCAATGGACGAAAACTTGCGTCTATTAGGTTATAATTAAACTTTATTTATATTTTTAAAACTACTTTGTAATGCGGGTAAAAACTAGGAAATAGCTAAGGTCCAAAAAAACCATTTTTATATAAGTATCGCGTATTTATCTAGTGGAGTTTTTTAAGGAGCTGTAGCAAAGGTTTCGAATGTTTTATAAAGATCGGGCAATATATTTCATAAGATACGTTTCACTCTTTATCAAATCAAAAGTAGCAGCCATTTGTCATGAAAAGTCGAATATATCAACAATATAACGTAAAATCTTTTTGCCCGTGTTTTAGAGTGAAAAAATAATATACAAAAACCGAAATGGTGGGGCTGAAAAAAGTAATATATTTAAGCTTCAAAATTTGGAAAATTTAGGTGTTGATTTGGTTGACTACGTAGGGTTACAAGATTTGTATCGGGGGGTAACTGAATTTATTTTCATACTTACCACCTTTCCTTGATATATTTTAACTGTAATTGAAGTAAATATTTCATTTTATTGGTCAATAACTCGTTATTAACATAAAGGTGAATGAAATCTTAACCCTAATTTTGGTAAGTTTATCCTTAATTTTGTTACGGTCGATACTTATATATCTCGAGTTTCATTTAATCGCAACAAAGTTTGAATACAATTCAATTTCAACGTGCAAACCTAGTAATTGTAATTAGGAAGAGGTAGTGGAATTTATTTTTAACCTCAATTTATAAATGTATTATTAACATATATTGTTATGTAGTTTAATATTGTGTTATTAAATGTTTTAAGGTTTTTGAGTGCATTAAAAGCTTTTGTGTCGAAGACGTATATAATAAAGTTTAAGTTATTGAACCTCTTCGTAATTTTATATTTATTACGGAAAATCACGTATCTATTGGAACAGTTGTAATTGAAGTATTCTAAGATAAGTTTTCTATGAGTAAAGTTAACTATATATAATACAATTTGAGTGTATTGCTTCATGGGTCTATATTATTAACTGTTAGTCAAGTACAGTATATGTTCATTTTATATAAGGGTACAGACCATGAAATTGACCATACAATTTAGTGTGTAGACCAGCTAGCAATCTGCCAAACATAAAACAATACATCCACTACTTGACTACAAAATACTACTGTTAATTTGACCACTTTGCGAATGGACAACATTTTAAAATCTAAAGTTCTACAAACAGCATCCGTATTGAACATAACTTAGTTTATCGAAACATTTTTCGAATTAGTTAGTAAATATCACGATATAGTGTTAGTTGAGATTTTAATATTATTTCTTAAAAATTAAAGTTGCAGCCTTTTATGTATGCCCGTTTGTAGGAGAATAAAGGAATTCGGGAGAAAACCACGGGGTTGATAATATAGGACGTGGGAAATTAGAAAACCTTTCTTTGATTTTAAATAAACGTGATTAAGCTTTTGTTGATAAAAGTCGGTAACGCAGTTGAGAAAGGTTCTAGAGATTGATAAGGGCGTTTTATACCATTAACATCCGAAGTTGTAAGGAGTGTTGAGGTATAGCTATGGTGCGGTAAACCATATGTTTGTTAATTAGCGTAATAGTGGAAGTTTTAATCTTGTTTTCAATAGCGAACCGGTAAACTATCCTTTGATAAGTTATATACAAGGGGATCTAACATTAAGGGGTTTTATACGTTAGGTAGAGTGAAGATAATGTTATTTAAGGGAGATTTTGTTAAAGTGTAGGTATAAATCCATAAAGGCAGTGACTTTAGTAGAAATAATATATAATGTGGCGATTGCTATTAATGTAACGATTGATAAGACTGTAACTTATTTTTGAATCCTTTTAACCTATGTTCGATATACCGATTTTTGGCGAAGTAAGTGAGTATAGAAACGACCGCGACGACGATAGTTGTACGTAGCAGGTATACTGGAGGCCTGTCTTATACGCAAGAGCTTTTATAATGCCAAGCGACTTTGAACGCGTTTATTTTACGCTTTTTGACGTATAACCGCACGAATAAAACTCGATTAAATTGAAATCTAAGTTAATTTATATGGGGAAACTTTGTATTGAAATACGGGTTTGTAATTAGATTGATTGGTTTTGAAGTGGTAAGGACGAAGGGTTTTTTTCGTTTCGTAACGTTGGTAAAACCCTGGCGTTTAATCCAGAAAATCTTGGACTTTTTGGAAATAAAAAAAAAGTTTATTATTAGCCGCCTAGAGATTCGCCTTTTATAAGTTAATTTTAAGTTTCGCATCATTTAGCACTAATGAATTGGAAGTTCAAAAAATAAGTCCGTTCTTATTGTAAAAAAAAACACGCGGTGAAAGTAAAGTTTTACGATATTTGATATATAAATTATACAAAAAACCAGCGAAAGGAGAGAGATTTATAAGGTGCTATAATGAAAATCAGAAAACCTTATAATTTCCGTTTAATTTTAAACCTCAATTGCTTTTCTTGTTAAAAATCCTTAAACGATAGTGAATAAACTGCGATGAAACCCTAAATGTTTTATATTTTAAATATGGTGGTTGTAAAGTAAAACGTCGAATGCGTCTTATATTATGGTCCGACCTACGATGGTAAGCCAAGTAGATGCCAAATAGGATTTACTATTAAGGTGTATAGGAAGACTAAAAGAGGCTACCGTGGCCCAACATGTAGGACCCTTGGGCAAGACCAGTGCCCAGGCCGTCACGTGCCCTTACACGTGCCCTTACACGTGCCGTGTACGGACTGTATCCGGCTTATACCTGGATTGCGCCCGGACCGTACCCGGGTGGGGCCCAGGCTGGGTACTGCCTATCCCGTTACGTATATAGTTATATGATCTATAAACTAAATGGCTGACGGTTTAAATTTATAATGTACCCTTTCCTTTCCGGATATTATTAAGGTTACGACGTCTATTAAATTAAATATCAAACGCGGATCGTATCCGCCTAATAATTAGGTTAAACATAAACCAATCATATTACTTTTAATATATCGTATAACGTTTCGGCCAATTTAACCCCAGGTATTCGGCGCCATATAGTGCGCCCCTTAACCATATTTCTGGTACCCTATAACACGCTCATAGGTTAGGTATATAATATTTTTTTTTTTACCGCCGATACCGTATTACGTACCCGTTAACGCGCCATGTAAAACATACTTTTTACAGTCGACGTCGTATAACGTACCTTTTAACGCGACGTATAATATATGGTTTTTGTCGGTGATATTGTATAACGCGTATTAAATCCGGTTCGCTAATCCTTATAAATACGAACGCCTTTCATAATCTTTAAAACTTCCTCCTTTTCCTTTTATATTATCGCCTTCTAATTATTTCACCTTTCGTTTATATATTTTAAATAATTATTACCGTTAATATATCTTAATTTCTTTTAACTTATTACTATAATTAGCCTGTATAACGGGTTTAATTGAGGTTATTATTGCTGGTGCTATTGAGGGGAATAATGTGCCTTTTTGTAAAATATATTACCCTATTATATATTAATCACCTGCCGTCAACTGCCTATTATAACCCTTTTACGTCATAATAGATTTTTCGTCTTTGGAAATAACGATGATAAAAATAAGCTCTTTTCGTTATAGGTTAAAAACGCCTATATGTTATGTATTAACAGCCGTTTAAACTTTAACGTTTCTTTTGTTCACCCTCAAGTTTATCGGGTGTAAGGGTATCGCATATATCGGAAAGTCTATAATAAAATAAACTTATAAATAAACCCTATAAAAACCTAATAATATATTAACCTTTTTTTTACAATATATTTCAAAATATGTTTATTTATTTCCTTATTCGGTTTACGTATCCTTTTACGTTAATTAGTTGTTACGGCCAAAAATAGTACTTATATCCTATTCCTTATATGTAAACATTAGGATGATATTCCAGATTATCGACCAGTTTTTACCCCCGCCTTTTTAAAATTAGTTAATGAGTTTACCCGGCTTCCTAATATCGTTTGCGCGTAAAGAGTTTTTGTTATACTGGTTGTATAATTCGTTACCTCTTTATCTACACACCTATACTACCTTCTACTTCCGAATCCGTCCTCGCTTTGAACTCTTACATTACCTTTCACTATATCGTTTATTTATAAAAATAAAACTTCTTTAGCCGAACAGGTTTTTACGCGTAACGTTTTCGTCCCGACCCCTTTTAACTACCGTTATCTACCTTTTTGTCATTTTAGTTTAAAGGGTTCAAATAATATAGCCATTTAGTTTATCTTTTTTTTGATTAATATAGGTTACTATTTACGAAATATTACGAACAACGTTTAAAACTTAATTATACGATCCACTATTTTACTCGTATATTATCTATTAACTTTAAATAAGAGCGAGCTAATCGGGCTGATCGCGAACGGGTGTAAGATTCTATTCGAGTCGACCGCGTTACCTGGGTTTAAACTAATATATTACAATTTTTAATAACTTATTTGAAAGGTCATTCCCCTCTCTTCGCCTACTATTTTATTACTCGTTAACCGTTATCATCGGTTTTTTTTAACGCTTATCCTTTTTAACGTTATCCTTTATCATCGGCTTCCCTTGACGCCCGTCCTTCCTCGTATTATTCGTTATCAAACTTTTTTAACGTCCGCCCCTTTTCGCGTTATCCGCTATCCTCGATGTTGTTTTGTATCCGTCCCTTTTCTTACCAACCCTCCTTTTCGACGCCTACTAATTCCCATTACATTTTTTATCGTCACCTTTCCTCATTTCTATCTAATATTCGAAGTTAACTATAATAAGGAATTTAACGTTAGTTACTTCGGTATTCATTAAACCTTAATAAATATAATAATAATAAATAAATAGATTTTTGTTAGGTTATAATAAAAGCTGTTTTATGGTTGGATATATATTCGAAGAAGTCGGGTAATATTTACTAGGCCTTAACTGTTATATTATCACGTCGTTTAATAATAAATTCTTTTTTTAAATTATAATTGAATTGTTCATCCGAGGGTATAGGCGACTTACTCCGCGTTTATAATTTAATATAAACCTAATGCTGACGTCGAAATACCGGATTACTATGACTACGAATATCTCTGCATTTCGTTTTAAATTTGTTTAAAGTTATAGTATATCGGTAATTTTCCATTGATTTCTACTTCGGCTCATCGTAATCTTTTACTTTAACTGAAATATAACGAACCCCGCCACTTCTCGTTTTTACCGCAAGGATTTCATATACTTTAAATTCCTTATATTCACCTTCCCCTATATCGTTAATTACGAAAACTAGTCCCGAGCGAGTATTGGGTAAAACCTGCGAAGAAAAAGAGTTCGAGACCGTTTGTTTAATTAAGTTTATATAAAATACAAGATATTTATTAAGGTAATCTAACATGATATGAAACAAGTTTAAAATATTGATTAACCGATATTAATTATAAAACTAATTGAGATTTTTATTCTAATAGTTAATTTTAATATTACGGAAGTTTCATTGAAGCTAATCCCTTATTTTATATAGATTTACCGAACATTTCTTACTAGTCCCCGTCGGCTTGATTAATAATTAAATATATGTTATTACCGTCTTAATTAGCTTCGTCTCCTCGCGTAAATAAGTTAAAAACGTAATAACTCGCCTCGTTTTAATAATTAATGACTCCATATTCCTGTTTATCTTTAAGATAAATAATATCTCGTATCTATTTATTAAAGGTTGGCATTAAGTCCGGTAATTATTTATTTCTGGTTATTTAATTCAAATTAATAAAAGGGTAAATGTAAAACATAATCATATTACGAAAAGGCGACGACGAAACGTAAATACTTTTAAATATTTGAATTTACCTATTTAATACTTTATTTATTTATAGGTAATACGTTATAAATGAAAGTTATTCAACTATTACATGGGAATAAAAGGTCATTTAAAATATATTTACTTAATTCGAACCGCGGTTAATAATAATAGAAGTTAAACATTCATAAAATTCTCACTATATATCCTAAAAACGTTTCGCGTATATATCAGTAATTATAAATTACGTAGCCTTCAGTTAAATGAACTTAAAAAGATGATTCGTAATCATTAGTAATCATTGAGGTTTATTATTCAAAATTAACAGGTGAATTGAAAAATCAACCGAAATATAAGTTTAATACCGGTCGGAGATTAAAAAAGGTTAAAGGAAGCCTTATGATAAGGTACTACCAGGTTGCTTTTCGTTATATTATGTATATATTCGATAAAAACGTCGAATATTTACAATTATTTACTTCTAATGGTAATACCGTTGGAAAAATTAGAATGAAATGTTCTCCCTCAGATAACTTATAATAAACAAGTTATAAGTTTATTATAAAATCTTCGTTGTTAATAGCTTTGAATTCCATAATTATAAATAATTATAGTAATATAATCTATTTCGTAGATCGATCCCGTGATTTGTAATTCATATCAATCAACTTGCCTTAAATAGAAAACGCCTAACGTCTTTGGAAACTATGAAAAGGTAAATTTTATATAATGGGTCGTTTACTATTTTTTTATTTTATAATTGAGCTTATGTACCCGGGTTCAAATTAAGGTAATTATTCGACGTTAATGATATCGATGAGTTTAAAGCGAGTTGAACCTGCGGTAGTATTATCAGTACCGTTGTATTAAAATCCCCTAACGTTATCTCCGATGACTACTCGGGTGCGGGCCGGACCTGGGGAGGTATCGATTTCGGCGACGTTTCGAAAACCATCAACCTACTTTTAGGATATATATCGTCGTAATTTAATAATCAAACCTTCGTTTCGCTAAAATACTTTATATAATCCGCCATAATCTGAATTCTTTTGGTATATAGGTTTAATAATATTAAGTTTGATATAATGATGAAGATAATTTAAAAAACTTGCGTGCGGCGTTCATTAACTTTGTGTTTATCTTATAACTTACGGGTTAATATATTTAGGTAAACGCCTCAAGTTATAGGCTTTTTTCATAAGTGGTATTAAAGAAGTTAAAGGATTTCGACTTATTTAATTTAACTTTTCGAAATTAACTGTAGTAAAAAAAAATCCAATCCCTTATAATTCGTTAGGATTGTAAACGATATACTAATATGACATAATTCGAAAAACTACGCCTTTAAATAAAATATTACCGCAAGGAGCTTTTTATCGTAAATGTTATAGTTAAGTTTTATATTTGTTAACCGTATGGAGTAGTAAGTTATTAGCTTTAAAATACTATTTTAGTCCCGTTACAATGAGTACCCTTTTAACGTCGTTGCCGAATAGTGGGTTCTTACCACTATTACCCGATTTGGATCATAATATACCAAAATCGGAACCGTAATGAATAAATTTTTAAGGTTTAAAATGTATATTCCTTTCGTTTCATTTAAGTTTAATAAATACCTTACCTCGTTAGGCGGACGAAAAAATTCGTCAACTTTAAGAAATTATTAACAAAATTGCGATAAAAGTTGACAAAACTCAAAAAACTTCAAACCTTCTGGACTGTACGTAATAATTCTTCCTTGCGAATTACCTGGACTTTTTTATGGTCGGCCCGAATACCTACCTTAACCGCTATACTAAAACTCAAATATTTTACCTTTTTAACTATGAATTTATACTTTTTAAAATTGAGGTTTAGCCTTAAATTACGAAAACATTTTGAAACCATGCGAACTTTCGTTATAGAATTTTCTTTGATATTTTTAAAAAATGAAACAATTGTTCAAATACGTTATAACGAAGTTTTTTTTTTTTAAAATATTCGTCATTATATAATTGACATATAGTTAAAACGTCGCCGGCGCTTTCGCTAGCTGAAAAGAGGTAATTAATCATTTAAATTACCCAAAAAGTATACGAAACGTCGTTGATTCCTTTTATTCGGATGCTACTCGAATACGGTAAAAAACTGTTCGAATATTTAATTTCGTAAATTATATCTACTTCGACAACGTACGCAAGTTCTTTTTAATTAAAGGCAAAGGAAAACGGTCCTATTTTGTAATTTTATTTCATACTCACTAATCGATATAAAACCGTTATCACCCCCTTGGCTTACGAATAAATAATAACGGCGTTACCGTCGATAAATAGTATATATAAACCTAACACTTATTTATTAATTTCGTAACTTCTCTTCAAAGCTTAAAAAGTTATTTTCATAATATTCATTATAATGGCTTTTAAAGTCGTTTTAGTAAAATTTCATTTTGATTTGGTTTAATATAAATGTGATAATCGAATTTACCTTTATTTAAAGGTAAAGTTATAACTTTATTTTTGCCGAATAATTCGCAGAATTTAGCTAATTTAGGTAAAAAACGTAATTATTTTTGTTTACTAACTGTAGTCGTCGCCGTCTTTTGTGAAACCCGCGTTATCTTGTCAAATTTTATAATAGAACCTATTTAAATCGGACCCCTATACGGTATTATTTTCGATACGAACGTTATATTAATCCGAAAAGAACCAAACCTATTACGTTTTATATATTTCCTATCCTAAAGCGTATTATTAATACGTGGATGATTAAGCTTTTATAACTTCAAACTATTCAAAGGCTACCGTTCGCTTTTAGAGCTACCTATTAATATTGTATTCAAAGTGTTTTAAAATTATATCCCGCGTTTTTCTTGAAATAATATACATTAATATCAGGTTCGACCATTTATTAATTTTTATAAAAAACTTAGCTACTTAAATAATACTCCTATTTTAATATAACATCAATATCGCATGAAGATTTCGCGGATATAATAGACAAATTTACTTTATCTTCTATTGTTATATTAAAGCTTCGCTTATAATATCATGATAATTACAGATAAAATCGATTGAAATACTGAAAAAATAAATATTATTCAAAAGTATAAAGATAATAAATAAATCTTCGTTTGTATATATTTTGATTCAATAATATCTCTCTTTACTTGATTTTATATTTATACTAGTAGGGTTATATAACATTGAAACGAAATTATATGTAAAAGTTAGGCTTTTTCCATCGTAGTTAATAAAGGAACTTTTTTTACCTTTTTAATTTAAATTATATATACATATGTAAGAGGTAATACCGGAAGAAAATAGTAATTACATCAATAATAATCCGATGAACTATAAAGTACGTAACGTTTAGAAGTAAATTTAACTTAACGTTTTTTTCATTATCGTTTACGTGGCCTTGTGTCCTTAGTTTAAAACCCGTATTGAGTAATTTTATTAAGATAATTAACCGTGGTATGGAAATGACTAGCCGCGATCACTACGACCTTTTAACAAAAGCGTTTAAAAAGCGTAAACTTTTGTTATAAACGTATTATTATCCAGTTATTAAGTGTAGACAAGTTTGGTTAATTTACGATTAAAACTTTGTTTTAAATTTGAAAACTTTAATCTATCGGCGAGTTCGCGATACTTTTTTAAAGTTATGATATAGTTTACCCGGTTGACACCCACCGTAATTGATTTGTCGCAGATACGTAACGATACACGAAAAAGTAAGTAATTATACTTTATGGCCCAAAACTCATTTTAGCCATTAAATTAAATTAAAAATATTTGGAACTTAATAATAAATAGTACTTATAGGTCTTTATCGTTTATAACTCAATTTTCAAATTCGATTCATATCTTATTTACGTAATGAAGGTTAATAAAAGCTGTTTCGATATTATCGAAAAACTTTTTTATATAATATATACCTTTATATCCTTCAATTTCGTAATACATCGTAATTACTTGATTTACTGCCGTCGTATAACATCCCTATACGTAGAGAAACGTATACTAACCCTTTTCAATCTATATTTCATCCGTTTTTAGTATAAATTTAATTCTTTAGCGTATTTCTGCCTATGTAACACTAAATTTGTCGAATTACGGTTCGTCATATCGTTTTTGCTCGCTTTAAACCGGTAAAAACCTAACGTGAATCGCGGCTAATTCGGTTTTAAATTACTTAATTTTCGCGACGACTTAAACGAAATCGAACGTAAAATCGATAATTGAAGTTGATTAACCCGTTTATTATAATTATTTTATAACCGAGGCGATATAATTTACGGTATCTTATAACCGAAAAATATTGGCTTATCTTGGTTGTGAAGGTATAAAAGGTATATTTATAAAAGTAGAGAATTAGGTATTTGTTGACAGCTTATCATTTCCCATAACTGCAAAGTATAACGCCTAATTATTAACGTTAATTGTCGATTCGTTGATTATATATAATATTTCTTCGAAAGAAATAAAAAAAAACCTAATAGTATATAATAATTCGACTTATAGTAGTTAATTAAATAGGTATCAAATGGAATTTATTATTAAGATACAGCAAAATATTTAAAAAGGCTACCGTAGCCTAACGTATAGGACCCTTAGGCAATACCAGTACCCAGGCCGTCATATGCCTTTATACGTACCGTGCACAGACCGTGCTCAGCCTCTCCCCGAACCGCGCCCAGACCGTACCCGAGCTAGTCTCATGCCAAGTTCTACTCATCCTGTTACGTATACAGTCACATAACCTATAGGCTCAATGGATAACGGCCTGAGTCCATAACATCTTATACTTTACGTAAACGAATCGATATAACTTTATCTACAAAGAAAACGGACTTGATATTATAAGTAAATGATGTAATAAGGTTGTAAACGGATTGTTTAAGCGTTCCTTCTTTATATCAGAGGCTAATAAGGCTTTTGTTCATAAACAACCATGATATGTTTAGGGTGATAATATTTTTTAGAGTTTTACAGTAAACCCAGATCAAAGTAGGAAGCTATTACAAACATAGTTATAATAAATCCCGCTCACCTAAATTCGATATCTATTTTTAGGTCTTTGGATCATTGCAACGTTATTGATTCGATTAGTCGAAGTAACAGTAATATTGCATTGGTTAGGTGGTTGATGTATTGTTCTAGATTTGGCAGACTACTAGCTGGTTTGCACTGTAATTTGTATAGCCAATTGCTTGGTCCGTGCCCTAGAGTGAAGTGTAGCGTACTGCACTCGACTTATACCCAATGTGATAAGTCTATACAAAGAAATACACATAACTTGAAATTCAATATAGTCAACTTTACTATAAGTAAAGTTGACATACTACACTGCATGTAATACTATTCCAACACTGGCGACTTTTTAGTCTATGTGCGTACGCCAGTTTAGCTAACCAATCTTTTCTGGTTACCACTAAATTTTCTCTTCGTTAACTGGTCAAAGCCCTATTGATTCCAGTTAACTCCCATATTAAATTGCACCCAATTGTATACAAATTAACCTCATTTGAACTTAATTTCTTCGTTGCTCCAAGGTCCGAGTTTATCAACTCCTATAAAACGTTTTTCTGCCGTAGGCTTTTGAAAACCTCTACTTTAGCCGTGCCAGTTAAACAAATCGCTATCATCAATTCCTCTACTTCCCTGGCAATCTTCCAGTTTTCCGGCACATCCTTATCCGCTGTCACGTAATTTAAGCCTTTCGGGTAACCTATTAACGTAACCCTAAATTTAAATAGTTAAATTATTACTATTTACAAACTTTTCCTAAGCCTTATTCGATGTTACCCTCGTTAAAACATTTACGGGATTGTCTTTACCGTTAATTTATCGGAATTCCTTAATTTATTTTCCTTCGTAAGCTTTACAAATCATTACGCTTATTATCAAACGTTTTTCTCCAGTGGTTCTGTGTTTCGAAAGGTATTCAAAAACGCTCCTTAAATAAGAACAAATTACTACCCGGACAGAGGAAATCTTTAGCTACCTAGTGATAAAGTTAAGGGTTTCCCATAATATTATGCCTGTATTAAAACCCGCTATTATACCGTGGACTTTTAAAGCTAACACGTTTTATATAATATTTTTACATTTAATGGATATTTAGTGAATCAAGGTGCCGATAATACTAAACTGATCTTCCTGTCTATATTTATTAACGAAGGGTATCAAAAAGCATATTTTTAAAAAGAAGTAGATATTATTTGTAAAGGATCCGTCCGTAAAAATCATAAATATTGCCCTCGAAATGTCGATTAAAAACAAATTAATTATTCGTTTTAAGTTCCGCATCTACCACTCGAGCTTTTTATTTATCCGGTTGAAATCTTTATCTGCTGGGTCATATACTTATACCGTAATAAAAAGGTCGTAAAATGCTTCCGACTAATATAAAATAATAATATAGTTATTTCGAACACGTTATTCCAAATATCATTAAACTCTGGTTACATTAGTTTCATTAATTATAGTCAAAACAGCGCCTGAACTCTTTTATCAAAAGCTAAAACTAGTATTAACATTAAACATACGGATGAACGATTTATTAAAATTAAGTTAACCACCCCTCATCAACGTTATTACCGGCTTATAATTTCAAAACTTAAAATACTTAATCACCTGCTATTTCAGTACTATAAAGCCAGTTGTTTCAATAAAAAAGGTATCGTTAGTTTACATACCTACCACGCTTAAGTCCTTCTCTTTCGTTACTAGCAAACATAAGTTGTGTATTGAAGATTTTATCGCTAGCCATAATTTAAAGTGTAATTGGTAGGTTAAGAACTAATATACGCCTACTTTAACTCATTCTTATAATGGCTTAATACATCGTATTACTGTGTGTAAAAGGTAAATAACACGTAATTTCTATCTAAATTTTTATAATACGATCCTTTATAAATCCTTTATTAATTATATAAAGGCTTTATATATATCACGACTATTTAAAGTAAACTTACCTTTAATTTTAGTTAGAAAACTTACTACTAAAACGACTACTAAACGTTAGCTAAATTTCTAAATTGTTAGCTATTAAGTAAGGATTTAATCTTTGGCTTTATTACCGTATCCTTAAGCAATTAAACTTGATTTTTCTTACAGCCGCCCCGTAGTCTTAACCTTAACCTCGTAAATAATACTCGACTTCAAAATCGTAACGTTTGGATTTTAAAAGTTAAAATCGGTTTTCGACACAAATTATATAACCTCTCGAATTAATAAACCGTTAATCATGACTTTGTTGCTTTCCTCAAAAGGTCTTCCAAAGATTTCAATAATCCTTTACACTCGAAACTCTAATACCAAGTATTTATTATCCTTCTCTTTTTCTACTTACCTAAGAAATATTATAAATACGGCCCGGTGTATATTCCTCCTCTTTAACTTTCCTTTTCTTGGGGAGTCGTTCGCGCCAGCGGCGTTTAATCTGTTTATTGATAACGGGTAAAGGAAATTGGTATTAATTTCATTGTTTAACTTAAAGATTTTTATTGTTAATAACTCCAATATAAACATTAACCGAAGTAATTTGAAAAAATATAAGACTATGAGCAGTTTTCACGATTACTTTGTAATTTCGCGATACGTAATATCTTATACGGGCCCTCCTATTTTTTCGGCTTCCGCCATACGAGAACTTTATTTTACAACGGTAAAACAAGTACGTTAACTATTATAAAACCGTTTCTGGTATTAATGGCTTTATTAATTTAACGGCGTGCCGATTTTCTTTTCAACCCCCTTAAAGCTATATTTTAAGCTATAACACATTTCTAAATAATTGTTAAGTGTGGATATTTATTTTTTAGACGTGTGTACGCTTTAAATACTAAAAGCATTAACACCAAGACGTCAAAACCCATAATATTATTCAAGCCTTTCACTGCCATTAATAAACGTGCCTCTGGATCTATAAAGCTTTTAATTTCCAACGTAAGGATATTATATGTTCTTCTAAATAGGGCGTATATCCTTTTAACCTTTTTATGCTACAGTAGGCTTCCACGGGTACATGTTTACACTGGATACCCATTACCTTAGCATTTTTCTAAAACTCTACCGCTGCAAAATTGGTACCGGTATTGTAAACAACAACGTTAAATAGGCTCAAGTACGTATCAATCCACAACATCCTCAACGTTTCCTACGTATCCTTTGCCAAAAGAAACTTTAAAAACTTAGCCTCGTAAAAAGAGGTTGCGAAATGAATTAAAATCCTTGTTGTCTTTTAATGTAAACTTAAATCTCCGGGGAGCCTAAGTATACGTTTATTAGTAGTAGCCAAGTTTTTTAATAACTTTTAAGGTAAAGTATTCCATATCATTATACGCTACGAACTTCAAGACTTTGTATAGCCTATCAACGGTTAAATAGTTAAAATGCTGGTATAGTTAACGTATCTTTGGGTTCGTTAGGTTTAACACTACTTTTCCCGGGCCTTATAGATAAAACCATAAATGCCCTCATTCAAAGGCGAGTATAAAATTTAGCTATTTTTAATCAATTCGTCTAAGTTAATGTTGACGTCAACGCCAAGGTTCTTTATATCCTCCAAACAAAGTAAGAAAGAGATAAGAGACTTAAGGATATAAAATGTAATTAATACTATAACAGTTCAAACTATTGTTATCCCTATTAAAAATAGTTATACGCTTGATCCAATTTCAACTTTAACCTTACTAATATTGTGATGATTAATTTCAATAGATATGGTACTTTTCCTCTGTAGTACTAATTACTACGAATAACCTTCTATAAAATACCTTATTATCTTTATGTTTGGTAGAATACCTTAAAACGTGTGGTCCGCGTAATAATCGCGAAGATTAAAGGTATATAAGGACTTGATGGCTTATTTAAGGAAAAAATAAGGATCTTTATTGCTTAAATAATACAGAAAGGTGTGGTCGCCTGATTATTAGGCCGTATTAAAATTAATATTTTCGTGTTACTTGATTTGCTTAGGGGCATTAATACCGTTAATTGGTTTGTCGCCTTCGAAATTTACAATTTAGTTTAAGTAATCCTGTTTAAAAGTAGTAGGATATTAGACGTGATATATTGCCTTTCTATTATTACGCTCGGCAGGGGGAGGTGGTACCTAGTTAACTAGCAGCCAAACTTGCCACAAATTTAACATCTCTTATTACTATTACGACTATAGTGTTTGCAGTCTACAGGTCTGCATGAATCTTAGCCTTATTGGTATTAGCGTAGCTATTACATCCAGTTTGTACCCTGTAGGCCACACCTTAAGCGTTATAGACGCCCGTAACTATATTTGCGATCTATGTAATTGACTATGGTAAAGTTTTCTTCCTCAACGTTAGGGAAGTTGCCAGTTTAGGGGTATATACCAAACGAGTTTGGTGTGCGCGCTATTATAGTAACAAACGAGGAGCGTAACTAGCTAAAAAAAAGCCTTCGCAAGTAGTATTTAGGCGTTGTAAGACGTATTCAAACTTACTGACGCCCGTAATTACTGCTCGTACCTACTTACGAAGTGTAGCTTCGCTAGCGTAAACTTTGGCTATTACTTTCTACTATACAATCAACTTATCAAGCATCTTATTAAAGACGTCTATTGGTGTTTCCTCTTTTTTTCTTTTTCGTTATCATTATAATCCACCGCGTAGTGGCCTAATCTGTGTAGTATTACGTAAAATGGACGTCGTGTTCGAAATGGCCCTTTATACCATCATAGATCTCGCGGAATATGGTAGCTTCAGTAACGAAAGTCAGGTAGTAATCCCTAACATGCCTTATGAGGATTCCGGTGAATAGTAATTGAAAAACTGAAGGAGAAACTTTTATCCACTTGTAAATATTTAAGAAAGGTATTATCTTAGTACCTAAAAGGTTGTAGAACTTCCCGTTATACTTTTTTACATCGTTCCAGATTTTGGCGCAAGCTGTAAGTAGGTTGAAGTTAATGTTAACCATATTAATGAGTTTTGTGAAAAGATTGCAATACTTATTCCATTTTTAAATAATATTTCCTTGTAATTTAAACTTTGGAGTTTTCGAGGCACAGTATTAAAGGTAATTACTAGTCGCTTAGTCTCAGAGATAAAGTCCTATGGTAGAACTTGTGGTGGGTATTCTCGTATAGGCAAACCTAAATAGGGAAGGGTTTTAAGAGGCTTGTCAATGAGATTACTGAGGTGAGATAGACGCTTAAGGATTTTGGAAAGCCTGACAATTTTACTTAATTGACTGGAATAAAGTATAGGCGTCGATACCTTTGTCTGCATTGGCGGCCCTTGCTTTACATACCCTATTACCGTTAAAGATGTACTCTGCGCTATTATGTGAAGGTGTTAAGCCGTCGTGTAAATTAACGTGTTCCTTATCACCAACGCATAAAGAAGTTTAACTTAACTAAAAGTAAAAGGGAGGTCCCCTAAATCGCATATAAGGGCGGTGAAGTTTTTCAATATCCTTTCTTTTAGACCATAGGTCTTAAGGGATTTTTTTAAGCTGAGCCAGATCGAAGAGTTTTGATGCTATTTTCGTATAGCTCTTAGTTGGTAAGTAAACCCTTTACCGCTTAAAGTTCACTTTGATTTTTATTTTAACTCTTTTTTAAACCAAAGTTTACATATATATAATCTAGTCGTTAAAAAGGTTATGGAAATTACTAAAAGTGTTATTAAGGTTGTCGGAATTACAATACTTAACAATGTAATAACCACGAAGTTGGTAAGATGTTTTTCGGTTAAGTTTTTATTAACGTTCCGTCCTCAAAAGTCGTGGTTATAGCATTTGGTTAAAAATTGTCCGAGGGCCTTGATCACTTTTATGCTGTTAAGGTTGGTAATAGCTTTAAAATGAGCATTAGCAGTAGATATATTAGAGTTCTAGCTTGTATAGGGCTTAGTGGGCGTGTATGGCAAGGGACTTGGTAATCTTAGGCGTAGGGATTTGGTGATCTTGGCGTAAAGTTGCGTAGAAACTTGGCGACTTGGCGTTGAGTCGCGCGACGTAGCTTTTTTGGCGTAATTTGGTGTTTTCGCTGAGAGTAGCGATCTTAACGATTGAATGGTGCAGGGGAAGTGAAAAAAGTATAGTAAGGGCAAAGGTTTCATGTAAAAAGTAAGGTCGAAGGTTGTTTGTTATTAGTAGAGGATGAAAGTTAAAAGTTATTTGGTGTAAGGACTTAGCCTTTTTTCTGATAATAGTAACATCCGTAATAGTATTAATTTAGCCGTTTACTAACTTTCCGAACTTTGAAACTTCTGATAGTTAATCTACACGTCTTCAAAAAGGATTAATAAAAAATTCTTATTGTTTTTTATAGCGATACCGTCGCTCCTTCTAATCTGCTGTAAAGACTAACGCAAATCCAAAGGTCTTCCTTACATACTGCTATAAAAACTGATACAGTAGTAAGAGCCCTTCATAAAAATATTTCCTCTACTTTAACGTTAACATAAAGAATAACAACTGGAAAGTAGCTTCTTTTTTTACTTAACCAATATGTGCTTAACCTAATAAGCACTGATCAGTGTTAGTAGGTCTTTAGATCGTTGCAACGTTGTCGATTCGATTGGTCGAAGTAACAGTGGTATTGCATTAGTCAGGTGGTGGATGTATTATTCTAGGTTTGGCAGACCGCTAGCCGGTCTGCACTGCAATTTATATGGCCAATTGCTTAGCTCGTACCCTATAGTGAAGTGCAGAGTATTACACTCGACTTACACCCAATGCCGTAAGTCTGTACTAAGCAATACACTCAACTTGCAGTTCATTATAGTCAACTTTACTGTAAGTTAAGTTGACCTATTGCACTGCATGTAATACTGTTCCAATAATATCATAAATATTTCCAATTATCGTTAAATTTGTAAAAGAAAGACCTTTCATCGTGAACATTTGTTAGAAAATGCGTAAAGAGGCTTTGTAATGAAGTTCTAATATACCTTCAATAGGTATACGATTATATTGTTAGGTTTAGCGGATATATTATGGATTTTAATAGTGTGATAGAGGATCTTTTTATGATAGATATCAATTGTTTTCAATACGGTATATTCGGGTTTATTTTAGTTGTTTACAAGGTTGTTTTCGATGTCGTTGGTGACCAAAAACTTGTTAATAATATTATTTCGAAAGATTTTAGTTTATTAGCGGGCGTTGAAAATGAAATAGCGGTTTATTTCGAGTAGAGGGGTTTGAAGAGATGATGGCTATTGGTATTAATCAATAATCTTGTTTACCTTCACAAAGTTGGCAACTTAATTAATTTAATTGTTTTATAGACTAGCGTGTACCTATTGTACTTCGTTTAGAAAGTTTTCAAGTTTAATCTATTTTACGTTGCAAAGTCGAGTCGCGATCACCTTTTTATATAATACCGAAGTCGATTCAATTTAGGGGTCTATAATTTCGTAACGTTAACGTATATTGTAATGGGTTTACCTATTGAATTAAGGTCGTTAAGATATAATTGACTGAAATTATTTACTTATTTGTTTTTTATTATTTCGTTTTTGATATCGGAGGCGTATGTTATCATAGTTACTTTAACATCCATCAGGGTTTTAAACCTTTTGTTGGTAGGGCTTTAGACATTACAACGTTGTCCATTCGAATCGTAGTCGAAGTCACAGTAGTATTGTGTAGTCAGATGGTAGATGTATTATTCTAGGTTTGGCAAACCGCTAGCCGATTTGCACTGTAATTTTCATGGCTAATTTCTTGGCTCATACTCTAGAGTAAAGTGCAGCGTACTGCACTCGACTTACACTCAATGCAGTAAGTCCGTATAAAGCAAAACACTTGTAATACGGTTAATTTTACTTACAGTAAAGTTGACCTACTGCACTGTATGTAATACTATTCCAACACCGGCGGCTTTTGAGTTTGTACTCGCACGTTCATGCGGCTAACCAATCTTTTCCGGTTACCACTAAATTGCCTCCTCGTTAACTGGCTAAACCCCTGTTAATTCCAGTTAACTTCCATACTGAATTGCACCCAGTTTCATATAAATTGACCCCATTTAGCTTCAATTTCTCCGTTTCTCCGAGGTCCGAGTTTATCGACTCCTACAAAATGTTTTTTCGTCACAGACTTTAACAAGCCTCCCTTTTAACCGTGCCACTTAAATTATACCACTTAAATAAATCACTATCATTAATCTCCTAACAGTCTTTCAGTTTTCTAGCATACTTTCATCCGCTGTTATGTGATTCGAACCTTCCAGGCGACCTATTAGCGTAACCCATAATTCGTATGATTAGCTCATTATTATCTATAAACCTTTCTAGGGCCTTGTTCAGTAATGTCTTCGTTATAACGTTAGCGGAGTTATCTTTAACATTAATCCATCGTAACTTCTTAATTTCCCTTCCTTCTTAAGCTTTACGAAGTGTTATTACATCGATTATCAAGCGTTTTTCACTATTGGTTTCGAGTTTCTAAAGGCATTCGAAAAGGCTTTTTAAGTCGGTATAGATTATTACCGGAATGAGAAGAATCTTTAACTACATGGTAATGAGGTTAAGATTTACCACATTGCTATACTTATATTGAAGCCCGCTATTATGCCATAAACCTTCAAAGTTAATACGCTTCAAGTAATCCTTTTACATTTAACAGAGTTTTAGTAAATTAAGTTGCTAACAATATTAAATTAGTCTTTTTGCATATTTTTCTTAACGAGGGTAATTAAAAACCCGATTTATAAAAATAAGTCGATATTATTTATAACAAATCCGTTTGTAAAAGTTATTCAGTTAGTCTTCTAGAAGTCGATTGAAACTATATTAATCCCTTGTTTTGGGTTTTTTTATCTGTTACTCGAGCTTTTCATTTTGCTGGTTAAGGTTTTTACCCGTTAGCTTTTGTATTTGTACCGCGATAAATAGGTTATAAAAGGCTTTCAGTTGGTATAGGGTAGCAATATAATTGTCTCGAGTATGCTGTTCTAAGTACTATTAAGCTCTGGCCTCATTATTCTTATTAATTGTAGCCAAAATAGCGCCCTAGCCTTTTTACCGAAAGTTAAGGCCGGTATCAATACTAAGTATACAGATTAACAGTCTATTAAATTTTAGGTTGGTGTTTTCCGTTAACGTCATTACCGGCTTGTAATTCTAAAACTTAAAGTTCTTAATCGATTACTGTTTTAGTACCACAAATCCAGCTGTTTTAACGAAAGGGGTATCGTTAGTTTATATACCCACTACGTTAAAGACCTTTTTTTACGTTATTAGTAAATACGTGTTGTATATCAAAGACTTCATTGCCAGCCGGGATTTAAAGTACAACTAGTAAGTTAGGAAACTGTAAACGCCTACTTTAGCTAATCTGTATAGTGGTTGAATACAACATATTACTATACCTGGAGGGTAAATGACACGGAATTTCTATAGCAGTTTGAGTAATACCATCCGTTATAAATCTGTTGCTAAGTGCGTATAATCTTACGTTATATTACGGCTATTAAGTGTAAACTTACCTTTAGTTTTAACTAATGAACTTATTACTAAATCAATTATTAAACGTTTGTTAATTTTATAAATCTTTGGCGACTATATAAGGATCCAGGTTTTGCCTTTATTACCGTATCTTTAAACAATTGAACGTAATTTTTCGTATGGCAGCCCCCTAATCTTACCTTTAACCTCGTAAATAATTTTTGACTTAAAAATCGTAACGTTTAAGTTTTAAAGGTTAAAATCGGTTTTCGATACGAATTATACCTCCCCTTAGGTTAGTAAGCCGTTAATCTCAACCTTGTTACTTTCCTTAAAAAATTTGCCGAAGGTTTTAATAATCTCTTACGTTCGAAGCTTTAGTTTTAAGTTCTCGTTATTCTTTTCTTTCCCAATTATCTAATCAGTATTATAAATGAAGCCCGGTATATATTCCTCCTTTTCAACGTTTTTTTTCTTCGAAGGTTATCCGCGCTAGTGGCGTTTCATCGGCTTATCAATAGCGGGTAAAGAAGATTCCTATTGGTTTGTTCGCTTATCTTAAGTTGCTTAAAGGTCTTTATCTTCAATGACCCTAATATAAGGCTTAACCTAAGTAATTAAAAAAGATATAGGGCCGTTAATAGTTTTAATAATTATTTCGGAGTTCCTGATACT
This sequence comes from Anisogramma anomala, assembly GCA_038502455.1. NCBI lineage: Eukaryota > Fungi > Ascomycota > Sordariomycetes > Diaporthales > Gnomoniaceae > Anisogramma > Anisogramma anomala. The sequence goes on from JASMMZ010000004.1 coordinate 29,496,876, forward strand.
TAATATTTTGTACGGGCCTTCTTATTTACCCAGCCCCCGCTCCACAAGGACTTTACTTTACAACGGCAAAGTATGTACGTCGATTGTTAAAGGGATGTTCCTGATGTTAAAGGCGTTATTAATCTGGTAATATTCCGATTATCTTCGTAATTCCCTTAAATTTTTGCTATAAGCCGCAACGCGTTTCTAAGTACTTGCTGAGGGTGGGGATTCACTCGTTAAACGCGGGTACTCCCCAAAGACTAAAAGCGTCGGTACTTAGCCATCAGGGCCCACATTGTCATTAATTCCTTTTACTGCTATCTATAAGCGTGCTTCCGGATCCATAAAGCTTTTGATTTCTAACATAAGGATATTATAAATTCGGTGAAGTACGGTGTGTGCCTTTTTAACATTTCTAATACTTTAGTAGTCTTTCACAGGTACCTATTTACACTAGATACCCATTATCTTAATATATTCTTAAAACTTTATCATAGCAAAATTTGTACCAATATCGTAAACTAAGACATTAGATAAGCCTATATATATATTAATTTATAACATCCTTATCGTTTAACATGTATCCTTTACTAAAAGTGACTTTAAAAACTTAAACCCATAAAAAGAGGTTACGAAATCAACGACGTAAAATATAAGCTTGTTTTCCAAGTTAAAAACATTAACGAATATTTTGTAATTGAAGTCCTTATCGTCTTTTAACGTAAACTTAAATCACGGTGGGGCTTAGGTATACGTTTAATAGTAGTAACAAAGCCTTTTAATGGCTTTTAGTGCAAAGTATTCCACATCGTCATACCCTACGGAATTTAAGACTTTATTTAGCCTATTAAAGACTAGATAGTTAAGACGCCGGAGTAATTAACGTATCTCCAACTTCTTTAGATTTAATACCACCGCCTCCGGTTTTTAAAGATAAAATTATAAATGCCTTTACTTAAGGGCGAGCAAAAGCCTTTGGCTGTTTTTAACCAATTTTTCTACGTTAACGTCGACATTAACTCCAAAGGTCTTTATATCCTTTAACCAAAGTAAAAAAAGGGTAGGGGACTTAAGGATATAGACTGTAATTACTCCTACAACTATTTAAACTACCGTTATCCTTATTAAAGATAGTTATTCGCTTAGACCAAAGCTAACTTTAGCCTTACCAGCATCCTGACAATTGATTTTAGTAACTTTAATACTTTCCCTCCATAGTATTATATACTGCGAATAGCTTTCCATTGAGTACATTTTTACTCTTATATCTGACATAATACCTTAAAACGTGTGGTCCGCGTAATGATCGCGAAAGTTAAAAGTATATAAGGGGTTAGAGGTTTAGTTAAGGCAAAGGTAAGGATCTTTACTACCCAGACAGTATAGGAAGGCGTGGTCGACTAATTACTAGACTGTATCGGAAGCAGTATCTTTTTGTTATTAAATTTGCTTATGGGTGTTAACGACGTTAATTAACTCGTCGATTTCGAAGTTTACGATTTGATTTAAGTAGTTTTATTTAAAAACAAAGGGTTATTAAGTGTGATATACTGCCTTTTTAATATTTTGTTCGGCAAGGGGGTACCGAGTAAACTAGTAACCAAACTTGCTACAGATCGAATATCTTTTAACATTATTACAATGATAATATTAGCGATTGACAGATCCGTCTGGAGCTCGGCCTTATTAGCGTTAACTTGGTTGTTACCTCTCATCTAAAGCCGAGGCCAATAAGCCAAACCTTAGGCGTTATAGGCACCCGTACTTACGGTTATCGTAATTAACTACCGTAAGTTTTTTTAATCTATATTAATAAAGTTGCAAGCTTAGAAGTATATATTGAACGAGTTTGTTATACGTGTTATTACTATAGAAAATAAGGAACGTAACTGGCTAAAAAAGCCTTAGTAAGTGATATTTGTACGTTATAGAGCGTATTCGAACTCGTTAACACCCGTAATTGCTGTTCGTACCTGTTCGCAAAGTATAACTTCGCCAACGTAGGCTTTCCATATTACTTTCTGATATAACATTAACTTATCGAACATTTAATTAAAAACTTCTATTAGTATTTTCTTCTCTTTTCTCTTTAATATTATTGTAGTCCATCTCGTGGTAGCCCAGTCTGTATAATATTACGTAAAGTAGACGTCGTACTCGAAGTGACCCTTAATATCATTGTAAATTTCGCCAAACGTGGTAGCTCCAGTCAAAAAGGTTAGGTAGTAGTCCCTAACATACCCTATAAGAATTCCAGGAAATTTTAAGTGAAAACTTAAAGGAGGAACCTCCATCCATTTACAAATGTTTAAAAAGGGTATTATCTTGGAATCAAGGAGGTTATAGAGCTTTCCATCATACTTCTTTACGTCGTTTCAAATCTTAGAGAAGTCCGTAAAAATCTTGTAATTAATGTTAACCATTTTAACAGGTTTCGGTAAAAGGTAGCAATAGTTATCCCAGCCTTAAGGGGAGTTTTCTGGCAATTTAAGCTTTGAATCTTTCAAGGCACAGTGCTAAGGGAAATTTCCAGCCGTTTGGACCAAAGGGTAAAGTCCTATGGCAAGACCTGTAGTTAGCTTTCGCGCGTAGTCAAATCTAAAGGGGGAAGGTTTTTCAGAAGCTTGGCAGTTAAATTGATAAGGGGTAATGGATACTTTAAGGTTTTGGAAGGATTAATACTCCTTTTAAATGAATTGATGTAAAACGCCCAAATTAATACCTCTAGTCGCGTTGGCAGCCGCTGCTTTACGTGCTATATCAGTGCTGGGGATGCATTCCGCGCTATTATGTGAGGGTACTAAACTGCTGAGCAAGTTAATAGGTTTTTCATTGCTAATATGTAAGGAGGCTTGACTTAGCTAAGGAGAATAAAGAGGAGGTCCCCTGGTTCGTATTTAAGGGCTTTAAAGCTCCTCAAAAACACCCTTTCGTTTAGATCGTGGGTTTTAAGGGTATTTGATAAGCTAGGTCAGGTTGAAAAGTTCTTATACTAGTTATATATTAGCCTAAGCTGGAAAATAAACCCTTTACCGTTTAGGTTAGGCCTTCGCCTTTATTTTGACCCCTTTTTAAACTAAGATTCATATATCTATAGTCTAATCGTTAAAAAGGTCGCGGAAATTGATAAAGGTGTTATTGGGTTCGTTAGCATTGCAGTGCTTAATAATTTAGTAGCCGGCAAAATTATTAAGGTGTTTTTACGTTAATTATTCATCGATATGCAGCGCCTAAAAATATTTGTCATAAAACTTGATGAAAACAGTTCCAAACGCCTTAATTACTTCTTTTCTAGTGGGGTTAGTGATAGCTTCAAAATAAGCGCTTACGGTAGACATCTTAAGGTTTTAAATTATGTAGGACTTGGTGAAGCGTATAGGGTGAAGGACTTGGTAATATTTGGCGTAGAGACTTGGTGTTTTGGCGTGGAGTCGCGTAACGTGGCTTTTTCGGTGCAACTTAGCGATTTTTAGTGTTTTCACTTATAACAGCGAGTTTAAAAGTTAAAGTAACGTAAGAGGTCAAAAAAAGTAAAGTAAGGAAAAGGTTTAATGTAAAGGGTAATGTCAAAGGTCTTTATTGGCGGTAAAGAGCGAAGGTTATTTGTTGTAATTATTTGGCCGTAAGACTTAGTCGTTTTTGTAAGTACTAATACCCGCAGTATTACTAACTTAGCCGTTTACCAACTTACCGAACTTTAAGACTTTTAACAGTCAATTTCATTGTCTTTAAGAAATGTTAATAAAGATTTCTTATTGTTTTCAGTAACGATACCGTCGGTCACTTCCGGATTGCCGTTATAGACTAATTCAAACCAAAAAGTTTATTTTATTTTCCTGCGGCTGTGAACCAGCGCTATACTAATAAAGGCCTTTCGCAAAAATCTTTCCTCTATCCTCACGTTAACGTAAAGTATAACAACCGGAAAGTAGCTTCTCTTTCTATTTCGCTAATATTTACTTAACCTAATAAGTACTCATCAGTATTAGCAGAGCTTTATACGTTGTAAAGTTATCGATTCGAATCGTGGTTGAAGTAACTGTAGTATTGCATGGTCAGATGATAGATGTATTGTTTTAGGTTTGTCTAACCGCTAGCAGATCTGCACTCTAATTTGTATGGCTAATTGCTTGACACGTGCCCTAGAGTGAAGTTCAGTGTACTGCACTCAACTTACACCTAATGCGGTAAGTCCGCATAGAGCAATACACTTGCAGTACCGTCAACATTACTTACAGTAAAGTTGACCTACTGCACTGCATGTAATGATATTCCAACACTTTGATAAATTAATTTTCGCTATTTTAATATGTATAACTAATGGTATATGGTATTCGTATGTCCAAAGGGTCATTGGTAAACCCTTATAATTCAAACCGTTGTTAAAGTAAGTTAAATAGTTGTAGTAACTCTAGTAATATTACTAAAGGTAAGGGTAAGGACGTGTTTTAAGCAGTATTTCAGGACTTTTACCTTACTATTAAACTGTGTATTAGTTAGAAGAACTTAAGTATCGAAGGCAAATCTTTCGTACGAAGTACTGAAAGTCGGTTTTGCCCGCCTTTATACGAGGTTAAATTCCCTATTAACCGTGATTTAAAACCCGGATAACCAATTACAAACTTCTATTAATTCGTCGTTAGTAAACTTGTTCCGGTATATATTAACTATTTTGATTTCGATCACGTGTAGTTATAGGGTATCTACTTCGAGACTCAGTTGTAATTGTATGACAGTAAATGAGGCCCGTTTACGGACATAGGCAAGAGTTCGAAGCCTTGTTACTAAAAGTAATTCATATAGAACCTCTCATATGGGGGTGAAACCCCCCCCATTCTGGACTAGCAAACAGAGATCGTATGCCGAGTGGGGTTATGTAGAACCCTAACCGTTGTCTTTTCTACCGCCCCAATACTCTTATACGTTAATAACATCAACTACCTTATCTGCATAACTTATAGATCGGGCCATTATTCGTTATATATTCAATTACGAAATAAAAATACTATAATTACGAATATTAATCGTAAAAACCCTGGTAAAATCAATGTTACACTTGCTTAAAAAAGAATTACCATTTTTAGTACGATAAGTATATTAATAATTATAGTACTTGATGTCTTTGGTATTTTATAATTAATTTCCCTGTTTTTCTTTTTCTGTTAGAAGATATGAGGAAACCCAGCGATAAAGGTGATTTTAGATGTAACTATTTGGTTCAAAAAAACCAACAACGATTTCCATTTATCTTAAAATATGAATACTTATGGTTTCACTCCAAAAAATTACAAGTGGTTGTAATAAATTATATGAAATCAGAATTCGGTTACTTATATTGACGTTACAATAATATAGAAAAAAAATTGTTTGAAGTATTTAAAACTACTGCATATAAAAATGCAGAATGTTTTACATTAAAGTTCATTAAAAAGCTTCGCTACTATTACAAACCTAATACGTTTCAGCCTCGTATTTTTTACTTTAATTTAAAGAAAAATCAAGAATTTCATTAAAGAGTTTTTATCAACGTGATTGATCTCAATACTAAAGCAATTAATAATGTAATGAATATAATAATTTCGGTTTATAGAAATATAATCACTAATTGAATATCGGTAAAAGATAGGTGAAAAACGGTAGGTATATTATGAATCGATGCCTTCCTAAGATGATCAAATATCATTTCCTATAATATAAAAAATAAACTTTCTGGTATCAGTGATTAAATTTAATGTTAACATAATAGTTGATTATCAAAAATTGTTGGAATATTAAAATAATTCAAAAGGTATACTCAATGCTTAGTAAATATTATAATAGTTTTACTTTTTAAATCAGAGGTTCTACTTTATCAAAAATGATATTCGAGATTAGAGTAAGGAGACTCAATAATACATTTCACTTCGACGGCTTTTTCCATATTTTTATGTTTTTAAGAGTATGTGCTTACGCAAACTGATCCTTACTATCTAGAAATATATATAAAATTATTTTAGTGTAGAATACGTTCTGAAAGTAGTTACGACTGTAATTATCAAGTAGTTAATTTAGTAGTGTCTTCAACTTTAGGAATATTCTGTTGATAACAAACGTTTTTTCGTTTGTATTATGAAGTGAAAATTTTAATTCAAAGGAAACAAATCAATAGGACGATCCATTTCAAATCTTAAGTATTATATATATTAACTTACTGATTATTGAACATAACAGACCTTTGAACTATCGCATTATATAGATTAAATTATACCCAAAATTTAAAATCAATGCTCAAGTAGAACGAAGTGACTAACATAGCCTATTATCGTATATTATCGAAAGTTTATGAAGTAGAAATATCTTCGACAGCTATTAAAGAAGAGGACTCAGTATAGGGATGAGGAATATAAACCCAGAAGAATATTCATAACAGTATAAATTTTCGAAAAAAAAATGAATTTTTTATTAAATTACATATTTCAGGAATTATCAAAACGCTTATGATGCGTTTTAATGAGATCCATTGAAAAGCATTTGATAAACGTCTTATACAGGAATTCGTAAAATTTATACTCAAAGGTCATGGTAACTTGAAATATGGTAAAAACAACCTTGGTTAACTTAGCATTATCATTAACAATATAATTTTTGTTGACATAGCTACCGTCTTCAGGAAAAAATTACGTGTTATCGAGGATTTGCTATAGACTCAGGTTGTAAGCCATTGAATATATAGCTTATGTAGTGATGCATGTAATAGAAAGTACATATACAGGTCATAAACCGCATACGGTATGCATCTAGTGCGGGTGTGGTGCGGGCGCAATACAGGTGATATTTGTAAGAGTTAAATAGCGAAACTGTGGATATTACGATATACCCTCACAGCTAGTATACATAGGCCAAGTGGCAGTGCACTGTATTGCAAGGTGCACTCCTGCAGGGTACAAAATAACGTGTCATGCTGCAGGCAGCACTCTTACAAGACGCAAAGTGCATCATGCATGGAGCGGTCTGGAATGGATATTCCAGAGCGCACGGCAATGCATGGAGCGGTCTGGAATAGGTATTCCAGAGCGCACGGCAAAAGAGCCACTGCCTGGATGGGAAGTTTATAACCTCCCATCCGTGGCGTGCACTCTCTGGAATACTTTTTCCTAACCTACCTATCTTTTACTACAACTATGCCAATCTTATAATTACTCTTCTACTCGTTTACTTTCACGTGAATAGGTAAAGACTTTACCGACAGAAACACGTGACGTTTTATACATTTTTACTATACGTTGAAACGTATTACAAATTTTTATTCAATTTTATACTTTGATTGATAATACCATCTGGCACCTATTTTAAACTTGATTATAAATCGAATTATATAATTTACTCAATGTTTTCTTTTATGTTCGTCAATGGATATTTATTTCCGATAAACTAATCAATGACAAATATTATTCATCCCGCGTAATATTTCAACGTTATTTGAAAGGATTGATTTCTGGAGAATTACTAGTTGTTTTACTTAACACAAACGTATTTTATCTTTATAGATAAAACATTAGTTAATCCTTTTCGTTTTTAAGAGACTATCTACTAAATAATCTGAATATTAGAATAATTACGATAATTTTCTCCCCTTATTTTTTTAATTGACACTGAGTCTAAATTCGTATATTTTACCTCTTTTGGTGTTCAACTTACTCTAGGTCGTTGTTAAGATACAATAAATCGAATTTAAATTTGAGGCTATTGAAGCCAATATCATTGTAATCAAACTCGAATGAAAGCATCGTAATTAATTCTAATTGAACGGTGTTGTTCTCGTTGAAGTTACTTGAATAAAAGCTATATAAGGTTTTTTTCATCTATTAAGGTACTGTATTTCGGTTAAAAACAAATAGTTACGGTATGAAGCTGGCAAGAATAATGGATTATATACTATAATTGCCTTTTTAAATTATATTGAAACAGCTTTCCATAATTTGTATAATAAAGATAGTTTTAATCAAATTCCGAGGATTATTTACAAGAAATATAAAGTCGTAAGCTTCGTTAATCATGAAGTTGAAAATATTATTAATATCAATTACCAGTTTCAATTAACATTTTACTATTAAGCGCAATTTCTTTTGGTTTTGTGTTTTTCATGTATGCGGGACGAATCCATTACAATGAGTCTTATTCGTATTAACTATATCATAACCTTGATTAAATACCGTAAATTGTCGAATAAAATGAAGTTTCTGAATTTAAAACAACGTTATAAATGTTAATTATCTATCTTTCTTTCGATCTCGCGGCACAATATTAATATCATTATAACGAATGTTTACATTATTTACTTATTTTGGATTAGAATCTGGGACGATTCCTGCCGATAATACTAATAAGTTCAATATACCCAAGTCTAAGGTTATTAATAAGTTCGATACATTCAAAGTTAAAATCAACGATATCGGAAAACATAGGCATTGACAAAAATGATATATAGAAAAGGTTAAATGATGTCATCAATGTTATAAATTACGGAACCACTTTTAAAAGGGGTATTTTCTTCGTGAAGTCTTTCAAATAACGTATATTTTAGCTACTCTGGTCGCAAAAAGAAAGTTAGTTTTCGTAACCTCGATGGAAATTAAACTTTCAAACGTAATTTTATTTCGAAGTCATGAAACCTGATTATTATAATTAGTAGATTGTATGAAGAGCAGTTTAATTTATATTTAATATTAATAAACATCAACATGTTTATTGACTATATGTTTCGTAATGAATTTTGAAAAAATATGTGGGTAGATTCCGGTTGTAATTATCATTATTGTTGGAATAGCATTCAAATGCAGTGCAGTAAAAGCTGACTGTACTGACTGCAAGTCAATTGCAGTAGAGTTCCCAATTCAATGTGGGGTACGGGCTAAGTATTTGGCCTGAAAAATTAGTATGCAGACAAGCTAGTGATCTATCAAACCTAGAACAATTCAACCACCATTTGACCACCTAATACTAATATTACTTCGACCGATTCGAATCGACAACGTGTTGAAATACAACAGGAACAGTCACTCAGCACATAAAACAACAGGGCCACAACAGGGCCAGTTAGTACTTGGCACAAACACAAGTACTTGACACTTCTCAACATTAAAGGATGAGAAATTCAGCTGGAGATGATGACATCCACTAAAGACACTAGTATTTACTAGTGCAAGTACTGGTATTGAATAGTATGGAGGCTAGTATGGAGGACTAGTCAGCTGGAAGCCAGCTACCTACACTAGTATTTACAAATACTGAGGAACTAGTACTAACTAGTACAGAGTCTCGACCTTTGATCAAAATCTCTGTGAGGATACACTTGATCATATATCAAACCCTTTCCTCCTCCATGTATTTTTAGAATACTTGAATCTATACGACCACACAATATCTTGTGTAGTACCTTCAACACAACTTTGCAACGTCTAAAGGCTTATGAATACTAATTAGTGTTGATTTGGTTAAGCATAAATTAGCTAGGTAGAAGAATAAGTTACTTTCTCATTACGCTTTATATTGTATTGTAAGGTAGAGGAAATATTTTTGCGAGAGGCCTTTATAAACTGCGGTGGTTTTAATTTCAGTAGGTTAAGAATACCTTTAGATGGCGACGGTTTTTATGGAATTTCATAGGTGGCAACGGTATTTGTGGATATAATTATGTATCCCTATATTTAGTAAGAGGTCACACTGCTGAGTGCACTTTTGCAGAGTTATACAGTAATGTACCTCGCTACAAGATGCACTCTTACAGAGTGCACAATAACGTGTCACGCTGCAAGGTGTATTCTTTTAAAGTGCATATTAGCGTGCCACACCCTAGAAAGGACATTGGCAGATTTTACAATAAAATGTTACATTCCGGGTGAGAGCTTATAAGCTTTCACTTAAGGTGTGCACTCTCTGAATACCTCTTTTCCATTTTATCGATTTATTATTAATACTATCAACCTTACGATTTTTTTCTTTTCTCTTTACATTTACGTCAATATATAAAAACCTTTCCAATACTAATTAGTAACCGACTTGGTAGACTATAGCTAGCTTAGGAAAAAAGAGTCGAACTTAAGTTGAATACCTATAACGGGATACTGTAGAAGTCTTAACTGTTCCTTATTCTAATAATACGCTTGATAAGAAACACATAGGAGTATGGAAAGGCTGTAAAACGCGGAGTAACTTTAAAAAGGATAACTTTAGTACAATATTATTAACTTAGTTGGTGCTCTATTTGCTAAAAGCCCCATTACGCTATCCATCAACTCAGTTGGCGCTTTGAACGTATCCAGACACTTCTTAAAGAGCGTCCCATTACTTATCGGCTACGAAAGCCATTAAAAATTCGAAATACTTTGCTAGTAATTATCCGGATATAACTTTCGAGACTCTCCGATAAATTTAGAGAGCGCTTAAAACAACTTTTGCGACGATTTGTTAATCCTAAAGAGCGTTCAACGTAGTATCTGAACCGCTCATACATACTTCGAGAGTGGTCAAAACAACTTTTTGGACGCCACAACAAACATATCAAGCCTCGAAAACAGTATCCGAAACACTCATATCGAAATATATAAAGCCATAAAAGCACCTTTCGAAACGCTGCGGTATATTTCTCGAGTGCCAAACACAGCATTCAAAGCGCTTAACACACCATCTCGATTTGGTTTCACATAATGGTTTAACCTTTGTACAATAGCTTCCAACTCTGAACACCTAACCTTTCTCTATTAGCTTTATATCACACCGCTTATTTAAACTATTATTTACGGCGTTTTGAGTTTACTATTTAGTTAGTTGATACAGCGCTTGAAAGTACTAAACAACTAGTTTAAAACGCCTAACTAGTTTGTAGTCACGCTTTATTTATATTTCATTTAAACTATTAAGCATTAAATATCTTTATTTCAATAGTCTTAACGCATTATATTTATATTTAATTTACGTATTGTGTGTTTTGATTCACCGTTTCATTTCAAAAAACCTTTCCACATACTATTTTAAACATACCAAATACCCCATCACTTCGCTTCTTTTGTACTAGTCCCTAAAACACGATATTCTCACTCTTATAACACAATCCTCAACGAGCCTAACTAAGGCCCACGAATATATGAACCTTTCATTCTAGTATATAACGCTCCTAAACAGCGTTTTGAAATTTATTAACCTAAACATGTAGGATAGTACCATTAAAACACCAGTAAAGAATTTGAATCCTTGAGTGGCGAGTGCATACGTTATAAATGTGATTTTTTCTTATTAGGAAAAAAACTCCCAAATCATTGGTATATTTGATAATTTTAGAGACAAATTCTTGAATTGAACGTTTGAATTATGAAATACGGTATATAATTCGATTTTTAAAGTATTACGGGTACAATTACAAATCGACGAAATTAATACTTTAAGTGGTAAAAACGGATGTATAATGAAAGCCATGTTTGATACGGTCTAAATTGACGAGATACCAGATTAGAAAGATAAAAAAGAGAATGGTTACACATTGTAAAAGGATACTAGTTCGCGGAATGTAAGAAATAAATTATTAAAAAACGCGGAAAAAACATTAAGACACTTCTCATACGTAAAATTTAAAACGATTTGAAAGGTTGACCACGCCCCACAAGGGGTGAAAAAAGCTTAAAAAATCAACGAAAGAAGAGGAAGAGTTATAAAGGTCATCTGCTACTCAGGTTAAGAACAGATTCTCTTTAAAAAGCTCTTGAAAAAACGTATAGAAACCAAACCACGTTTCGAATATATTTAACACCTTTTATAATCCCGGTGAAATGACCCGAATAGGGAAAACGACGTTGTTAGTAGAAACCTAAACATCGATAAACGACTATACGAATACTACGGCTTAATACTTATAAACTATGACTCGTACCGTAATAGTTCATTATATTGATTTCCTCTTAATAGGAAGAACTTTATAAAAGTTGCCAATGTTATGAGGTTAAAAAATAAAAAAGTAAACTATAGTAACGAACCCTACAACATAGCCGACAATGAAATCCATATAATATTAAATCTTGTAGAAAATAAAATATTGAATTTTGTTATATTTATATACTTTTGCCCAGTACATTACCTATATTAATAAAAAACAGTGGTATATATACAATTGAATATAGGTAAATATAATTACAAAGTGTTATACCTGTTGAACGATAAAATTAATACGGAAATCAATTATAAACTTTACATTAGTGATTGGACAAATATCATTTGGAAATACATGAAGAACTAATGATAGAATACCGATGAAATCTTGTAAAAAGTGTTTGCCGCCATATTAGCGAAGTTTCGAATGTATCAAGCAGATTTTTAACCATAATATGAAGGAAACAAATTATTTATCTAAATAATTACAAAAGTATACTGTAGAAGTCCAGATTTCAACCCAACGTTATTTAAACTAGAAAAGAACTTGAAAGCTTTTTATACAAGCTTTGAAAAGTTACTTAAAACCTCGATACTCCGATAGGCGAGCTTCGGATTAGTATTTGCAACGGTAAAGCTAAAGATAAGGGTATTCGAATTACGAAACCGGATCTCATCGAAACGATTATTATATTTTAAAGAATACCTAAAGTATAATAAATATTAAAACGCATAATATGGCATTAAAACGAAAAATATCAAATTAAAAACCCAGAAAACCAAAGATCAAATGTTATTAGTAGGTGAGTCTTTATAACTTAATACGAAACTCATTACATATACTACTATACTTACGCGAAAGTATCCAAAGTTTTGCGGTTTGTTAAAAATGATATATTATATAATATTGTAGATATTATTATATATCCTTATAGTTAGTACACAAAAATCAAGTGGTAGTGCACTACATTGCAAGGTGCACTCCTGCAGAGTGTACGATAACGTGTTGCGCTACGGGCTGCACTCTTATAAAGTGTATTATACGTGGCGCGATCTAGAAGGGGCGTTTCAAATCATATGGAAAAAGTGCCACTACCCGGATGAAAGGTTTATACCTTTTTATCCGTGGCGTACACTTTCTAAATGTTTCTTTTTAACTTAACTTGTCTATTTTTTTCTTATTATAATACAAATTGTTCTAATTACTCTTTTACTCTTTTAAGTTTACTTAAATTGAGTAAAGACTTTACCTACACTAATTAGTATCCGACTAGGTCGATTATAAATAGTTAAGGGGAAAAAAGACAAACCGAAGTTAAATATTTATCACAGGATGCTATTACAGTCCTAACTATTTGTGTTTTACTACTATATTTTATACAAACTATACGGAAGTATGAAATTACGCGGGAGCGTCGTTGAAAACCAAAGCGTAATAAAATCGTAAAATTCGGAATAACTTTAAAAATAATTACTTTAGTATGATATTATTAACCAGTTAGTATTTTATTTACTAAAAGCCTTATTACGTTAAACGTTAACTTGTTTTGGTGTTTTAAACGCTTCTAGGTACTTTTTAAAAACCGTCTTATTACATATTAGGCTATTTAAGCTAAAACTATCAAGTTTCGAATCCTTTTATTAGGACCTACCCGATTTAGACATAACATTTAAACCGTTTACGAAACCCAAAAACGGTTACGAAAGGAACATCCAAACCTCTTATAACTGAAAGAAACTGTTACAATACGATAATCCAAACCGCCTACCAAATACAAACTAGGCCTTATATACTGGATTACATTATACACCTTCCTATATCCATATTTTTATTTCTCTTTTTACATTTAATTTATTCTCCTCCTTATGTTTACCTTTTAACGTATGTTTTAAGTTTGATAATTATAACCTTTAAGTTTTTTTAGCTGATTAGCTAATATAACATTATCAAACGTTAATAAAACTCATTCCAAACGCCTAACTAGGTTATTATTACACTATATTTACGTATCATTTGAACTTCTTTAATATGGTTAAGCATCAAACACCTTATTTCCTTTGTATTTACGTATTTATACGCGTTTGGATTTCAACATCGAACGAATCCGAATCCCAACTACGGCGCGAAATGAATAATTTACGTCGTTTTAGTATTACTAACATATATAAAAATCACCTACCCTAAGTACAATTATAGCCTTACTAGTAACAGACCTGCCAAAAGTTCATGAATATATAAAGCACCTCTTTCCAAACAAGTCGTTTAATAATAACATTTGGAAATATTTAAAACTTAACATGTAACAATAAAATCGAGGTACTAGTAGAAAATTTACACCTTTTTACAGAAAATACGTATATTATTAATAAAATCTTTAACTATTATAACGACGAAATTAAAGGTCACGATTTAGTCGAATATTTCAAAAATAATTTTTCAGACAAATCGCCAAATATATAACGTATAATCGATAATACGATTTCAAAAATACTACGAAATAAACTGAGGAGTAAAGGTATTTATACGACTGGTGAAAATGACAGCCGTATTACGAAAACTCTATTGATAATAGCCTAGCTTATACAAATGGTAAAATAGATAAACGATAAATTAATGAAAGTAAAGTTGGTAAAAAGACACTAGCTAAAGAAACGTTAGAAACAATTACTCAAAATGACAAATAGGAAATGATAAAAGCCTTCGCAAATAAAAAAGAGGCGCTTAACAAGGCTGAAAGCTCGACGCAAAGTGAAAAAGAAGCAGAAATAATCGACAGAAAAAGAGGAAGTACCATAGAGATCAATTACAACGCGGGTTAAATACAAACTCTTCTTGAAACAGAATTTTAAATGAAGATTAAAACAAAATTACGCCCTAAATACCGTTAATAACCATCTTAAGTACGATAAACCCGCCTGAATAAAGAAAACTCCCCGCTTCAAAAAATAATAAGCGGTGCAAAACGCCAATATGTACCTTATGAATGAATATCCGCTAACTACAACCTTTATCATAACCTTTTATCGCACCGCTTTCCCACTAATAAAATCGAATTTACAAAGCTTACTAACTTCATTAAACTTTGGGATGAAGACGAGAATTATGAAGGCTAACCGTACGATATATTCGACAACATAATACGTAAAATATTTAATATATATAGAAGACTAAATGTCGAATCATTTATAATTTACGTTATCGTGCCCAATATACTATTTTGATATATTAAGGAATGATATATACACCGTTTCATGTAATTGGATACATTTAAAAAGTTTTATAACTATCCAAATCCATCCTTAGTTACAGAAATTAACTACGGGTTTTACTATAGGAACTAACTTGTTATAACTTGGAAATCTGTGAAACATTAACGTAAAAACGTTAATAAGAACCCATAAAAGGTATTAACCACTTTTTTAACGAGATTCAAAAAAAATAGACAACCATTAAACTGGAATACAAAATTGACAAGCTGTTTATATAAGTAACGATTGAAGTATATCTCAAAAACTAAAATTTCGACTTTATATTATTTAAACCCAAAAATCACTTAAAAGTATTTAATACAAGTCTCAAAACATCGCTTAAAACCTCTCTATGCTGACAGGAGAACCTTTAAATAATATTTATAATCGATATAACAAAAGGCGAAAGCTCAATTACTAAAATGAATCTCGCCAAAACCATTTATTACGTTTTTGATCGAAGGTTTAAAGTGTACCTAAAGCGAAGTAAATACGTCAAATATAGTTACTCAAAAAAATGTATTAGAAAGGGATATATGAAAACAAAGAGTAAACTAGCTACTATCGAAGACCATTTTACGGCTAGGGATGAAACGTATCGTGACTATAATAATACTTACGAAAAGGTATACGAAGCCTTATAGGTTTATGAAAAAATTGTATTATATACGATAAAATCCGTTATTAATTTACCAATTAGCTAATATACGAACAAATTCGAATAAAACGATAGTTTCAGGTTAATTAAGTACTGAAAACCCGGAGAACCCCTAATTTCATAATATATTTAACTGAATAAAGAAGCGTAAAAAATAAGCCTAGCGCCTACCCCTACGAATAAACCTTCAGAGAAAAGGATTTCGAAGGTAATGATATTTATTTAATAACCCAAAACAATAAAACGTCCTAACGTATTTTCATAAGCCTAGAAAACACTTTCTTTTTATATAATACAGGTTTGGATTATGTAAACGAGGTATTAAACGTCTATATAACGTCTTCATCAACGTTTCTAAACAGATAAATCAACCGGTTTCATGGTATTATACCTAATACCAACGCGATCGAAATCTTAACGGCCAGAAAAAAATGATTCAATACGTTCGTAATGAAATCCCCAAAATTTTAGTTTAACCGAATAAAAAAGTACCGAAATTGTTGGTAGTTTTTTATCGTTGAAATTTAGTCGATTCGAATCACTGTAGTCGAAGTAACTGGTGCTGCGTTGATATTGTTGATTGGGGTGTGTAAGTTCTAAGTTTGGCAGACCGCTAGCTGGTCTGTACACTCATTTGTATGGCCAAACGCTTTGGCCTATGCTCCACTTTGAAGTGGGCACCTAGTGCACTACACTTGCAGTGTAATCCCACAAACTCCAGTCAATTTGCAGTACGTACAATCAACCTTACTATAAGTAAATTTAACTTAACTGTACTACACTTAAATGCTATTCCAATACTAGCGGCTTTTTTTTTGTACCTGCACGCCAACGTGGTCTGCCATCAATTGGTAACAACCTTTAAAATCCCTCTTTAATCCACAAGCCAGACCCCTGTTAATTCCGATAAATCTGTATTGAAATCAACCTCAATTACGGCCCCTTATAGCTCTTTTACTCCACCCCTCCGAAACGTCCGTTTCTTAAATCCCGTACACAGATCTTTCGCCAAAAACTTATACAAATCAGATATAATACCATTTACGTACCTTTTACTAGTAGTTCAAGCTACTGCCATCGCTACCATTACCTTAACGGTCTTCCAATTTGCCAGAGCAATCTTGTTTCTTTACGTTACGTGCTAGGCGATCCACGTATCCCTCGATTCTTATATTTAGCGTATTAATATCCACAAACTTTTCCCGGGCGCTATTAGGCGTGACCTTAAATTTAGCATCCGTATGGTTATCGTTGCTGTTAATTCACCGGAACTTATCGATTTCCTGGATTTCGTATACCTTCCTTAACGTTATTACGTTTATTATCAAGCGTTTTTCATTAGTTTTATCTAGTTTTATTAAGCATTCGTAAAGGCTTCGGAAGCCGATACATATTATTATAAGTATTGGTAGCAAACCCAATTATTTGATAACAATCCTGAATATACCATTAGTTACTATACCGATATTAAAGCCTGCTATTATATCGTAAATTTTAGAGACTAATACACTCTGGGTTACGCGCTTACACTTAACAGATATCTTGTATATAAGGTTTCCGGTAATCGTAAATTATCCTTTAAACCTATCCCCATTAACAAATATTATTAGAAAGTTGATTTATTATATAAAGTAAGTATTATAAGTAAATGAACTATTCGTAAAAATTATTAACTTAGCCCTCGTTAAATTTACAAAAACTATATTAATTACTTTTTTCACGTAATCCATATGTTATTAAATCCGTTTATTTAACTTGTCTAACCCTTCATCTTACGGATTTTATACTTGTAACGCAATAGAAAAATCGCACGATACCTTCGGTTAATATAACGTAGCGATATAAGCTATACGGACCCTTTACTTCAGGTATTATTATAACTTTACCTCGTTAAACTTTTCGATATCTATTGGGCTCGTGGCTTACCTTTCTAATATAAGCTAATATAAATGTCGTTTTTAACTTCAATACTATAAATACGGATTGACAATCCGTTAAAGTTAAATTATATACCTTTAGCCAACATTTGAACTAGATTTTATTTTTAAAGGCCTAACTTTTCTATAACACGTTATTTCGTCGCTATAAACCTAATATTACCGAGGAAAAGGGTATCGTTAGTTTATATACCTACGATACTAAAGTCTTTACCCTTTATAATTGATAGGTATGGGTCGAATGTTCAAGTTTTTATACCTAACCTGTTTTTAAAGTGTATCTGATACATTAAAAACCAGTAAACGTCAACTATGATCGATCCGTATAAAGGCTTAATATAATATATTATCGTACCCACCGGAAACGTATCCCTTCGTTTTTATAATATTTTTAGCAATATAATCCGTTAAAAATCGTTAGCAGATTACGTATACTCCTACGTAATATCCTGATTATCAAGTATAAATTAACCTTTTACGTTAACAGATGAACTAATAGCAATAACAATGATTAAACGTTGACTGATTTTTAAATTATAAGCGATTAACCGAAAATCCTATCCTTACCGTTATTATTCTATCCTTAAATGATTAACCGTAACTTTTCGTGCAGCCGGTCCATGGTTTTAGTTTTAACCTTATATACTATTTTAGACTTAAAAATAATGACGTTGAATTTTTTTAAATTACGTTAACGACATAAATTATATAACCCCCTGTTACAAAAGACTGTTAATTTCCACTTAATTACTTTCCTCAAAAAACTTACCCGGTATGTTATTAATACCTTCGGGACGTAACTTAAGGACAAATATTCCGTCAAACTTCTCTTTTTAAAATACGTATGTTGTTATATATACCTTGCCAGGCTTATAATCCCTATTTTCCTTCTCTTCAGAATATATCCACCTTTTAAGTAGTCTTTTATGCCGTTGACGTTTTATTAACTAATTAGTTTGGCTCGGAGGTTATCTACGTTAAAATATTTATCAAACTTATGGGGTTTTCTATAAAGCTTAATTTATATAACTCGGAAAATCATGGGACCGTAAATAGTTTTCATTACCACGTTAAAATTAGTAATACTTGAAATCTTATACAACTTATCCTATTTACCTGTTTTGCGTTTGATAAGGATTTCACTTTAAAAGGAGAGTAAAAGCACGTTTATTATTAAAAGTTCCTTCCTGTTATTAAAAGCTTTATTCTACTAACGACGTACTGATTCTTTCCTTAGTTTCTTGGAAGCTTTACTATATGATATAACACGCTTTTAGGTACTTGAAGAAGGTATCAACTTAGTTGTTATACGTGGGTAAGCTTTAAATACCAAAAATTTTAATACGAATTCGTTAAAGCTAATAATCGTTAAAACCTTTTCCCGCCATTTAGAACCGTACCTCTTAACTTATAAAGCTTTAGATTTTCAGTATACAGATATTATAAGCTCTTCGCAAAAGAGCGTATACACTTTTAATCTTACTAATAGCCTAGTAAGCTTTTAAGGGAACCTATTAACACTAAATCCCTATTAACGTTACATTAGTTTGGAATTCCATCGCAACAAAACTAATGTTAATATTGCAAGCTAACACGTTTGGTAGGCCAAGGTACGTCTAGGTTTACAAAGTACATAATATCTTTTATATTTCCTTCGATGTAATGGTTTGAAGGAACTCAACGTTGTAAAAAGCCGTAGCGAAATTAATAACGTATAGTATTAACCTTTCGTTAAAGTAAAACACGTTTATAAAAACTTTCGAATTTAAATCTTAATATTTTTTTAACGTGAATTTAAACCTTATAGTGACTTAGAAGTATATTTAATGATGGTAGTAAAGGCGTTTAACTACTTTTAGTACCAGTAAATTCACATTTTCGTAACTAATTATCTTAAAGACCTGAAAAAGATTGTTAATTACCGGGTAGTTAAACTTACAATGTAATTGAAGAAGTTTTGACTTTATTAAATTTAATTCTATTACCTTTGGTTCTTCAAGATAAAACCATAAATACTTTCACTTAAGGTTAAGTGAAAATCTCTTACCGGCCTTAATATATATTAACTTATTATCCTAGATATTTAAGATAACGCTGAGGTATTTTATATCTTTAAGGTAAAAGAAAAAGGGAGTAAGGTATTTCAAAATATGGAAAATGATAAGGCTAATAACATTCTTTACTATCGTCAATCCTAGTAAGGATTACTACTTTTCAAAGCTAAAGCTAACCTTAACTTTGTTAGCATCCGTGTGGTTAGATTCCGTTACAATATTAATATCCTTTCATAACACGACGTATTATAAATAGCCTCCAGTTAAGTACCGTATTACCCTTATATCCGGTATAATCCCTTGAAAGACTTATTTCGCATACCGGTCTTAAATAGTAAAACGATATATAAGGCTAGTTTTTTCATCTTTATGGTGGCGGTAAGGGTCTTTACTTATAAGT
The DNA here is from genome assembly GCA_038502455.1 of Anisogramma anomala. Classification (NCBI taxonomy): domain Eukaryota; kingdom Fungi; phylum Ascomycota; class Sordariomycetes; order Diaporthales; family Gnomoniaceae; genus Anisogramma; species Anisogramma anomala. Next base: position 29,517,054 of record JASMMZ010000004.1, read on the forward strand.
CGGTACAAAAAGGTGCAGTCAACTAGTTATTACGTGGCTTCTGGGTTAATACCGGTACCAGTATATCCGTATTAATTAATATCTTTAGTTTATGTTCCTTTTTTTTATCTTTACCTCCTTTAAATTGTATAACTTACTAGATGTAATTTCAATGAAGGGTGAAAGGAAACCAGGTATAATATATTAACTATTTTCCTTTAAGTTCGGCGGCAATGTGACGTGTTAACTCATAGCCCTATTCGCTGCAAATACAACATCTTTTAAAGCCTGGTGTAAACTTACCTAGCCTGTTTAAAAACCTTGGAAAAATGAATACCATACTATATAGGTTAAGGTCCGGATCTTTCGTTAACCGTATTAGCTAAGCCTTCCGTATCGTCGATTAATATAATACGAACTAAAAGGGTTTTCTTTGTTACTAAATTCCGGAGCTTATGGGTATATATTAGTCTAGCCGGAAACTCGAACATTTAAGGTTGCCAATAATAAATGCAATTAGTTAACAAACCCTTCATAAGTATCGTTAGGGCATTATAAGGATTATTCGAACTCTTTATAACCTGTAACTACTTGCCGAACCTACTAACGTAAGGTACCTTCGCCAACTCCTACATTCCCTATTACTTTTTGGCAAAGTATAATCTTGTTAAGCGTTTGATTTAAAAGGTCTATCTTACTTTCCAACTCTTTCTTATAATTTAATATATGTGATCACTTCACAATATTCCAGTACGTATAATATTAGGTAAAGTTAAAATAGTATTCGAAATAACCTTTTATACTATCGTAAATTTTGCGGAAAGAGGTACAATTCGTCAGGTATCAGAGGTAGTAATCTTTAGCTTAGCTGGTAAAGATATTAGGGAATAACGAGTGAAATCCTGGCAACTTAACTCTTATTTAGCGGTAGATATTGAAAAATGAGCGTAACTTAACGTCGAAAAGTTTATACGGCTTACTGTTATACTTTTTTTCCCTCCCTAAATCTTAATGAACGTGGTAATTGCTGTACAATCCGTATCCTCTTTAAGAACGCGTCGAGGAAAAAGGGTAATTTACTAGTCGTAAGTGCCTTTTTTACTTAGTTGAGGAAATAACTAGGGTTATTACTAATACTAATAGGTAGGATAATTATCTTTGACCTAATTTCAAGGGGAAAAGCCAATAGTCTTACCTATAATAGGCTCGAATATAAAGCCGGTTTTTCTTTAATTTTTACTGTAAAAACTGGATGAATTAAAAAGCATGGGAAAAGTAGGCCTAAGGGTTTCCATCGCAGGGAGGTTAATGGTAATCCTCTTAGCTTTAAAGGGTTCGGCGAGGTTCCTAATTAATTAACTGGTGGATTTAAGGATTTTAGGGGTTTAAATCTATCAATTCTTTTCGTTTGCTTATTTGCGCTTAAATAAATACTTACGAACATATGGGTAGGCGTTAAGGATTACTACCGTTAGCAATTACTTTTCCTTTATCTTCTTAAGTTTATTACAGGTTTTAATCCGTGGCGTACTCGTAAAATATATCAGCGAGGTTGCTATTTTTTCCGACCTTAAAGAGTAGTAAAATCCCTCGTTTGCGTAAGTCGGCCCTTAGCTTTAACATTACTAACTTTTCGGTTTTTTTTCCCATAGTAAAGGTTTAGTACCTAAAAAATTCGATATAATCGAAAAAAGCTTTAATGCTCATATCTTAATCATTGTAGTCGACGTCGAGGATAAAGTGGCCAACGTAATTGGTAAGGTGTTCGGGGTTAGAGTCTTTAGTAACATCAGCATATCAGAGTTCCTTATCGTAGTGTTTCTCGAAGATGCCGCCGAAAGCTCTGATTGCCTCATTCCTAACAAAGTAGGTAATAGCTTTAAACTAAGCACTGGCAGAGGCTATCTTAGCGTTTTGGCTAGTGTAGATCTTGGTGATCTGGAGGCATAGAGACTTGGCAGTTTGGGGCGTGTGGACTTGGCAATTTAACGTAAAATCGCGCGACGTGGCTTTCTTGGTACGACTTAGTATTTTTTCTTAAAGAAGCGAACTTAACAATTAACGTGGTATAGGGAGTAAAAAATAGTAAAGTAGAGCAAAAGTTTAATGTAGGAAGTAAGGTCTAAGGTTGTTATTAATGAAGGTCGAAGGTTATTATTTTGGCGTATGGATTTAGTTGTTTTTCTTACGGTAGTAATACCCGTAGTAGTACTGACTTAGCTGTTTGTCAACTTACCGTACTTTAAGACTTCTAACAGTCAATCTCAACGTTTTTAGGAAAAAACAATAAAGATTTCTTAGTGTTTTCGAATAGCAATACCGTTGTTTACTTCTAAACTGCCATGAAAACCAATGTAGCCTAAAAATATTATATACTAACTTCTGTAAAAAAAGACGCAACAGTAGAGGCCCTTTAAGAAACTCTTCACTCTACCTTACGAAATTACAAAGCGTAACCAGAAAATAGCTTCTTCTTATACTTAGCTAATCTGTACTTAACCTGATAAGCACTGATCAGTATTTGTAGGCATTTATCATTATAATGTAGTTAATTCGAATCACTGTGGTCGAAGTAACTGGTGCTGCGTTGATATTGTTGATTGTTGTGTGTAAGTTCTAAGTTTGGTAGACCGCTAGCCGGTCTGCACACTAATTTATATGGCTAAACGCTTTCGCCTGTACTCCGCTTTGAAGTGGGCACCTACTGCAATGCACTTGCAGTGCAATACCACAAACTGCAGTCAATTTGCAGTACGTAAAATCAACCTTATTGAAAGTAAAGTTGACTTGACTGTACTGCACTTGACTGCTATTCTAACAGAAAGAATTTATTCGGTAAAGGTAAAACGTCGTTACTTAGGACGATTATTGTAAATACGCTATTCAGACCGGTTAAGGTTTATGTAATAAACTTTGAAATACTATTTTTACTTCTATCAATAATTGAAAATAAATTTGGAATTAAGGCCTCAAAACGACTAACCAACTTACTTACACTACGATTAACGTATTGACATCGTTTTAACTTAAATTTAGCTATTTACGGTTTTCCCCCGAAATATATACAATTTCAGCTGTTTACTTAACGTAACTATAGTTACGAATACTATATCGCCGATTCAGTTACCTAATTTTAAAATGCCTTTTACGATTCTTTTACGTCATGGGTTATACGGATAGAAAAAAGTCATACTGAAAGTTATCTAAATGTTTTCATACAAATAGAAATTATACTAATAAGCTTTAAGGCAGTGAAAATTCCGTTTTTGAAACAACGTAAAATTTTACTACGCGGTGATTATCGATATCATATGCCTACATAACCAGCCGATATATATGCCGTCGATGTGACAACATTATTTCAGGTCGTTAAATTTATATAAAACGTTTTCGTCATAAATTGTTCAAATGTTTGAGTTAACTATTAGTTCAACATTAAGTTAGTGCCTCTGAATTATATTACTTACTAATTTGCAACGGCTTTCGACTCTTCTAAGTAATATACCAAAGCTAGGATCGCCGTAAATAAATTTGAATGAATACCGGTAAAAGTATTATAAGGTACTAATAAGTATAAACGGTATTATGAATCACTCAAAAGGATGTATACGGTATTATTTGAAAAGTTAAAAATGATTAATTTTAAAAACAAATCATCTTATAAATAACTGGTTAACGCTTTGAATAATAAATTCGATCCGAATAAGCTAATCCCCACGCTATTCATTTTTAATATTTACCCAATGATCTATTTAAATTCTACACTATTTTTTACCAGGGTATAACAAGAAAATACTATATCAAAAGATATAATAACAAGACGTTTCCTACGGGTTAAAAACGATGTTTTAAAAGCGTTAGCCATAAAAAATGACCTACGTAAAACTAAAGTTTGAAATTAATTATTACGGTTCAAAATCCTATTATTGAAAATTTGAAACGGAGAAACGAGACCTTAGAAGATGAACCAATTGAAAATTTATAATATCCTCGTTAATTTAATAAACGGTATAAGTTTGTTTCGGTAAATAATAATATGGGTGTATATAAAAAGAAAAGGGGGGAGGGGGCTCAAAATCATAATCCAACTAAAACCGCCGACGAATTCACTTATAAAACGACGAATTCAAACAGTTCCTAATTCTAAAATAATCTCCGAATCGTATTTCCAACCCTTTACCTCTATTTGAAAACAGCCCGTTTATACTAAATTTATCATAACCTCGTTACCGAAACCGTCCTTTCAATTTTAAAACTTAAAAAAGCCTTGGAAACTTTGTCTTAAACTCTTTTATGACTTATAAGAAGATACTAAACGCGATCTCAGCTTGAAGTTTCGTTGCGAAAGTATTATAACCGCTTTAGGCTCCCTATTCGAATAATTTACCTCAACGGAAATCTTTACCTTAATCAATTCAAGCGTTTTTTACTATAAACGTTTCGATTTTATAGTTTAAGACGTCTATAGGATTTTTCCTATTCGACTCGTATACGAAGTTAAGGATAAAACTAGAAAAAATACAAAAGAACAGGTCTAATTATGAGAGAATATAACGACGATGGCAAAAAAGGATATTACAATTTAATAGCCTAACTTATAACGGGCTAACCAGCGTTTGATTTTAATATTCGTAACATCCTTTAATACCTCTTATGACTTGTGTATTTAACTTCGTAACATTATGTAAACTGACACATAAATTGAAAACCCATTTTTACAACGTATTTACACTGGTATACCTACGCTTTTCAAAAGGTATTACTTACCTGAAATGATCTTACGTATTATAAAACCGCTTTATAACATTGCAAAGCTGGTATTTACTAATATAACATATATTAAAGGCATTATTAAAAACGGCTCGAAGCAGCTGATTTAATTTTTGAAACGTATTTATTAGTTTTAAAGCTAGTTTTAACGGCTTTACATTAACGGATATAGAAACGGATAACATATTAACGCTATATAACGCATCGTTTTCCTTATTTCAAAAAAGAAACTTTTGAAGGTCGGCTTAAAGGTGAAACGTCAGACGTACCTTATGAAGAACTATGTAATCAACCTTAATAATACCACTATTACTTTTTAAAACAGTGTTTTAAGCCTTACATAAAAATGGAAATTAACTAAAGTTGCTTTTATCGTTTGAAATGGCGTAAAAAGAACCGAAGAATAAAGATATCAATGCGTACGTGGCGTTTAAATTGCTTTCATAACATAACCGAAAATTGTATTCGACCATTCGGATGCCACATAATATCAAACAGCCCTGTTGAAGTATATATACAAAGCTTTTAATAAACGCCTTACGTGGAAAATATACAATTTAATACGCTTTTAAAAATTTGTATTACTAGATATACGTATTATAAAGCTATTTATTTTGACTAACGATTTCTTCGCTAATGATAACGACTATAATTCGCAAATAAACTTGGTCCTAATTTTAGATAATGAAATACTAGCTCAAAACGGCTTTACGCTTCGTAAAAACATTATTTCTTGAAGTATTACCAAATATAAACGGGTTATGAAAGGCTTTCTAGTGTCAAAAATCTATAATATGATTCCAGGTTTTGATTTGCGAATCATTATAACGATAACAGTCTGGATAAGTATTTTAAACTTTAATTTAAAACTTATCATTTTCGTCATTTATACTAACTCTTTTCTCTCTTTATGAATATTGAGTTCAACTTGATATTATAAACGAAAAACGCTTAATAATTGATATCATAATCTTAAACGAATTATATAAACGTCGGTAGATCTAGAAAACGAAATAAATCGATGAAAAAAGTAACCTAATGGATATAATAACTAAAAACACTCCAAACGAATTACTAAAGGTGTTTATATCGACTTTTATATTATTAATTAGTATTATTAGCACTTCTTCTGACTCTAAAAAAGTTGTAACCTTACTTTTAAATGTCTTTCCCGTTTTTATGACATTTTCGACGATTTTAAGTGATACGAAACCTATTTTTAACACCGCTTCCCGTATTATACCACAGTGCTTAATTTATACCTTCACCGGTTTCATAAATATGACTATATTTAATTTACGGTTTTACGCCGACTTTAATATACTATTACTCTTTATTTTACGCATTTCGACCTTACTAAACTCTTAACTCTTTAGTTTCTTTTATTTGAATCTACGATTTCTCACCGCTTTTAACATATTATTATTTTTTGGTCTATATATTTGAACCTAATTTCTTTTTAAAATTTATTAAATTTATTACGATTATTTTTATAGAATGTAATGAAATTATTATACAACTTGCTACATTATAGCCGGGAGTGCTGGCCTAACCGAAAGGGATATCTATTTACTACTAAAACAAAAGGCCACATTATCACGCCCCTACCATCCTTCCCCTCGCCTTTTCCCTTCATATTAACGCTACCGTTATCACAGTTATCGACGCCGCCATCGATGGCAACAAAAAACATCTCTGCGCTTTTGGTCGTATATCCTTAAGTAAAGGCGCGGGGGAGTTTTTACTCTTATGATGACGCGAAATAATTTCGTTGAACTCGCCCACATAATATATACATAGGCCCTATTTCCAAGCGGTAATAAAAGTTGCTAATTTCGAGATCCTTTAGTTAACGCCCATTACTAATAAATATCGGCTTATTTTGAATATTTACGAACGTAGTAATTTCTAGAATAGCCTTAAATATTATTATTTTAGAAAACGATTGGAATTTACCATAAAGCCAGCGGGCGCGCAATACGGCTTCGGCTTAAGGCCTTAAACCCAACGGAACAGGGGTGTATTTATTGCTAGTCCGCTTGTAACAGTGGTAATGAGCCGAACAATCCCCGTTTTTATAGTAATCATTAATATACTTACCCGCGGCCGCAGAAATGATATACGGCACGTAGAGCGTATCCATTAGCGACCTAGAGCTACGGACCCGGGTACGCTGTTTCAACGCTTTACGCGTTAAAAAAGCCTCGTGACGTACTCTAGCGATACGTAATTCGAGGCAACGAAAAAGGTCCGCCTCGTATTCCTCGTTTATATAACATTAAGTGTAGATAAATATGGGGATTTAATAAGTATGAACCGCAACGTAACTTAGTTAAGCTACACTTACGACTTAAGAGAGTCCCCGTGGGTAAAGGGGTTTTTACCCGCGGGGAAAGGGTAAGGTTCATAACCTTAAAAACTTCCCGTTATTCTCCTTAGGAGCTAGAGGGGTAAGGGGAGGGAAAGAGGGGAGGAAAGGGGGTAAAAGCGTGGATGGCAACGGCGGCGGATGGAGAAGCCGAGGGCGAGGCGGCTATGAAGGAGATAATGTCCAAGAAGGAGGGGCTATTAACGGTAGCGGTGGTAGCAGCAACAGCGGCAGCGGTACGTTACCACTCACACGCTAAACGACGCCTGATAGTCCTGTTTTTACGCGAAATTGATTTAAAAACAATATTAGTATATAAACATTGATTAAATGGCCTACCTATCGGAGCAGTTTGGAATAGTTAATTGGAAGAGGGGTTATATCTAATTAAAACGGGAACTTGTATTAGATTTAGGTGTGCGCCGTTAAAAAAAGAGTTTTTTCCTAAACCAATAACGATATATATTTTTATATTAACATAAAACCCATAATAACATAATCATCCTTACGTATTTACCCTTATTACACCTACGTAATTATATTCCTATCGGAAATAACAAAAACCCTTATTGAAAATCATGTCGTTATTGGTTAAATTTATTAATCTGGCCCTCATTACAATTACCACCGCAACTAAAAATTACTAATTCGAACCTTTATAATTAGTACTGCAATTATACTGTTACTATAAAAACTACTAAGTTAAATCTTTACAATTTTTATTGTAATTATACTATCATTATAAAACTACAAATACGATCTTATTATAAATATATTATTACTATAAAACTACGGATACGGACTTATCACAACTATTATATTACTACTAAACTATAAATATAAAGCGTACAAAACAGAGGGGAAAAGATTACCAATATAGATATTATTATATATCCTTATAGTTAGTATACGAAAGTTAAGTGATAATGTATTACATTATAAGGTGCACTTTTATAAAGCTCACGATAACGTGTCATATTTCAGGTTGCACTCTTGCGAAGTTTATTATACGTGGCGTAGTCTAAAGGGGGCGTTCCAAATCGTATGGCAAAAGTTCCACTGCTCGGATGAGAGGTTTATAATCTCTTATCCGTAGCATACACTCTCGAAATACTTCTTCCTAACTTAACTTATTTATCTTTTACTTACTACAATACCAATCTCTCTGATTACTCTTCTACTTTTTTAAGTTCACGTGAATTAGGTAGAGACCTTACCGACAGCTATAAAGTCGGGTATTAGTCGACCAACTATCTAGTATACGAATAGATTCGGGTTAAACCATAATTTTAAGACTATTATCCACCCGAATACCAAACGGAAGCTGTTTTTATGACTTATATAGCCGATTACTAAAATAATAAAATGGATTTCGACGTTTACTTTTACAAAAACACTTTGAAAGAAGACAACTAGGAAAAAGATAAGATTTATGTAATAACGAAACATGACAAAATAGACTAACAAATATTTACAAGCTTTTAGAATACCTTGTTTCACTATAACGCAAGCTTAGATGGAGAAATAGGCGTGTTAAAGGCCTATATAACATTGTAATTTATACTGTTTAATAGGTATAGTAACTGGTTTTCAAGTATTATACTAAATACCAGAATAATAGAAATTTCGACCGCTGGAAAACGACAATTCAACGTTTTCGCGGCGAAGTTTCCCAAATTTTAACTCAACCGGACATGAAAATACTGGGAGGTTTTATTTAATATAAATAAGACGTTATGACTTGGTATAATAACGGTAAATATCGATTCGGCCTAATGAAGTTTTATGTAATGAACTTTAAAACGCAATTTCATCTTCGATTAGTTAATATAAATAGGTTATAAATCATAGTTCAAAATATAACTAATTGATTTATCCGCATTTCAAATACTTTATCCGTTCTGTTTCATTTAAAGTTTGAATATTTTTAAAGGTGTGTATAATTAAAGACGTTTTATTAATATACCAATACTACAAATATTACACTGACGATTTGAGTGCCCGTCCTAAAAACGACTTTTACGGATTTTTTACGTAATAAGATATATGGATATGGGAAAAGAAGCTTTGAAGATTAGTAGAAAGTTTGGTTATAAGTGTTAATTATATTTGTAACCTTTGTGGTGATTTAAATTCCGTTTCTATAATAACGTGGGTTTCAATCAAGAAATTATTATAAACATTATAAGCCTTAACTAATAGCTTGTACTATATGCCCTCGATGTGTTAATATTATTTTACGCCATAAAATCCATACGGAACACCTTTGTAATGGATAATTAAAATACTTTAATAAATCTCATAAGAAAGTTTTTCGGGCTTTAAATTAGATTATAAACGATATAAATATAGCTTTCAACCCGACTAAATAGTGAACGAAGGTTAAAATTTCCGGAAGTAAGTGTAGGTAAATACCGATAAAGGTGTTTTAGGGCACCAAAAAATGCTAATGATGTTAGGAATTACTTCCAAAAGCGTATATAGTACTATCCAAAGAATCATAGGGTATGAATACTGAGGAATCATTCTTAAAAATGGTAGTTAGCGGCATGAATAATACTTTTGGCACGAATAGCTTAATTTTAACACTCCTTATCTTTAACGCTTAGCCAAGGGGTTATATAAATTCCGTATCATTACTAATAACAGTATGAATGGTAAATTTCATGGAGAAAGCTATAGCAGTATTAATTTTCTTATGAGTTAGGAATAATATTTCGAGAGTGTTAATAACAAGAAACAGCTTACCTAAAACAAATGTTTTAGATCTATTATTACAGTTCAAGGTTCTAGTTTAGAAAACGGAAGACAGATAAACTATTCTTTCAAGTATTAACGTGTTGAAAAAATATGATATATTTGTAGATTTATCAAAATGTACGATGTTATTCCAATAAATTATAGTACAAAAGTATGAAATATAAAAGGTGGAAAACGACGCCCCAAAAACGTGATTCGACTAATAAAACTAACTATATTACTCCTATAATGACGAATACGAATTTTTACAGAAATTTATACACCCTTCGAATACACTTTAATTACTTTCACCAACTTATTATATCTAATACTCCATATTGAAGGAGCCGGAATTATGCCGCCGAAGGTGTTTACTTTTATTAAAAAATTAAAGAAAGCTTGACAACCATTTTTACACATTGATTTATTATTTTGAAAAATAGAGAACCGTAAGCTAAGTGTGAAACTCTGCCGTAAAGGCGTTATTAAAGTATCGGGTAACTCTTTTAAGGAGTTAGCCTATAAGGAAATCTCCGTATTAATCGAATAGAGCAACTTCTGCTTTGAAAGATTTAATCTAACAATCAATGATAAGTATAATGATTTTTCTATCTATTGAGTTTATAAGGTGAAAAATGAGACTGGAAAACCTCAAAGAAAGACGCCTAGTAGTTAATGGGTACCACAAAGTTCAAAAAAGAATATAATAACCTAATCGTCTATTTTACAATAAGCGAGCCACTGTTTGATTTTAGTACTTTCCGCCTCCCTACGCACTCCCAAGAACCTTCGTCTTGAGTTTCAAGATATTACATAAACTAGTATATAATTAAAAAAGAATTTTAAATAATGTATTAACGCATATATACTTGTAAAATTCCAAAAACACTATTTATCCGGGATGGTTTTACGTATCCTAAAGCCACTTAATTATTTTGCTAAGTCTCAAGTATATTAGTGTAATATTTATGAAAGGCATTATAAAGAGCACTTCGGAACAGTTAACTCGATCTTCGACCCATATCTATTGGTTTTAACACTGCGTTTGAAAGTATTTTCATTTTTTTTAATAGAAACAGACGATATTCTTATATTTTGTAATAAGTTGTTTTCCGTTGATAAGTACAGGAAATTTTAAAAGACCGGTTTGAAAGCGAAACCCAAAGTATACATAGTGGAGAACCATTGAATCAATTTTGATGATATAATAGTTACGCTTGAGAACGATATTTAGAAGCTTTTAAAAAAGTTTAATTGAATAAAATTACCTTTATTGATTCGTTTAACGTGAAACAAGCTAAAGAATACAAATATTGATGTATACGTAAAGTTTGGGTTATATCGATTGTATAATTAAAAGCGATATTAAACCTTTTTTTTTCATATAATATTATATGAATTTCCTCGTATTATATATGAATAGTTTAATAAACGCTTCAAATAATAAATTAGTAATTAGAAGCGCGGCCTTCGATTTGTACTATTCGATATACATAAAACAAAGATTTTGATTTTTACTGATAAATCCCTCACGAATAATACTTATTATAACTTTTTAATAGTATTTGTATTTATTTTCAATAATGAGATACTAGTTAGAAATGGATTTACATTTCATAGCAACGTTATTTATTAAAATATTGGAAAATTTGGACGGGTTACTAGAAGCATTTTAATCTTAAGATTTATAATATAGTTGTAAGATTTGACTCCAGTATTACTATAGCAATAACTATCCGGATAATTATTTTAAACCTTAGTTTACAACCTCTACCTTTAGTAGTTCATACTAACTTCTTTTCCCTTTACAAGTATCTTATTAAGTTCGGTACTATAAATGAGCAACGCTTTATAATCGATATTATAGCTGTCGGTAAGGTCTCAAACCTTTGGGTTCACGTGAAAACAAAGTATTTAGAAGAGTAATTGTTAGATTAGTATTGTATTATAAAGTGAAGATGATGCAACGGAGAAGAATCTAGAGGTGCACGCCACAGGTAAGGGTTTATAAGCCGTCACCCAGAGCGTACTACTATAAACCGCTCCACGCATTACTGTTCGATTTGGTACAGCTATTCCAAACCGATCTATGAATGATGTACTTTGCGTTTTACAAGAGTGTAGCCTGCAACATAACACGTTATCATACACTTTACAGGAGTGTACCCTATAATACAATGCATTACTACTTGTCGCATATATACTATCTATAAAGGTATATAGTAATATCTACACAGGCAATCTTTTCTTTCTTCTTTATATAGCGCCTTGTAATAACAGTGTGGTTGTAAAGATCCAAATTAGTAGTTTCCGTAGTGATACTATTATTATCGTATTAATTGCAAAAGATCCAAATTAGCAAATTCGACTGGTATTAGTAAAGTATAGCCAAGGTGGGGATTGTAGTTCGGATTTGGTTGGTATAATGAAATAGAGGCGATAAAGTTGGTAATAGCGCCTTTCGTTATTTCTAACAAAGGTGATTATATAGGGGTAATTGCGTAGAGGTAATTACATAATTACGTGTTGGGTTAATATAAAAATATACATGGTTATCAGCCTAAGTAAAACTTCTTACTTTATTTTTCAAAAGCGCGTAGTCCAAACAAATACAAATCTCTATTTCAATTTAGCCTTTATCCCTATTAAATAAACTAAGTCGTATCCCTACTTCATTTCAATTTTTTTTAGCTAAAATAAACCGCTTTTATAGGTAGGTAACTGAACCAACACCAATATATTAACCTTTTGTATCTGAATATATTCCACGTAAGAATAAAACTGTAAAGCGCCGCCTAAAGTGTTAGTACCGGCGCGCCGCTGCTGTTGCCGCCACCGTTACCACCTATAGCACCATTACTACTAATAACAGCAGCAGCCCGCCGTTATCGGTCACAATCTCAACAATTACAGCCTCTCTACCCATTGCCGCCACGCCGCCCAACCCCGCTGCTGCTACGCAGACTAATCCCGTTACCGTCACTTCGTCTTCCTTTGCCGTCGCCGCTACGACTACCCCCCCTTTGCCCCCTTTATCTCCTCCTTCCCTAGCTTCCAGGGGGAGGAATGAGGGGCTCCTAAGGTTATAAGCCTTTCTCTCTTCCTATAGGTAAAGATCCTAGTACCCGTGGGACCCTTTTTATGCCGTAAGTGTAGCCTGAAATAATTGCGTTAGGGTTTGTATTCCCAAAATCCTTCTATTTATATACTTTCAATTTTTTTCTTTTAAAATAAGGATTACGAGGTCTACCTACTCTGCCTGCACGAGCTTTACATAGTTAAGGTGAATTATGAGGCGTTTTTGACGCGTAAAACGTTAAAGCAACTTACCTGGGTCCATAGCTTCAGGCCTCTAATAAATACGTTTTACGTATCGTATATCGTATTTACGGCCACGGGTAAGTTTATTAACAATTACTACGAAAGAAGAGGTCGTTTAGCCCGCTATTACTATCACGAGTGGACTGGTAACTCGTACGCCCCCGTTTTGAGAATTTTAGGACTGTAAGCCGAGGTTATATTACGCGCCCGCCGGCTTTTTGGTAAATTCTAATCGAACCTTAAAACTTTCCTTCACCAAAAATATACCCTTCGTGGCGATACGAAAAACAATCGTAATTATAAGTAACCAAAAATATCTCATATTAATCAATAATAGACCTTAAAAGGCGGACCAGGAAGATGGCAACCGCTATCGCCGCTTGGAAACAAGGCCTACATATTTATTATGTAAGTAAATTTGACGGCATTATCGCACGTCGCCGTAAAAAAGGTAATTCCCCCCTTACGCCTTTGTCTAAAGGCACAACTGATAATACGTAAGGCCACATCTTTAATAACGTTGATAACGTCGATAACGATCAAAATAGAAATAGGTAAAATACCAGAAACGATATAATATCGTAAATTTAAAAAAAGGAAAACAAATGGTAAAAAAATAATGAAATCGGTATAAAACAGTAAAATTAAATAAAAAAACGAACGGGAAATTTCATCGGATTGAAGCGTACAGAATAAAAGGTATTAAAACCTCGGGAACGGTGTAAAATGGTAAGGTTAAATAAAAGAGAAACGGGGGATCGGCGCGAATAATATAGTACGAACCGACCAAAATTAATGGAAATTAATGCAATAATCTATTAAAGTAACAAAATCTTTGTAATAACTTGAATAAATAATATACTTATCGAAATAAATGTCTTTAAAACGTTATTTGACGTAACCATAGTTATCGTATCCGTTAGGTTGGATTTTACATCGATTTACCTTGTTTCCTCAATTTTACAACGTTTATATAACTCGCATAAAGTTATAATGTCAATTATCAAACGTTTTTCTTTATAATACCTAACTTAACCAAGTACTTATAAAAAGAAAAGAATTATTATAAATTAAAAGAGAAATAAAACGTAAACTGAAGTTAAAATAATTATTGGCACTGTTGTCTTTATAATAATGTTTAAATTAAAGCCTCCAACTATACTATAGATTTCGAAAGCTAAGGCGTTTTTCGTAACCCTTTTATACTTGGTAAAGCTTCAATAAATAATATTTTTTCGGATCGTATAGCTGTTTCGAGCCAATGTTTCGAGCCGATGTTTCGTTACCGAGGACTAAAACGAAGCCTATTTGTAAATTACAGTTCTTATTATTAACGAAGTAGCTGTTCGTAAGCCTAAATATCTTTATAATACGTATATTTAGCGGTACAAATTATAAATCGCGTTTTAAATTATATATTTGTTACGAAAAACGTTTTTTGAACGCCTTATATATATTTTCCATCGGGTCGGTTAATAATTTACGCGACTATAAAATGGTTGAATGCTATTTTTAATTATATTTTAAAAGTAATTTCAACGCTGCGTACATGTTCGTATTTATATTCTTCGGCTCGTTTTACGCTCTCTAAAACGATAGAAGCATCTTTATCCAGCTTCCCTTATTACGTAAAGCCTAAAGTGCTGTTTGGGAAAGTGATAGTAACGCTATTAAAATAAATCACGTGGTCCTCCGTTAGGTACGTCTTAGGTTACGCTTTTAAACCGGGTTTCAAAAATTTCTTTATTTTAGATACGAAAAACGAGGTATTATATAATGTTGAAGTATCCTCCGTTTATATACCTGTTAATGTAAACCCCTTCGAATGGGTTATCGATACTAATAGGCACGGGTTGAAGGTAAAGTTGGTTATTTTAAGTCGTTCCTTATAGTGCCTTTAATAAGTGTTATACTAATAAACACCGGCTTTAACTAAGCTGTAGAGTGATTTTATAATACTTAAAATCGTTTTAGATGGGTGATATTACTTGAAATCTTTTGGTATATTGGCGTAAATTCACCGTTTGAACCCTTTTTCAAATTGTATATATATCCATAGTATATTTCGAAGCTCGATATATTAGTTATGCGGGATGTTGAGGGAGGCCAGTCGAATAAGAATTAGGCGATATCTAATCCTTTGTAACGTAGGTGATTAAGTTATAATATCTTTTTTACATTTATTATCGTACTCTTCCTTTACTAAACGGGTTTTTTCGTAAAGTTTTACGGTTTCATCTTTTACTTTATAATCGAAACAGAAAGAAAAAATCCCATTATTATCGTGGATAGCCGGGTCGAAACGTTTAAAACGAAATATGCATTAGTAGACTAAGGTGGAGATTTCTGTTTAGGTGGATTATGCGAATAGGGAACTTAGGGTAATGATAATGCCTTTGCGACAAATCTTTAGATTAAACTCACGGTCTACCTTTTCCTCTTACGTAATAAGAAGTTCGTAGCAAAGTTTTTAGGACGTTTTTTAGTTTTTGAGTCGAAAGAGTGCCTTCGGCAACTAGGTTTTAATAAGGTTAGTATAAATGAGTCGTTTTTATCCAAGAAGATCATGTCAAAATCGTATTACTAGGATAAAGCTCAAGCTAAAGTCGGTTCAGATTCGGTGTTTAAAGGGGTATTTTTGTAGCGGTTTTATTCGTTTTATAGTTTCGGACCGTGCTTCTTTTGCCTCTCTCTTATATTCTTATGCTATTATCCAACAACAACTAATTTATACTATTTGGTAAATTGACGAGTATATTATAGTCTTTAAACTCGTTAATTCTTTAAAGGCTAACTTAATTTTTTTTTCAAGTTAAAACTTCAAATTATAAACGTAAATTCAAAACACCAGTTTCATATAAGTTATTCCTTATATCTAACGTTTTGAATACGTCGTTTTTTTCTCCCGCAAGGAGTGTAATACAGTTATAGCTTTCGTTATAAAATTGGCACTTTATACTCTAAACGGTAAGATGGCAAAGTTTGTATAAATCGTCGGGTATATTTTAAAGATGAGGAATATAGGAATAAGTTTATTTGGGTTTAAAATGTTGTTAACGGTGTTAACCGTTATTTAAAAGATAAATTCCTCAAAATTAGTACCCCTTAGGCTTTTCAACAATATTGTAAACGTTTTTTTCAACGGTCCGTGGTATCGTCTTTACTTTCTAATGCCCTATAAAGCTTTTACTAAAATCCATTTACACTTGTTACCGTCTATCCGAGTTTTTTTACGTTACTCGGTAAAGTTAAAGGCCGTAATACCGTTTTATGTAACCCAGTTTATAGGACTTAAATAAACTTTAACCTAAAACTTAATTACAAAGTTCTAATAATTTAAGCGAAAACGTTTCTATAAATTTAATGGTTGAAAACAATGTTACGGCTTTGCCGGTATGAAGGACCGGTAAACTATTTAAATATATAATATGAACAATTACTTCTTAATTGCAATTTATATCCTTTTAAAGGCGAAACCTAAACCTTCGTAGGGCCTATAAGTATAGATAACACTTATGGAAAAACTTTTTAATAGCTTCGAATATGTCTTTTCTTATATTCGTATAACCTACGTCGTAAAGTAGGCGTACAAGGCGTTTTATAGCCGGGTATTTGAATCGTCGGTATAAAGTTTGTAATTTTGGCTAATTTAAGAAAATAACTTTAATTATACGTATTTCGGGGGAAAACTACAGGTAGCTGAACTTAAGTCGAGAAGGTACTAATACGTTATTTAAAACGCGAATAAGTTAGGTAGTTGTATTTCAAACCTTAATTCGGACATTATTTTTATTAGCCAATGAAAATAGAAATAGGTTTTTTAAAAATTTATTACATAAAAATCAATCAGTTCGAAACTTATATTTATAATGACCGGTACTGACGACAACGCTTTACCTTTACTAAATAAAACCTTTCGGTATTTTTCTATTCGGTTTAGTCGATATTTCGAAAACTTTGCCGTACACGCGTCGAATTACCGCTTCCCAGCCATCGAAATTTCAGCTATGTTAGTATTAGTTAAAATACCCTAAAACCAATTTCCGTATGTATGAAAAAAACGTAAATTACGACGTTATATAGGCATTAAAAACTTGGTTTACGTAATTCACGTTTATAATATATATAAAGGAGGTATTTTGTAAACTGACGAAAATACGTTAGGCGTTTTTATTGTCGTAAGTTAATAGACAGGTATTATTATATTCAACGACGTTTTTTCTCGAATGTATCTTCATAAGGGTAGGCGTTGAATCCGTTATTTATATTTTAGCACTTTGCTATATGTATTTTAAAATTGGTTTTTATCTGATTCTTAAATTAACACTCGGCTTAAAATTGTCGTTCAGTCCGAATTTACTCGTATGCAAAATGATTTGTAAACCAATAACGAATTTACTATATACTATATACCATTTTTTTAATCCTATAAGGTTTCGCATATCTTTTCGTAAGCATTATTATAATTTCGGTACGTTTCTTTTATTACCAAACAATCGTCACTATTCTTCATTTTCAGAATTTCTTCCTTAATACCTATATTTTAGGCGCTGTTTTTGCCTCAAGTAAATCTTAAATTTTCGATTTAAAACTTCGTAAATAATTTTAGTGAGGTTTACTTGAGTAATTTGGCCCTCGACTTTAAATTCATTAGCTATAAATGTTAATTTGAGGTTCGTTTGTCAGTGTATCGAGGTCTTAAACGAATTTTAAGGTTTAAGTAAAAGGCCTCTAAATCTACTTCCGGTTTAAAAAGTATAAAGTCGAAATTCGAGTTTCTACGGTAAACTTTCGTTGCTGTTTAAATAAATAGTTTGTTGCCTTTGTATTTTGGTTTAAAGGCTACCTAATACTTTCGAAACTTAGTTAATAAAGAGGTATGGATTTTCTGTAAGTTTTTATCGGCGTTTTCCTATTGGTTTTTAACGAACTCCTAGGTTGTATTAATCTAATCCTTATCGTAAAACTTATAGTTAATTTCTGTATCCAAGTAAAGTTTAAAACTATTATAACACTTTACAAATATATTTATTTACGTAAGGTAATATATATACGATTTTTAAGTTACTCGGAGGGTATATCGGGTAAAATAACATAAAATTAGAATAATTTGATATTTAGATTTTTTTATATATCAAATATAATACTTATTTCATTTTCAAATATATCGTACGGTATACCGTTGTAATTTTGGTCTGTATCGTAAAGCCTGACACGATTAGTAAGTTTCATAAAATCTGTTTTATCGATGAGGAAGCGTTGTAGTGATAGGTTATGGTAAGGGTTGTGGTTGGTGTGTATTAATTTGTAAATTACGTATTAGCGTTTTACACCGTTCGTCAATTCCTGGATCGAGTTGGTTTTTGTGTTTTCATCGATTCTTTTATAGTCTATCGAGCTGTTTTCGATATTTCAGTCGTTTCCTTTATAGCCGAATGGGCTGTTTTTAGTGTTGAGAAAGTGGTTTGGTATTCGGTTTTATTTTACAATATATATCGGTATAAGGGTATATTATAATTACGTAGTTGATAAGGATTTTAGTCAATTTTTTAGTTTATGGTGTAAGTATAGAATTAGGTCTTTTTATGCCAAGTCCTCGTTGTTTTAATAATAATCTTTTTTACTTCATAAAGTAATACCTTTTTACACATTGTGTTTAGTATAAATATTTATTCTTCTAGTTTGGTACGTCGACGATTTATGCTGTTTCGAATAGTTATTTTTACCTCCTAGGGTATCATTGCCCTTAATATGTAGTTAGATTCATAAGGCTTTGGCAATAGTAGGATTTGCGATTTGCCATATATCTAAGGTCTAGTTCGAATTGGTTTTATAAAAATTATTTAGTAAGTTAAGTCCTTAGGCTTTTCGTCCCTAATAGTGAAATATAACGGCCAAAATATATGTATTTTCCATATATAGATCGAGTTTTTTAACTAGCGAATCGATGGTATTATCTTAAAAACTCAGATTGATTTTGTATATTATAGTCTTTTTGATTTCCATATTTTAGATTAGGAGATCGACGTTAGCGTTAGCTTCCTCTAGCAATATTGGTCTTAGGGCTATAATTATAAGTGTTTTAGGGTAGTTAAAGATAGTGGTTTTTGTACGTATTTGATATGATAAAATAGTTTAAGTTGGTAATTTTTCGTCGTAAGGAAATTCGGGTAAGTTCGGATTTCAATGTTTAAAGTGATACGTCTTCCAAATATCAAATACAAAGTAAATAAATTAATAAAAGTGGTTGAAATATGGTTTCCAAGCGCTTGTTAATACAAATAAATTTTAAACGATAAATAATACGTAATTACAAATTAGTTTTGCGTTTTGAATTAGTTTTATTAGCGTTGAATAAATATACGGTAGCTAAGCGATTAAAAAAACTTAAACGTCGTAAAAATTAAATTTGAAACACGTAAGACGAACACGGAAAGTCGAATAGAGTAAAGGAAGTATAAGGTGAAAAGGATAAAGAAAGGGTAGTTATAAAGAGGTACATTGTATAATTCGGTATATAATTCGTATTTCGTAATCGGTTCGGATTAGTATATCGCAACCGAACATAGTGAAGTAAGCGGTTTAGTTGCTTTATACGTAACCGCTTTTGCTAAAGCGATCGGTTCGGATACGTGTATCATAACCGCTTTAAAATTAAGGAAGCGGTTTGGATATTACTTTCGTAACCGCTCCTATATTTCACGAACGGTAGAGATTAACAAAAATCGGATGGATTTCAATTAAGGGTTCCGAAACTTGTTAATTTTGACTTACATAGTTTAATACGTAATAGGAAGCTTTCTAAAAAGTGCCCGGATACGTTAAAACGCAAAATAAGGGTTAATAATAGCGTAATGCGGGTTTTAGTAAATAAAACGCCAAATAAAGGTTAATAATATTGGATTAAAGTTATCATTTTTGAAGTCACTTAGTTTTTATAGTTTTTGTATACGTCGGCTTGTAATTTTTGTAAAAACGAAGTATTAGAGTATAAATAGTTAAGACTATTACGATATCCAGCTATAGGTATTCAACTTATATTTATCTGTTTTTTCCTAGGCTATTTATAATTGTGAATCGTCTACTAATTAGTATCGGTAAAGTCAAAACCTTGAGGTTTACGTAAAAATGAGGTATTTAGAAGAATAATAGTTAAATTGATATTATAATATGAAGTAAAAATAATATAACGGAGAAGTATCTAAAGGTCTACGCGATAAGTAAGGGACTATAAGCCCTCACCTAGAGCGTACTACTCTAAATCGCTTTATATATTGCCGTTTGGTCTGGTATAACGATTCTAGGCCGATCCATACATTGCCGTTCGGTCTAGTATAGCTATTCCAAGCCGATCCATACATAATGCACTTTACGTCTTACAAGGGTGCAGCCTGTAGCATGACACGTTATTGTGTACTCTGCAGGAGTGCATCCTGCAATACAGTGCACTACTACTTGCTCTATGTATACTATCTATAAGGGTATTGTAATGATCACACTAAATACCCGTGAATGTATAGAAGGTGTCAGAGGGTTTATGTTATCAAGAAGGTAGCAGAGGTGCTGAGTGAACAATATCGCAACCGTGCAAGTAATGATCAAAAGCCATGAGGCTATTCAGAATATACTGAGACTGAATACTTAGATTGACAACTGAAGAGCTATGAAGGAAATACTATCTATGTGGTGATGGCCGTGTCCTTATATCCTATAGCCTTCATACCATCTTCAATGCTGAGGCTCACCGGTGCTCACTGAGGCTCACCGGTACTCACTGAGGCTCACCGGTACTCACTGAGGCTCACCGGTACTCACTGAGGCTCACCAGTGCTCACTGAGGCTCACCAAGAGATGTTCCCCGCTTGATTTGTTGGATTTCAGGCTCTCGGTAGCTCAGCTGCATGCTGGCCTGTTTCCTGACCCACCAACGTGCTTGGGTCATAACAGGTATATAGTAATATCTACAATAGTCTTACACGAGTTATATGAGCGCTTTGAAATGAAAAAGGCAAAATAAATTGACGGAAAGATGAATCCAGAGGATGCGATGACTAAAAGCGCCCTGAATGAAGCAGTGAAAGCGTTTGTATTCATAAGCACTTTTTTCGTTGACATTACTGGAAAGGTTTTATAATTTAACCCCAAATAGGCGTATTATTTTCGCCCCTTTTGATTGTTTTACACCTCGCAGTTGTCGTTTCCCCTTTGAATAGGCTATTTATACCGCTTTAGATCTGTTGTCACTTTTAAAATTTACTAGTTGTTTTGCTTTTAATATTTTATAACTCTATACATTTACCATATACAACTCTTCTAATATATTATCACTTTTTTTGTTTTCTATTTATAGCTTTATTGGCACATTTTCACTCTTTACCTCTAGTATTTGTGACTTGCGATCGATATTTTAAATGTAATCTTATTACTATATATCTAACTACATTAAGGTCAGATAAGCCAGCAAACATAAAAAAGGCAGTTATTCGCTGCCGAAAGGCGAGGAGGAAGTGGGGGTTGCGTCTTTTTTCTTTTTCGTCCTTATCCTCTCCGTTTTCGTCGTTGTCCCTATTGCCGCCATTGCTGCCGTCGTTGCTAGCGTCATCGTTACCAGTACTGTCGACGACATTATTGGCGTCTCCACCGGGAGGAGGGCCCCGCGCTTTAGGTTATATACTCTTGGGCATGAGACGCGGGTGGTTTTTACCCTTTCTACAACAATGTACAATAACGTCATTGAATTCATCTACGTAGTGTATACGTAAGCCCGCTCGTTAGGAGTAATAGCGGTTGCCGTTTCTGTGGGCCGCCGGTTAACGTTTAACACCAATTAGTTCTGGTTTATTTCGGGTATTACAAGAGTACTTAATTCTTAGTTGAACTTCAAATAAATTTTTGTAAAAAAATTAGTCCCGGCGAATATTATAAATTGAAAACGTAGGTTGTTTATTGTTTCAACGGCGGGCGTGTAATAAGGCTTCGGCTTATCACCCTAAATTTATGGTAACGGGGGCGTATTCGTTATTAATTCGTTCTTAACGAGAATAATAAAACGAAAGATCCCTCTTTCAACTGTAATTGTTAATGGATTTACCCACAGTGGCAAACGTAACGTACGACACGTAAAACGTATCTATTATCAGTTTGGGGACGTAAACCCAGGTACGCCGATTTAGCGTTTTACATATTGAAAAAGCATCGCGATGTAGCTTTACAAACTATAACTCGAAACGGTGAGCCCGTTTCACCCCGTTAACCTCGTTTATAAAACCATTAATATAACATATATTAAAAGGTAAGATAAGTAATAAGAACTGAAATATAACTCGACAATATTACGCTTTCAGTAACAGGAGGTTATTATTAATAACAGAGGTTTTACATACAGCGAAAAAGTAAGGTTAACAATTTTAAAACCCCTTTTTTTCCCTTAAGGGGCAGAAAAAAAATTAAGGGGGAAAGTGGGGAAGAAAAGTGAATGGTTAGCTTGGTTAGCGACGAACGATAAAAAAAGAGAAAATGAGATATTAGCTTTAACGGCGACAATAAAGAATTGAAAGATAAAAGCTGGGATTAAAAACATACTTCCAAAATTT
The DNA here is from genome assembly GCA_038502455.1 of Anisogramma anomala. NCBI lineage: Eukaryota > Fungi > Ascomycota > Sordariomycetes > Diaporthales > Gnomoniaceae > Anisogramma > Anisogramma anomala. The sequence goes on from JASMMZ010000004.1 coordinate 29,539,824, forward strand.
AAAAAATTAGGGCTAGGTGGACGGCGGGCGGCGGTAGTGATAGCCTTATAATGTTAATTTTAACGCGTCGAACGATGCCTTTAAAACCTATTTTATAGGGAATTTTTGAAAAAAGTTGTTAAAATATAGAATAAAATAAGTGATTGATCTATACAAGCGGTTTCAATAACTAATTGGAAACGAGTGGTTGAGAAGTATATACGGTGAGTAGTCAATTAGGGATTTATGATACGGATAGAAATACGTCTTTAAAAATAAAATAAAAGAAATTTCATATAAATCGATAACGATACATCTTTTTATACTAACTTCAAAACACGTAATATCTACAATCATAGCTTTATAATTACGTCTTCATAAGCATTACCATTTTTAAACTAACCATTTAAAGTTCAGAATATTGTAGTTATCAATTACAATATAATTTCTGCATGAACTAATTGGAAATTATAATAAATCATATTGTAAGTATTATTGTTATTGAAACTAATATTAAAACTTGAAATAAATTACATTATTACCACCATTATGACGAAAAATTCCAGTGGGATCCGATTACTCATTAAAACCTTGAACCAATTATACTGTCATTATTGGATTATAAATACAAAATGTATTGAAGAAGGAGAAAATTACTGGTATAAATATAATTATATATTCATATAGTTAGTAAGCGATTACTCTATAGGGTATACTTGCATATATATAATTATATATTCCTATAGTTAGTAAATAAATATGCTATAGGATATTCTTATATAAAATCCACGGTAACGTGTCCCGTTACAAGATACACTTTTACAAAGTGTATGATGATGTGTTATGCTAGAAGGTACACTGTTGTAAAGTATATGTTAATGTACCACGCTCTAAAGAAAACATTAGCAAAGTATATGGTAAAGTTCCACGCTCTAAGTAAAAGCTTATAAGCTCTTACCCAAGGCGTATACTCTCTGAATACCTATTCTCCCTTCTATCGATCTATCATCAATACTACTAATTTTACTATTATTCTTCTATATCTTTACATTCACGTAAATAGGCAGAAACCTTACAGATAATATCGCTATTAAAAACACCAGGAAATGTTCATTAAACTTTTTTGAACATAGATATTGAAATTAACCATTAAAAGTCTTACATTGTTGATGAAGAGATCACTAAATTGCTAAGATCTTTAAATTTTCTAAACGGTCAATTTGTTATTACTATTACTACAAATTGTTAAGTATAAGACCCATTATACAAAACAACGACTTTAGTGCAAAATAACCTTTAAATCTACCTCTTACAATAATTCTTTCCCCTTTACACAAATATTCCTTCCTTTGCATCATAATCGCCAATCAAATACGTTAGAAAACACTCTCAGGTCAATACCTCGAGCGAAAACAACAAGAATAATTAAATTACGACAGGTAGACACGTTGTACTGTTTTCAAATCGCTAAACCCCTACTTTCAATACCAACAAGTCCTTTTATTATCTAAATTCACGTTAACTTGCCAGTGAAAGCTTTAAGATAACATTGGAAAACTTAAGGCTAAAGAGTATTGAGGAATTCGAATTCTTTTTCGCTAAATATTGTTATCAAAACTTTTAGTTTAAACATGTTAATATCGAATGAATAGAAAATCACTTGACTAATTTTGTTAGTTAATTTATTATCGATTCAGAACCTCAGAATATGAGTCGAGGCACTCGAGCTCTTTGAGATTTTTACTACTACTTTTATTGAATTATTGAAATCTGGCATAAAATAGTAAGAATGGTTACGTTGAAATTGAGGATAAACTATTGCGCCAATAGGATTTTTATCTCAGATAAGAAATGAAATCTATTACATACTCTTTTCTACCGAGCTTAAATGGATAAATTCCCCTAATATTCTTAAGCTGAAGACTTTAGGGGAAAAGAGAATATTATTACTAACGATTATTACCACACGCGTTTCGGAGGACCAGTCACTAATCCTTAGATTAGTTGAGCCTTTATCTTACAATTTAAAAAATATGTTGATTTTCTCGGTAGTATAACTCTATTCCCTGCGTATAACAGCTTGAAATACTCGCTCTGTTGAACTGTCTTGAAGGGTTGAGGTCAATACAATTGACTGAGGATCCCTGCAAGTGTGAGCATTGTAGGTGATCTGTACTCAACTGTACATACTTAGTTTTGTTTGTTTGGCACTGCAGGGCAAGCGTAGACTTCTACTCTTACGCGTTCTTACCATCAATACAAACACCATATGTGACTTTCCATCAATACGAACACTACATTCGTAGCTCCATTTGTCTTTATCTTACTATTAGTCTCTACTTCTTGAGTTTTCCAACAAATGGTAGCTGTAAGCTTTTCATGATTTATTGATTTTTATCAGGCTTTTGGTCCTATTACATTGGCAAAGCGTCAGTCGTCGCCGCTGCACCAGCCGCCACCGTGTTGGTGTTGCATGTCGCCGTCGCACTAAGTACACCACTGCCCAAACCGCCGCACCACTGCTACATCGTCGCATAAACCGCCATGCTGCCGCTATATCAGCCGCCTCAAATTCCGCCGCGTTTCAGCTATACCGCCGCATAAGCCGCCATGCCGCCACCATACCACCGTATAAGCCGCAGCGCCGCCACCGCACTAGCCGTCTTACCAACACACCAACACCCCCAACGTACCAGCAGCAATGCACAAACAGCTACCATCGCGCCGCTACACCAAACACGCAATACTAAACCCACTTCAATTTCGGACTTTTTCGAAGCCAATTTGATATACAAAAGCCAATTTAAACAATAAGGATATCGTTATCTTTTTTTATTAACCGGCATTTTTTGTACTAGCTTAAGGGATTAAAGTTAGTGTAATTAACTAAGGATCCTTGCAAGTGTAAGCATTTTATATGGTTTATACTCAATTCTATATATTTAGTGTTTTTCATTTATTTGACTTTGCAAACCAAACTTAGACTTGTTTTTTTCACATATTTTTACTATGAATACAAACACTATATTTCATTTTCCATCATTACGAATACTTTATTTTTAGCTTTATTTGTTATTACCCCTTTAGCTTTACAACAGGTTTTGTAGAAATGAAGAATGTAAATCAGCGGCTGTTAATATATTATAAGGATTTAACGATGGTTCTGTTCAACGTTTTATTAAGGAAGATTGTTAAAATCTTTAAATTTCTCTTTAAGGTGAAGTTTTACATAGTGTGATTACATAAAACTTCAAAAGTTACGTTGATATACGTAAGCTTATTATAGTTTTTACCATACGATTTTACTCTTTATGCTATACAATTGGTAACTAACATTATTACTTCGATTTCGAAGGCCTAAAACTTAAGTTAACTGCAAAACACTTTATTAAATACTGGGGAAATGATTGTAATTTATCTTCTAGACCGGTTAATATGGTTAATTTCAACTACAAACTCGTTCGAGCCTGCGTTTTCATTTGGAATAATATAAAGAAATATGAGAGGAAAACCTAAAATTTAGTTGATGCGAAAATGATTGCCTTTTTAAACATTTGCAAGTGAATGGAGGTTGAACTATTAGGTTTCCACTATTGTTTCTAGAAATCCTTATAGGTTACGTTAAAGATTAATATCTAACTATTCTAATCAAAGTACGTACTTTTCGTAAAATTCAGGACGAAATAAAGAGTCATTTCGAATATGATGTCGAATTTACGCCATATTATACGGATTAGGCTGGATATAGTAGACGACAATAATAGTTAAAATAGAAAAAAGAGGAAATATCAATCGATGTTTTTACTTGAATGTTTAATAAATCGATGATGTTTTAGCAAGTAATGGAGAAAGTATACTCTAGTGAGGCTATATTTTGCTAATAGGTTCGAGCGGCTATTACCGGCGTTAGCGAGTTTAAATACGACTTACAACATTCAAATTCCATTTGTGAAAGCTTTTTAACTAGTTACGGTCCTCTTTTATGAATATTATGGTATGTATGCTAAATCTAGTTGGTATGTACTTTAAATTTGATAGTTTCAATCACTGGATTGATGTAGACCTTTCAACTACATATCGCATCGATAATAAATACGTAAGATCTTTACCTCTAAAAATTAATTTAAAGCCTTCGAATTGGAAGTTATAATGGAGAATTATACTAATCGTATAATTTTTTTTCAACCTTTTAACTAGGTTTGTTGGAGATATTGATGATAGTATTGGTAGGTAAGGTAGCTATCTTAAACAAAGTTTGAAGAGAAAAAGTTAATAGTTGTGCTCATTATAAATTCGCGCGCAAAGCCTCTATTTTTATTATTGATATTATTATCAAATCTGTTGAAATTTCAAGTGTTAATTGGTTTAAGTATTATAGTAAACATTGTAATGATTATTGTAGTATTAAAGGGTTTGTTTATTAGGGTCTTTGCCATAACGATTGGTAAACTTAAGTATTTGTTATGTTTAAATTAAATATTATATCATTGCGTTGAGGTATTTGAGTCAAGGGGCTTGAATAATTTATCTAGGTTTCGATGAAACCTTACAAACGGGTATTAACTTGTTTAGAAGCGTTATCGCTAACGATACCATTATTTTTATCTTATCATACTTATTGAGGAAATTTATTTGTAGCCTATTTCTATAGCACTTTTGTCAGGTTGTTTTCTTTCCGCTGTTCTTCTAGTAATTCAATTTCTCGTTTATGTAGATCGGCTTTCAATTTCATTTTAACCAACTTTTTTTTTGTTCTTTATACCCAAAATCTAATCCTTGAAAAAATCGGCGAAATCATAGAAAGATTCAATATCATTAGTTAATTTATCGTGGTTTACATCAAGAGTGAAATAGCAAATTAAAATGATTTAATGATTGGGCGCAGAATTTCGTTTAACTTTTGTGAACAATAAATTATTATGAAAGTGCTTAATGAATATGGTTTTCAATGTTTTTATTACATCAATTTGAAAGAAGTCGATCAAAATGTTAATTTTAGCGTTTTCGGTCCCTATTTCTACGTTATTTCAAAGGGAAGATTCATATAGTATAGGGTGAAAATGATGTGGAAGGGTAAGTTGTAGGTTATTTGCGAAGTTGTTTTTCATTATTAAAAAGGTCGTAGGATTTATTAGTTTGCGATCTAAGATGTATAACAGTAATAGTAATCGAGACTCAGCGTTTTGCTACTTTAGGTGATTTGACAACTTGAATGGTTGATTTTTTACTTAAACACTTGATGATTTGAAGAATTTTCGATTTTTTGGTACTCAATATCCACGTTTGATTTTTGAAATAAGGTTAATACAGATATCTCGATAATTTGACGATAACTTCCTCTCTTTTCAATGCTTTTGAGCAGAAGCACACTCAAAAGTTCTGTCTTTTACTGCCTGTAAACAGAAGCACAGTAGCTGGAGCACTTCGCAAAACTCTTTCCTCTACCTTACGCAATTTCAAGGCGAAACAACTAGAAAGTAGCTTCTTTTTCCATATAAATTATCTGTTCTTGACCTTATAAGCACTGATGGGTATTATTAAGCCTTTTTCGTTGCAATGTAGTCGATTTGAATTGTGGTCAAAGTAACAGTTATTGTATTGAAAGTGGTGTTATGGGTTGTTCTAAGTTCAACAGACCGCTAGCCGATCTTCACACTAATCTATATATACAACTTCTTAACTTATGCACTATATTGAATTGGGCACTATCGTACTAAAGTTGTAGTCAATACAGTCAATTTACAGTTTATTCAATCAACTTAATATTAATATAGTAGATTGAGAAGTACTGCAATTCATTTCTGTGTGAACAAAAGTAGATACAATAGATACCTCTGATAACATAAAAATTATCAAATAGTTAATAAAGTCATCCAGCTTTATAATCCAATCAAAACCAATTAATATGAAATTCTCAATGATATAAATTACTATTACGTTTATTAAGGACGTAATTACTGCTACCGCAGCCGGAATAAAAAGTCAAATCGTTGGAATAGTGGTAATTACAGTGCATTAATTCAACTTTACTCACAGTAAAGTTGATCATGCTGACTTCAAATTGAATTTATTGTTGTTTGGGTTTATTGTATTGGCTGCAATTCAATTACAGTATGTTCCCATTTTATATTAAGGTACGGAACAAGTAATTGACCATATAAATTATAGTGTAGACTAGCTAGCGGTCTGTTAAACCTAGAATAATACATCAATCACTTGACCATTACAATACTAATATTACTTCAACTAATCAAATAGATAAAATTGTAATGTCCAAAGCCTTACTAATACTAATCCGTACTTATTAGCTTAAGCACAAAGCCAAGTAGAAGAAGAGGTTACTTTCTGGTTACGCTTTGTGTAATTGTAAGGTAGAGGGAAAACTTTTGCGAAGAGAATTTACTATTGTATCAGGTTTTACAGAAGTAAACAAAACTTTTGGATCATATTAGTTTCCACGGAAGCTTACACGTAGCGATGGTATCGCTATTGAAAATACTAAGAAATCTTTAATACATTCTTCTTGAAAAAATAGTTGAAATTGACCATTAAAGGTCTTAAAGTTTGTTCAGTTGGCAAACGACTAAGTAAGTGCTAATACAGGTGTCATTACCACAAAATAATTAGGTTCCATGGCTTATAACTTTCAACTACAACTAATCACAATGAAAAACCTTTAACCTTACCCTTGACATCAAACTTTGCTCTTAACACCAAGTTTTCCACTTAATTTACTCGTTCTACTTCTCTTGCACTACTTTAATCGTTAAAATCGCTACTCTGAGCGAATAAAAACAATAAGAACCACTAAGTCGTACGAAAAAAAACTCATCGCACGGCTTTATGTTAAATTATAAAATTCTTACGCCCTGAATTACCAAGTTCCTCAATCATCAATTTTTATGCCAGCTAAAATACCAAAATGATACCCATCTAAAAACTACTAAAGGTAATTAAAGCCTTTGGATCCCTCATATCCAAGTATTTTGATAAAGAATTTTAAAGAATGAATGTTGATGAAGACTTAATTGAGAGGTATTTGGTTAACTTCGTCGGCTTTTATATTATCGAGTAAGATCGAGATCAAGAATTTGACCGCAGAGTTCACTATTTCTCAAGATATTGTGAGTTTTATCATTATTGTATTATTGATATGTGGAAAGGGATTTACAATGGTGTTAAGTTTAAGTTAAAGGTGGAATTTAAACTAAAAAGAGTATATGTATTAGATAAGAATTTTATCAAGTTTATAAAGACTTCTTTCGAGTTGCCTTAACTTGAGGAATGCTTTTAATACTCATACGTCAAAGGATAGGGTACTGAGAATTCTTAACGTCCTTATATATGTTTTAGAAGACCTTCACTTAATCCTTCGTTAAGTTAAACCTTTAACCTTTCCACTAGTATTAATTTTTTGCACGCCAATAATTAGAAACTTGTTCATTTGTTCGGCAGCTTAACGCCTTTCTGTGACAGCGCAAAGTACGCTTTTAACGGTTGCACAGTGCGTGAAATCGCGGCTGCTAATGTGGTAAGAAAATTTTACGTTGGCGTTATCTATCGGTTGATTTAGTAAGATCATTAAGTTATTTAGAACCTTTCTTACGGCTAAGTCACGCTTACCTTTGAATTCTTTCCTCAAAATCACCAAGTTTTTGAAGGTGAAATTCACCACGGTAGGTATTTTTATACGCGTAAGATTACCACAGGTTTCGTTATATGACTTTAGCCATTAGGCCAGGCAATTAGCAATTACCCCTATTATCGCGACTCAAAGGTTTTAAGGCTTAGATTAACGGAAAGAAATACTACCGAGGATTGGAACAACTATCGAAACTTTTCTCTAAAAGTTACTAAAATAGTCAATATTAATTATAAACTTTTTACGGATTTCGCGAAGATTTCGAATAACGTAGAGAACTATTACGGGAAGCCTCACAATCTTTTAGACATGAGCATGATGCTCCTTTTAAATATTTGCAAGTGAATGGAGGTTTCTTCTTCCGGTTTTCACCTACTGTTTCCTGGAATCCTTGCAGGCTATGCAAGAGATTATTACCAAACTTTTCTCTAAATTAATAACGTTATGAAGCGTTACTTCGAGTACAACATCCACTTTACGTAATACAATATAGACTAGGTTACTATGAGGTAAATAGTAATAATGTTAAAAAGGAAAAATGACAAAATACCGATAAATATTTTTAAATAAATAGCTGATGAACTAATATTATGATAATAAATGATATAAAAGGCTTATATTGGCGAAACTACGTTCTGCAAACAAGTGCAAGTAGTATTTACAGGCGATAATGAATTCAAATATGCTTTATAACATACAGACGCAAATTGTAAGTGATTTTTCAACTAGTTACGTTTTTTATATATAAGCGTAATAATATAAATACAGAACTCTTTTAGTATTTACCCCTAAACTAATGACTTTCTCTATGTAGATAAAGAAAACCGCTTAATGTTATATTATATAAATTGTAAGTACGGGAGGCCTTAGCGCTTGAAATCTGGTCCAAAACTTTTGGATTGAAAGTTACAGTTCAATTGGCGCGAATAACAAGAGTAAGATTGAAGCAAGCCTATGAATTGTGAAAATTATTGTTTTAATGGTGGTAAGAGGTATTGGATTTGTGGCAAGTTCGGTTGTTGGTTAATTTGTTACTTTTAGGCTAATGTTATAAATAATACGTAATGTATTATACCTAATATATTACCATTGCCGGGTAAAATTATTTGGGCTATATCTAAAATTGTAAGGGTTAAGAGCTTATGAGAGATAACAATGCGCCTAAGTAGGTTATGTATCATAAAGATGATAGTCCATATATAGTCTAATAATTAACCGATTACGCCTTTCTGTATTGTTTAAGTAGTGGAAACCCTTACCTTCACCCTCACTAAGGTTCTGGCCTATCATATACCATTAACTTTCGCGATAGTTACGTAAATTACACGTTTTAAGGTATTATATCAAATATAGGGGCCGGAAGGAATTTAATAAGAGACTATTAGTAATATGTAATATTACGAAACGAAAGCATAACTATTACAAATATTAATCGTTTAACTACTGGTAAAGTTAAAGTTAGTTTCAGCTTAGGAAAATAATTATTGTTACTAAGGATGAAGATTATTTAGACTATTATTAGGCCGATTACGATCCATATTCTTAGGTCGTTTACCTGTGGATATTATCATATATCTTTATAGTTAGTAAGCGGCTACTCTGTAGATTATGCCTTTGTAGATTTTACAGTAACGTGTCACTCTGCAAGGTGCATTTCTGCCGAGTATATAATAGCGTGCCACTAACCTAAAAGGGGTATTGGCAAAGTGAATGATAAAGTGCCCCTACCTAAAAAAAAGATTAGTAAAGTATATAGTAGAGTGCTACTGCCCGAGTGAAATATTATAAGCTCTCACCTAAGGCGCGCACTCTTCCGATACCTTTAATCCCTTCTATTTTATTATCTACTTTAATATACACCACGAATTTTTACGATTGCGTTTTACTATTACCTTTACGTTAAAGTATTGAACCCTACCGACATTAATTAATAACCAACTCGGTTGACTATTAATAGCCTAGAAAAAAGGAGACAAATTTAAGTTTAATACCTATAGTGTGATACTGTAACGGTTTCAATTTTACGTGCTCTTATACTATAACATATAAAAACTAGATGGGGTCATGGAAATAAGAAGCTACGCTTTTAAAGCCCAAAGCGTAAAAAAACTATAAAATCTGCAGTAATTTTAATAAGAATAACTTTAATACGATATTATTAACTCACTTGGTACCCTGTTTACTAGAAGCCCTATTAAACTATCTGTCAACTCGTTTTAGCGCTTCAAAAGTACACGGATACTTCCTAGAAAGAGTCATTTTACTTATTAGGTTACGTAAGTTTAAACCAATAAATTTCGGAACCCTTAGTTGAAAATCATTTGATTTGAACATTATATTTAAACCGCTTCCAAATTTCTCAAACAGCTAAAACACAGCATCTACACCACTTACAAACTTTATAAACAGTTAACACACGATACTTAAACCTCCAATTATACACACACCGCATACCAAATATAACGTTTGAAGCGCTTACCACGTTACCACAATTTATCAAAACCCCGCATACCACCTTAACTTTTACACATATATATATAACCATTACCACGTTTTCCTTTCCTCTTTGGCTTTACACCGTTAATTTCAAAAAAAAATTCAACTTTTAAGTTCACTAATTACTTGATTTATATAGCGTTGGTTAAGCATTAATAGGTTAATTTGGATGCCTAACTAGCTTGTAATAACGCCTTATTTACATTTATTTAAGTTTCATTCATGTAAGTAAGTGCTAAACGCCATACTTTAAACTCCTCATTTTATTTTTTTAACTTTTTTTACATATAATTCGTTTTCATTTAGACCGTACGTCTTTAAATATTCTTTTTTGAACCTACTCGAACGTTATTTACCATATGAAATCAACCTCTATATCGATTTATCATTTCCGGTACACGTATTAACGAGCCTCCCAACTGCTCCAGTACATTTTGCACTTTTATAACCATAATTTCATCAATAATAGAATTGGTAAAAACTGAAGACTATATGGACTATTCATTTAAAAACATATTATTTCGTAAAAGTATTTTTCAACACCCAAACCTCAACTTATAGTATAATAATATCAAAACTTTAGTAAAAACTCTGGACACTTTTACGGGTAATATATATATTATAAATATTCTTTTGAACTATTATAATGAAAATATTGAAGGGCGTGACTCATTTGATAATTTTATGGAAAACTTTGCGGATTGAACTCCAAACGTATAGCGTACAGTAAATGGTATAATCTTAAAAATACTACGAAAATAACCACGAAGTAAAGGTATTAATACGACTGGTGACAATAATCACCGTATCGTAAAAGAATTTTCTTTAACAGCCTAACTTATTTAAACACCAAAATAGACCGACGATAAAATAATAAACGTAAAATTCGTAAAGAGATATTAGTTGGAAAAACATTAAAACCAGATTTTTAATATAACAGATAAGGAACGAGAAAAAACTTTATAAATACAGGAATTGGAGCGCTCAATACGACTAAACGTAAGTCTCAAATTGCAGACAGAGTTGGAGGAATCTACATAAAAGGAGGAAAGATTATGAAAATTATCCACTATTCGTATCTAATACGGACCCTTTCGAAAACGAACTGTTAGGTAAAGATATAAACAAAACCACTCTCCGAATATAGGTATCAATTAGTTAGGCCACAATAAAAGCGTCCCGGATAAAGAAAACAGCCCGCCAAAAAACAATATAAACGGCGTGAAACAATCATACAAAGTTTACGGGCTAATGTCTAACAACCAGAATCTATACCGCAACATCTTACTATACCGTTTTCCCACTGATAAAAGTAAGCCTACCAAACTTAACAACTTCGTCAAATTATTAAATAAATATAATAATTGGAGTACCTAACCGTATGATAAGCGACAATAAGATATATATAATACTAAATTCTAATGAAAGACTAGATATTGAACCATAAAAGTTATATATTATCTTACTCGGCATAGTGTTTAGGCAAGTTAAAAAGTGGAATATATACCACTCATAAAGGGACTTAGTCCGGAGCTGTCGCTCAAGGTGGTAAGATTCTGTCTATAAACCTCGATGAAGAAGGAGAAAAGAAGTCGTTGTTAGGGAGCTGTTGTGGAGTTGACAAAATGGTGTAACTCGGTTAGTGACTTGAAGAAGCGTATTCCCATACGGCTTCCCCCCTACTTTAAAGCATCGTAAAAACGTGGAAAATTACTAAGTTTGGATCTCTAGTAATAATAATCAGGTATTAGCTTATAATATCACCTTTAAAAACACCTCAAAGACTCTCCCTTTTTTTTTTTTTTTTTTTTTTTCCACGCGGGGGTGGTAAATATGAAACATCCGCTCCGGAGCCGTTAAAAATGTCGTAGTTTCGTGTAAAAGGTGTTAGGACGAATAATCTCTTTTTACGTTAAGTAAAAGGCGTGTTAACATCTCCCCCCTTATCAATCATTTGTAGATTTCTATATCGAAAAGTTTTAACAACTTTCTTTTATAATACAATTAATATTATAATACAGCTTAAAGTAAAGTTTAATTTGAAAATTTCTTCATTTACCTTTGTAATAATTTTATGTAATAAACCCTTAATTGGCTAAAAAGGTCGATAAGACTATTAAAAACGTAAGTTAGCCCTATTCAGGAACTGCTTAAGTTTTATCAACGAACGTATAATTACCTGCGTTACGGGTAAAGAAAATGTACTCTAACGGAACTCATAAATAAATATGCTTCGAATATATTAAGTAGACAACATATAATCCGAAAAGGCTTTATTAAAAAAATCAAGATATTAACGCAACCGAAAAAACGTTATACCAGTTATATAAAGTCGATATAATAATTATAAGTTGTAAAAAACGGGTTAATATCGATAGTCGTTGTATCTTTCTTATTTAATGCCAATTAATAGTTAGGTAATAAGAGGTTTTAGTCAAGTTAGGAATAAATGAAGAAAAAACATAAATACTTTAAAACGTTTTAATTAATACGTTTAGTTACGCCGTCGGTTTCGAGGTTCAAGGCAATACTTAGGCGTTGCTCCATCCCAGTTAAATCTTGAAATCGTTGTTAAAATCTACTAGTCTAATTTAAACTGTGGTTGTTAACAAACATATAAGGAAATCCATAAAATCGTTAATAACAATTTAAAACCGCTTCATATAAGCTTCGACATCTATAGGAGTTATAGCCTTTAAGGTGATGATCTTACTTAAGCGGTTCGTAATAATTATAAGGTAACATAGGTTACCAATACGTTTCTAAAGTAAGTCGATTATAAAGTCGATGAAAAACTCGTTTTGAAGCCGCTTGAAAACTGAAAGAGGTTTAAAAAGACCTTTTCGACGGTATTTTAAATAGATTTTACGCTTTTGAACGTCATATTCTCGGTAAAAACAGCGGACTACGCAATATAAACCAGAGTAAAAGTACGGTTTGAAAATAATAGTAATGATAACGTCGCGGCTCGAGTAATCGATAAAAAGTAAATCGTGAGCAATTTAAATGAACGCGGTAGTAAGCGGTTTGTAAACAAGTACCTAAATACGATGACGAAATCGTAAAACCTTATCTTCGTTTATTAAATGTTTTGAAATTAAAACTTTTAACACGTGGTCATCGTTAATACGAATATCCACAGTGAAATACCGATCGCCCATACGTATTATACGGACTAATCAGAGATAAGTAATATCGCGTATGATAACAACGTTTTAATAACTTTAAAGATCAACATTAGTAAAAAGTTCGTGACCCTTTAAAATAAATTCGCCGACTATGGTTAACTTAAAAACATGTGTATGCGAAAACGGCTCGAAAACAGCCTATTCAGAGCGTAACAATTAATGTTCCCAGCCTAAAACACATAAATCGAAAAGGTCTTTCAAAATGTTTTAATTTCACCATGAAAACGCATTAAAGCGTATATAATTTGCCGCCTTATTAAAAACCACCTGAAACAAAAATTACGAAAGGCGTTTAAACTAACGGACTTATGGTTTAGAAAGCCAGCATATAGTTATAAAGTATTTCAAATTCTTATGGTTTATCAAAATCGTAAACGGGAGTGCTGTGCCCTGAAGCTCTATGTTCCATGCTTTTAAATAACTTATAATTCCGAGTATTTTTTTTATAGTTATATTCGGCAGGAGACAAACGACAAGAGTAATACGTTACTAGGTACAGCTTACTCTAGTCGTCTTGTTAAAAAAAACAGCCGACTAAAACTTAAATAAACAGTCGGCTTTTGAAAAGATATTACGATGGGAGTTTTATTAGACAAATACCAGATTAGGGGGAAAAAAAGCTAAACTTAAACCGCTCCAAAACAGATTTTTTCTAAGGCCCCTAACAAAAAGGGGTATCCTTACAGGTTAGCTGAAATAAAGGTCTAATAATCGTCGAATAATTACAAATGAAATACCGGTAAAAGTTCGCGAATCCCAAAAAAAACCCGAATACCTAAAACTAATATAGGAATTTCCTATTCCCGGATAACGCGAAGTTTTTTCAATGTATATACTAACGTCGATACTAACCTCAATGATAAATCCTAGGTATTGGGTTTTTTACACGCCGAATTCGTATTTGAACATATTAAGGTTAAGTTTTACAACACTTCAAATATTAAAAACTTACTTAACCTTAATGGTACAATTTTCGAAAGTACTGTTAAAGTAAACGAGAATATCGTCGAGGTAAACGAAAAAGGAGAAATTGAGAAAAGGGCGTAACGAATTATCAATATATCTGTTCGTAGGTCTTTAGATTGTTGCAATGTTGTCGATTCTAATCGTGGTCGACGTAACAGTAGTATTTCATTGGTCAAGTGATGAATGTCTTATTCTAGGTTTGGCAGATCGCTAGCCGGTCTATACAGTAATTTGTATAGTAAATTGCCTGGCCCGTACCCTAGAGTGAAGTTTAGGGCACTATATTCGATTTACACCCAATGCGGTAAGTCTCTACAAAGCAATACACTCAACTTGCAGTTCAGTATGGTCAACTTTACTGTAAGTAAAGTTTAACGGCTGCACTACATGAAATACTATTCCAACACTGGCGGCTTTTTAGTTTATACGTACACGTCAGTATAGCTAACCAATATTTTCCTTCCACATATTTATACCTTACGGATTTTAGGACTTTATACAGCCTATTAACGGCTAAATAGTTAAAATACCGGTATAGTTAACACATCTCTGGCTCTATTAGATTTAACACCACTACTTCCAGGCCTTAAAGATAAAACTATAGGTACCACCACTTAACGACGAGTAAAAACCTTTTTTAATCAGCTCGTCTACGTTAATGTTGACGTTAACGCTAAGAGTTATTATATCCTCTAAATAAAATAAAAAAGGGATAAGAGATTTAAGGATATAAACAGTAATTACTCCTACAACAATTTGAATTATTATTATCTCTAATAACGATGATCATTCGCCTAATCCAAACTTACCTTTAACTTTGCTAATATCGTAACTATTAATTTCAATGGCTATAATAATTTCCTCTCGCAGTGCCATGTATTATGAATTGCCTCCTATTAAATAATTTACTATCCTTATATCTAATATAATACCTAAAAACTTATGGTGCGCGTAAAGATGATATAGATTAAAGGTTTATAAAGGGTTAGGGGTTTAGTTAAAGCAAAGGTTAAGGTCTTTACCCCTTAAACGGTATAAGAAGGCGTAGTCGGCTAATTATTAGGCTGTATTAAAAGTAGTATCTTCGTATTAATTAATCTATTTAGGGGTATTAACGCCCTTAATTAGCTCGTCGCCTTTAAAGTTCGCTATTTAATCCAAGTAATCTTGTTTAAAAGTAGTAGGGTATTAGGCGTAGTATATTACTTTCCTTTTATTACGCTCAACAATAGGGTTCCGAGTTAGCCAACAACTAAATTTGATACAAATCCAACATCTCTTACTATTATTACAACGATAATACTTACGGTTAACAGGTCCGCTT
The DNA here is from genome assembly GCA_038502455.1 of Anisogramma anomala. Lineage (NCBI taxonomy): Eukaryota > Fungi > Ascomycota > Sordariomycetes > Diaporthales > Gnomoniaceae > Anisogramma > Anisogramma anomala. Next base: position 29,555,419 of record JASMMZ010000004.1, read on the forward strand.
AAATCTTAGCCTTATTGGAGCTAGCGTAACTATTACCTCTAGTCCAATATCGAAGTCGATAAGCCAGACCTTAGACGTTGTAGACGCCCATAACTATACTTACGATCGATATAATTAACCACCGCAAGGTCTTTTTTATTTACATCAAGGAAGTTGCTGAATTAGGGGTACATACCAAACTAGTTTGGTATACGCGCTATTGAGATGGTAAGCGAGGAACGCAACTAGCTAAAAAAGCCTTCATAAGTGGCATTTAGACGTTAAAAGGCGTATTCGAACTCGCCAACGCCCATAACTACTACCCGTACCTGCTTGCAAAATGTAGTTTCGCTAACGTTGGCTTTCCTCATTTCCTTTTAATATTACATCAACTTGTCAAACATCTAATTAAGAACGTCCATTGGTGTTTCCTCCTCTTTCTTCTTCTCCATCATTATAGTTTACTGCGTAATAATATAGTCTATATAGTATTATGTAAAGTAGACGTTGTATTCGAAGTAGATCTTTATACCATCATAAGTCTCGCAAAACGTGGTAGCTCCAGTAAGGAAGGTCAGGTAATAGCCTCTAGCGTGCTATATAAGAATTCCGGGAAACAATAAGTGAAAACCTAAAAGGGAAACCTTCATCTACTTACAAATATTTAAAAAGAGTATTGTTTTAATATCAAAAAGGTTATAAGGCCTCCCGTTAAACTTCTTTACGTCGTTTTGAATTTCAGCGAAATTCTTAAACAATTTGTAATTTATATTAACTATATTAATAGGTCTTAGAGAGAAGTTGCGATAGTTATCCTAGTTTGGAATAGTATTTCTCAATAGTTTAAGGTTTAAAACTTCCAAGGCACGGTGTTAAGGGTAATGGCTAGTCGACTGGCCTGAGGGGTAAAATCCTATGGTAAAACCTATAGTAGGATTTCGCGTATAGGCAAACCTAAATAGAAAAGAATCTTAAAGAGCCTGTCGATAGAATTGTCAAAGGGGAATAGGCACTTAAATATTCTGGAAAACCTAACGATCTTGCTTAATTGACTGTTGTAAAGTGCTAACGTCGATATCTTTAGCTGTATTAGCGGTCCTTGCTTCACACGTTCTACCGCCACTAAGAGCATATTTCGCGCTATCACGTGGAGGCGCTAAACTACTCAGCAGGTCAACAGTTTCCTTATCGCCGGCAAGTAAGGAAGCTTAACTTAGCTAAAAGTAAAGGGAAAGTCATTCAAATCGTTTGTAAGGTTTTTAAAGTTCCTTAACATCATTTCTTTTGAGTCATAGGTCTTAAAGTCGTTTTTTAAGTTAAGCCAACTCGAAAAGTGTTTTTACCAACCTAACAGCGTTTTCTTTTAACACATAAATCCCTCTCAGCCTTTATTTTGGACTTAACAGTCTTGTGGGTTTCTTTCCACATGTAAATAGTGTAGTCACTAAAAAATTCACGAAACATATAAAACGCGTCGTCAGAATCTTTACCGCTACCGTATTTTAAAATAAAACAGCAGAAGAAGTTCGTTAAATACTCCTCGGTTAAGGCTTAATCGAAATCATCTCCCCAAAGGTTATAGTTATAACACTTAATTAAAACTGTCCCAAAAAAATTAATTGCTTCTTTCTAGATAGCATTGGTAATGACCTAAAATTAAGGACTTACAATAGTCACCTTAAAGTTTTAGCTCATGTAAAATATATAAGTCGTGCAGGGCGAAGGACTTAGTAATCTTGGGCATAAAGTCTTGGAGTTTCAACGCAAAATAGCGTGAGAAATTAACGACTTAGTGTTGGATCGCGCGACGTGGCTTTTTCAACATAACTTAACGATTCCTAATGTTTTCGCTCGGGATAACGATCTTAACGGTTTAATTAATGTAGAGGGGTAAAAAACGTAAAGTAAGGGAAAAGTTTTGATATAGATAATAAAGCCGAAAGTCGTTTGTTATTGTAAGTTATTTGACGTGAAAACTTAGTCGTTTTTCTTACATTCATAATACACGCAGTAGTACTAACTGAGCCGTTTTCCAACTTACCGAACTTTAAGACTTCTAACAGTCAATCTTAAAGTATTTAAAAAGAAATAATAAAGATTTATTGGAGTTTTTAAGTAACGATACCGTTGCTTAATTTTAAATAGCCGTTTTGGACTAACGTGGTCAAAAAGTCCTTTCTGTTTTCTTGCGTTTATAAACTAACGCAGTACTAATAGAGGTCTTTCGAAAGAATCTTTTTTCTACCCTAGCGATAACGAAAATCGTAAAAACCAGAAAATAGCTTCTTCTTCTACTTAGGCAATCTATGCTTAACCTAATAAGTACTGATTAGTATTCGCAAGTCTTTAGATCGTTTCAACGTTGTCGATTCGAATCGTGGTCGAAGTAACATTTTTTTCTTGAATTAATAGTAGTATTTCATTGGTCACGTGGTGGATATCTTTTTCTAGGTTTAGCAGACTGCTAGCCGGTCTGCATAGTAATTTGGCCAATTGCTTGGCTAGTGCCTTAGAGTGAAGTGCAGCGCAATGCACTAGACTTACACTCAATGAGGTAAGTCTCCACAAAGAAATACACTCAACTTTCAGTTCAGTATAGTCAACTTTACTTTAAGTAAAATTTACCTACTGTATTGCATGTAATACTATTCCAACAATTTTGTTAAAAGGTGGTAAATGTATTGAGAAATCCGAAAAAAGTAATAAGTTATTCGAAAAACCCAAAACATATACAAATATAATCTTTCATTTATTTACCTCCTTAATACGAACCTTCTGAAAAACAGTTTTAATATCCAACTTAATAAATTATTTAACTTTCACAATATTCGCAAATTTTATTAAGAAAATGAAATGGGTTACTGTTTGACTTTGTAATAACGTTAAGCTAGCGGTAATCGATATAAAAACGTAAGCTACCCCCAGGTTTTTTAACGGAAAGCACCGGCGCACCTGTTGAGAAACTACTCCTTATAATATAATATTAATCGAATAACTGGGATAACGTTTTTCTTAACATAAAAAGCTTTTTATGCGATATGTCGTATAACAGACCCTATGGGACTTTCAATGGTTAGCCTTGGTTATCGATATAAAAAGCGATTTCGCAATTCTATTTCGAAACGGTCAAGGAGCATCTTATCGTTAAGGGCTTTATCTAATAAGGGAGCGAATTCCTCAAAGTCGTCAGGGAGTTTATCATTAACAGAAACGAATTGTTTCGCAGCGAATACTTTATTAATATCTTCGAAAAAAACGATAACGAGCCGCGTAATAACGGCTCGGTCCATACAAGCCTTTTATAAAATAACGTAAAATTTAACTGTGACGACCACATTCGGCGTTTTCTATAAGGGTAAGAACTCTCTCTTCTAAACGCGATAATGATTGGCTTATTCTAAAAGTAATACATACTTCGAAATATCGTAAATAATTTATCATTATTTTATTTAATGTTTACCTCAAATGACTTTATATTATAAAGAGAAAACGATATAAGCTTATATCTGGTAACGGTATCCATTAAAGTAAATATTTAAAGAAGTTATAAAAGAAATGAATCGGGGGGAAAAAACGGATACGTAGTACGTGGCTTCATCGAGTCGTCGTAATAAGATGGGAATACGCGGTAATTTTAAACGGTTGGTAAACTGCTCATTCGAGACGTTATAATATTTACAACCTATATTTACTAAAAAGCAGATAAAGTAAATAAAATTACAAAGTAAATTTCCTATAAACAGTGAATTATTAAAATGTTAAAACGAAGGTGTTAAGTCGAATTAAAGTCTCATCAACTTCTATACGCGACTATATCCACGAGTAACTAATTTCTCTTCTAAAAGTCGATAAAATCTTCTGCTAAAGTAAGATGGATTTAAATAACAGCCTTAGCATTAAAGTTGCTCGAGCGTTACGCTGGATCCAATGGGTAGGTTGAAATATGGTAACCCTACGCACCGCACCGTAAATATAACCCTAAATTTTTACGACGAAAGAGTTCAGAATAGTTAAAATAGGCAATGCGCCGCTTAATAACGGCTTGGAAAACGCTTACGACAGTTATAATAACGTCGCCCTAACTATCTCAGGCGGGTACATCGTTACTATTATTTCCACTACGTAGAATACTCCTCATAACAGCGCCCGTACCTTTGTAACGAGTGCGAACGTGATAAAAGCATCCTTCAATAAATTAAGTATAAGCGACCCACTCTTTATAATTCGCAAGTATATTAAGGGGAAGTAACGTATTAGCTTACGTATTGTTCAAACCTTTCTCTAGAATGGCGGACTTAACGGTGGATTCTCAAGTTATATCGTTCACATCCGCGAATAGAGCCTTTTAAACGTTAAAAAAACGTAAAATCGTTCTCTAACTTTTTACTCTATATTCTTAAGCCGGAAGATAATAATTTCAATCGTGTTAAAATTGTAGTAATAAGTGCGAAGTATAGTTATGAAAGAGTTAGGGTTGTTGATTCCGTTGTCGCTGCCACGAACATAATAACTTTCTATTACGTTTTTATAAAGCCTTTTCATTATTCAAAAATAGCGTAAAAGTAATCTTTTTTAATACTGATAAACCTCTGGTCCTTACGTAATTTACGTATTATCGTAACCTTTTATACCAGAAATCGTAACTCGATACCAAAAAGCTTCACCGGCTAATTAAAATGCTTACGTTTAAGAAGTTAATATTCGTTGAATAAGGCGCTAACATCGTAATTGAAGTTAAAAAAAGCTCGAATTTCGGTTGTTTCAAAAGCTAACACGGTTTCCGGTAGGGAACGGTGTAGCAATTACGTCGTTCGTAACATACGCAAGGAAAATCCTTTATGGGGGGAATTATCTCGAAAACGTAAACGTACTGGTAACTGTATTGGATTATATTAGTTAACGCGTTGAATAAGTCGGTGCTTCGTTATTCCAAATAAAAAACGTACCTCCAAGCGACTCAATCTCACTAGATGAATTTCATACGTAAATCGTCGGTAAAACGTTTATATTAAGCCGTAAGATAATCGTATCAATCCTTTAAAACGCTTTAAGGCTATTTTCCAACGCGTACATCGATAAATTGCTTGAAATCCTCAGGGTCCAAATTCGGCAGGTTAGAAAATAATAACATAATCCTAAGCTATATCTGCTCAAGAGTAACCAAAATATCGTTGAGAAAAAAACGATACTTATATATAAAAGGACTAAAGCTAGAGCTATCGCTTAAGTTATTCAGGTTCTGTCTATAAATATCGATAAATAGGGAGAAGAAAAGTCCCTGCTAGGAAGTTGCTGTAAAGCTGAAAAATAGTTCAATCCGATTATGTAACGTGTGGAGGCGTATTTTTATACGGCTTCCTCCCTACTCTAGAGAATCGTAAAAACGTGAAGAACTATCAGGGTTGGATCCGTGGTGATACTAGCCAGACATTAGCCTATAACACCACTTTAGGTAAGTAAATATATTTAAGGATTATGACAACTATTTCAAAATATACTTTGATACATAAATGAAATATAAATTTTACAATAGGAATTAAACGGATATAACTTGGGAATCCGTAAGAAATTATCGTAAAAACGCTTATAAACCCCCATAAAAAAAACTTATCTCCTTATTAACGAAGTTTAGTAAATATTAGGCGGCTCTTGAATTAAAATACAAAGAAAACGAACTATTTATAAAAGTAGTTACAAAAGTATGCTGAGAAAACTCAAACTTTAAACTTATGTTATTTAAGTCGGGAAAAGACTTGAAAATTTTTTATACGAGCTTTAAGATTTTGTTTAAAACCTTGATAGGCCTATAAATAAGATTCAGATTAGCATTTATAGCCGAAAGTTCAGAAGTTAAGAGTCAAATCACTAAAGTAAACTTCGCCTAAATAATTTACTACGTTCTAGACCAATGATTTAAAGTATATTCAGGACAAAACAACGTTTTAAATACGGTTACTATACCTTAAAACACTAAAAATGAAGCCCCTAAAACCGGGGGAAAAAGGAGTGACTAATGAAAGTGAGTCTATAGCTCAATATGCAACTCACTACATATATAACAATATCTACAGAAAACTGTACAAAGCTTTACAAATTACTAAAAACGTTATATTATTCAATGTAAAGTCGGCTATCAATTAATCAATGAATCAATCAGTATACGACTAAATTTAGATTAAACGTCGATTTTAGCTCAATTAACCACTTAAGGATTAAATAGGATTACCCACTTAAGGATGAAAGGGAAGTCAGTTCTACCTCGTACATAGCCAACTACGAAGATGTAAAAGATATATTTATCACCTACCCCTAAGATTGAAATTCTAAAAAAAATATGACTTATTCAACAATATAGGATAAAGAAACCGATTGAAGAATTATTACAAGTTCGTAGGATTCCTCATTCCTACATATCGTAAGTCTGTATTACGAAAACAATGTATTGAACGCCTATGTAACGTCGTAATTTACCCTTTTTAACAGGTATAATAACCGATTTCAGGGCATTATACTATATACTAACGCAGTTGAAATCTCGACCGCCGGGAAACGATAATTCGATACGTTTACGACAAAATTTCTAAAATTCCAATTCTACCGTATAGGCGAATACTGGGAAGTTTTATTCGGTAAAGGTAAGGCGTCGTTACTTGATATAAGCGTTATGAATACATTATTTTGACCGGTTAAATTTTATGTAATTGGATTTGAAAGGTTATTTCTATTATTATTAGCTAATACAAACAAATTCGGAATTAAAATTCGAACTGCAACTGATCGACTCGTCTGCGCTTCAAATACTATATTCTTTCTTCTTCGCCTTAAACATAAATACCTGAAGTTTTCCCCTGAAACACGTATGATCAAAATCATCGACTTAATGTAACCTGAATTAAGGATATTACAACGCTGGTTTGGACACCTAATTACAAAACGCCTTTTACAGTTGATCCACGCTGTAGAGAACACTAATATAATAAGGAGAACGTTAGAAGTTATGGAAAGGTTTTGCTACAAATACCAAATTTACTCGTAAGCCATACGATGGTTTAAATTACGCCTTTAAAACGATATAAACTTGGACTACGAGGTAATTTTGGATATAATATACCTTAATGGACAGCTAATAATATACGCCATTAACAGATCAATATTATTTCATACGCGAAATTTATGCGAAGCTCTTTCGATACAAATTGCTATATTTTTTTAGTGGATTACTAGTTTATCGTTTACTTAGGATCTTCAAACTGGATTACTTATAATTCCGATATAACCTTCGATTCGACCGAATAGCGTACTAAATCCAAAATCGCCGGTGATAAGTATAAATAAAAACCGTTAAAAGCCTTTTAAGGTATTGAAAGATGTAAACGATATAAAACACTACTTATGAAACTATATGTAATATTAATTAAAAATCTAAAAGATGTCGATTCCAAGAAATTAATTTTACAAATGGCGGTTAAAGATACAAACAATACATCCAGCCCGAGTAGACTTATTTTAATACTTTCATTTTCGGTATTTATACAAAAATCTACACAGACTTAGTACCGTCGTTTTTTACAGTGTAAAAGTCGAATTTTATAGCAAAATTTATGATAATAATACGTTCCTTGCGAAATGAACATAATATTTCGTAGGTATTAGCTATGAGGAACGGCCGGCGTAAAACTAATGTTTCAAATTTACTATTACAATTTAAAATCCTAGTTTAAAAAGCGAAGAATGGATAAACTATCCTCCAAAAGATTAATGGGTTAAAAAGCTACGATATATTAATGAATTTATTCAAGAGTATGTGTTCATTTTTCTGGATAGTAATACAAGAATGAAAACGGGAAATGGTAAACAAAAGCAACCCGAAAACGAAAATTTACTAAGAATAATAACAGAGTTACTTTTACGATAACGAATCTAAACCGCCCCCGAATTTTATATACACACAGATACCACTTAACAACCATTACTACCTAACAAAACTGGCCGACCTACATTAACAAAATTGATATCATACCGCCAAAGGCGCCCACTTAGTTTAAAAAATAAAAACCGTTCTAAAGCCTTGATTATGGACTCATTTATTACGTAAAAAAATGTCAAACCGTAAGTTAAACTTGAAGTTTCGCTGAAAAGGCATTATTTCTATTGTAGATTCCTCGTTTAAGAATTTTACCCAGACGGAAATACCTTCTTTCGTCAAGCAGAGCGTTTTTCGCTTCAAAAGGTTTAAACCAATAATTCACGATAGTTACAATTTTTTTTCTATACGTTTGGTTTACGAGGTATAAGAAAAGGCCAACAAGTCTTATAAAAAGAGTCTCCTTATAATTAAAAGGTAAGATAATAATAATAAAAGGATATTATAACACAGTCGTTCATTTCACAACGAGTAAGTTATCGTTTGATTTTAGTACTCGCCGCCTTTTTAAGAACCCTTTATAAACTTCATATTGAGTTCGGTTATATTATACAGGCTTATATGTCATTACCCAGACAACGGTTGGGTCAGGAAACAGGCCAGCATGCAGCTAAGCCACAGAGAGCCTGTAGTCCAACACATCAGGCGGGGAACATCTCTTATGTAAGCAAGGTAACTAAGTAAGTCACGTAATGGATCAGTATGGATCAGTTACTGATTCAAGGTGAGGCAGTACTAGATCAGTGTGATCAATGCGGTGATCCAAACGATCCAGTACTGAAGATGGTATGAAGGCACGGATATATAAGGACACGGTCATCACCACATAGATAGTATTTCCTTCATAGCTCTTCAGTTGTCAATCTAAGTATTCAGTCTATACACCTGAATATCCTAACGGCTAGTAATCACTCTACAGCACGAATAAACATCTTCTTGATATTGCACCTTTGTTACCTCTGCTGCCTTACTGCTAACATAAACCCCCTGACACCTTCTATTTACTCACGGGTATTTAGTGTGATCATTACATTATATATAGTCTGAGGAACGGCTTAAATGGCGGATCTACGCTTATATATCTATAAACCTCTAAAAATACCATTTGTCCGAAATAATTTTACATATTATAAAACCGCTTAATAGACTCGCTAAGGCTAGTAAATACTAGCATAATACCTATTAGAAATATTATTAAAAGCGGCTCTAAATGGCTAGCTCGACCTTCGACTCATAAATATTAGTTTCAATAATATCCTTCAAGGGCTTTACAATTATAGGTATATAAACGGATAATATGTTGACGTTGTATAACGCGTAGTTTTCTGCGTTAGAAGAAAAAAAGCATCTAAAGGCCAGCCTAAAGGCAAATTCCAAGGCGTACCTAGCTAAAAGCTATGTAATAGACTTTAACGACGTAATAATTACGTTTATAAACGACGTTTTAAGCCTTACATAAAAATTATAATTAGATAAAGTTGCTTTTATTAACCTGGATAACATGAAAAGAATCGACAAATATAGGTGTTAATGTATATGCGACGTTTATATCATATCGATAATATAGTTAAAGGTGATATTTAACCTTTTAATAGCTACGTAATATTAAACCGACCATTTTGAAGATGTATATAAAGCGGTTAATAAATGCTTTATATAATGAATACATAATTCAAAACGCGGTTAATAATTTGTATCGCTTGATATACGTATTACTCAACTTTTCATTTTTACTAACGTATTTTAGTTATTAATACCGACTTTCACTCGTCAATAGGGTTCATTTTCATTTTTTATAACGAAATACCAACTTGGAATGGATTTACCTTTTATGAAAATATTATTTATTAAATTTCGACTCAATGTAAACGGGTTATACAAAAAGTTTTAGCTTCGGAAATTTACAGTATAGTTAAAGGATTCGACTCTGGAATTACTACAATGACAATGTTCCGAATATTTATTTCCAACTTTGATTTAAAACCACTCCCTCTGATAGTTTGTATTAAATTTTTTTCCTTTACAATTACCTTATTAATCTTGGCACTACAATCGAAAAAAAAAACTTCATAATCTGTATTATAGCCTTATGTTAATCGTAAGAGCGCCGCGAAATGAAAGAGATAAAATACATTAACAGAAACCTAAACTTAATAGATGTAATAATTAAGGGCGCCCCAAATAGGGTATAAAAGCATTCGTGTTAACAAGTATACTTTTTGTTAAGATTACTGGGATGGTTTTTACAAACTAGTCTCAATTACATAATTTTCACCACACATTTGTTATTTCCCCTTTGTTTTACTCATTTGTAGCGCTGTTGGCATTTTGTTGCTGTTTGGATCCATTATTCGTATTTCTATTGGTATTTTATTACTATACGGATCCGCTATTCACACCATTACTAAGATTCTATTATTGTTAGAATCCGATAATGACGCTACTTTTTACATTTTTGTCTCTGTTTAAATATACTATTCGCTTCGTTACTAAGATGTTACAATTTTTTTTTTTTTACCAATTACGATCGTAATGAAAATATTTTTCACTTTTTACTTTCAGCGTTTGTCATTTGTATTATGAATTCTTTTTTTAAAGAAAATTATATTATCATATAGCAAATTATATGAAAGCCGGTTATACCGGTCGAAACATAAAAATATGAATTTAATTGCTGCTAAAAAGGGAGGGAGAGGGCAGCGTTACGTCTTCGTTATCCTTCTTCTTGCTGTCTTTATCTTCACCATTAATGCTACCGCTATCGCTGCTATTGACGCTGCTACCGACGTTATCGAAGTTGTAACCCTACGCCTCAAGCCATATACTCTAAGAAAAGGCGCGAGGGGGGTTTTATCCTTCTTATGGCGACGCGTGATAACATCATAAAATTCACCTAAGAAGTACATACGTAAGCCTCACTTTCAAGCGGAGATAATAACTCTTGTTTTTTTAGGCTGCCGGTTAACGATTATTACTAATTAATATTGGGATTTTATTTATTTATTTGAATAGAAGTAGCCGTTCTCAAAAGCGTCATAGAAAATTTATTAACAATGTGGAAATTATTATTCGCATCTAAAATTACGAATTTAAAGTGAATTTACCATAAAAACTGCGGGTGTGTAACAGAGTCACGATCCACGTCCCTAAAACCACCGGAATAGGGGCGTATCGGTTGCCAGTTCACTAGTACCGATAATAATAAACCGACCGACCCCTTTTTCTAATAATAATCGTTAATGGATTTACCTGCGGCCGCGAACACTATATGAAGCACGCAAGACGTGTTTATTAACGGCTCGAGGCTTTGAACCCAAGTACGCCGTTTTATCGCTTTATACGCCAAAAAAGCCTAGTGGCATTCCTCAACAAGCCGTAACTTAAGGCGGTAAACCAGGTTAGTCGTCTTAAGCTCGTTTTCAAATACATTAAAATAGAAAAATTTAAGGAGGAATCGGTAATAAGAACCGTGTTACAACTTTATGGAGCTGCTTTTCAGATGGGGAAAAGGAGGGGGTTAACCGTTACGAGTAAAATGGTTTTTACCCATAGCGAGAAGATAAAGTTAATAACCTTAAAAAAAAACCGTTCCTCCCTTTAGGGGATAAGGGGAGAAGGGGAAGTAAAAAAGAGAAAGGAGATGGAGACGTTTTCAGCAGCAGCAATAGGGGAGGAAATGAAGAGGAAGACCGGAATTTATGACATACTCCCTAAGAATATAGGATTGGAAGTAGGGGTGATGGCAGCGCGATGGGTGGCGGTAACAACCGCCTTTTCTTTTTTACGTAAATGAGTCAAACAGCGATTTGCGTACCTATATTTGCACGGTATTTTTTTTGGAAACAGTTAAAATATAATGTTCGTTAAGTAACCTAAGCCTAAAAGAGATGCAAATAATTAAGTAAAATATTGCTTTGGGTATATATACGTTAATTGTTTAGTTGGGAACCTATGGTATAAAAAAGAGCGTGTTTTTAGGGGGGAGAAAGAGGTTTTACCTAAACTAATAACGATATATCCGTTTTATACTAACCCCAAAACACGTAATACCGATAATTATCCTATACCTTTACATATTTATTCTCATACTCTTATGGGTATCAATAATTACACCCCTATTAATAACCGTACCACCGCCAAATTACTCAAATTAACTGGAATCTTATTACAATCATTACCGCGGTTAAATTTTTAATCCAAACCTTTACCATTTTTACAACTACTGTTATTACTAAAATCATCAATTGGGATCTTAGCTAAACTATTACTACTAAACTACGGAAAATAAACCGTATTACGAATTAAATTGTCACTGTTAAACTACGTACATAAATTGTTATTACTAAATTATAGATATAAGTTGAATTACAAACTGAAGAAACCATAATTACTAAATTATACATATAATATATACCACAAACTGAATTTTTATTACTGGATTATGGATATGGGCCGCGTTGGATAGAAAAAAGATTTTCTATATAAATATTATGACATATCTTTAGAATTAGTAAGCAGCTATATTGCAGATTACACTTTTACAAAGTACACAGTAACATTTCATTTTACAAGATTCATTCCTGTAAATTGTATAATAACGTGCCACTACCTAAAGGGGGCATTTATAAAGTGCACGGTAAAGTGCTACTACCTAGAAGGGAAATTAGCAGAGTGTATAGTAATGTGTCACTGCCTGGATGAAATCTTATAAGCTCCTACCTGAAGCGCGCACTCTCCAAATGCCTTTTCTCCTTTCTATATTACTATCTACTTCAATATATACTACCAATATTTACGATTACTCCTCTACTATTATCTTTACGTTGACGTATTAGACTCTACCGCCATTACCCTGTTCATTTTTTGCCTAAAAGATATAAAGATCCTCAGCTTCAACGTTGACATTAACCTTGATAAGCTGGATAAAAACGGCCAGAGGTTTTCCTTCGCCTTTAAATGGGGATATTTTTAGTTTTATCTTTACTATTTAAAGGTAATGATATTAAATCTGATAGAGTTAAAAATAAGTTAATTATACCGTCAATTCAATTACCTAGCCTTCGATAGGCTATATAAAATCCTGAAGTTCGTAAGGTACAAAGATGTTTAATACTCTAATTCAAAGGTTATTAAAAAGCTTTGATATCACTGCCGAACTTATACCTAAGCCCTTCGAAGATTTAAGTTTATATTAAAAAACAACAAGGATTTGAACTATAAGGGTTTTATCAACGTGTTTTACTTAGATAACAAACTTATTCTTTATGTTATTAACCCCGTAACCTTTGTTTATAGAACTAAGTTTCTGAATTCTCCATCGGCGAAAGATAAGTTGAAAATGTTAAGAATAATATAGTTTAATACGTACTTGAGCCCACCTAACGTTATCGTCTATAATACTAGTATTAACTTTACAACGACGTAGTTTTAAATAAATATTCAAATAATGGGTATCTAGTTTAAATAGGTGTCTGTTAAGGCTTGATTAAGTATTAGAAAGAATTATAGGGTATATACATTATATTTCAGAGCATATAATATTTTTATGTTAAAAATAGTAAACTTTATGAACTATAGTGAACGTTATAAAATGGCCGTAAAGAACCTGAATAATATTATGGGTCTTGATAGCTCGGTGTCAACGTTACTAGTTTTTAAAGTATATCCATGCCGAACTTATAATTCAATACTATTAGCAAATATTAATAAAAGGGTTGTGGCTTACGGTAAGGCTTTGAAGGCATTATGGAAAGAATCGATACAGCGTTAAGTTAATAATACTCTGAGTACCAGAAATAGCTTTACGATGATTAACGAATTTATTTTTCTATTACAAAGTAAAGTCTTCATGTAACGGAGGCCAGGTAAATAAGATGGCTCATTTAAGATTTCTAATATTATTAACCCTAATGAAGTTATTCAAACTGTTAACGGTTCCACAACTTTTTGCATATCTCAGATCAAACCTTATATTAAGAAAACTAACGATAATAATAAAACCTTCAAATATTACGGTTGAGTTAATACAATCCCCTTCCTTTCGAAATTGAGAAACTAATATAACGTTGCTAGTGCGGCCAACTACTAGAAAAAAGAACAGTTGAAGACTAAGAATATATACTATGTCGGATTAAAAATATTATTTGTATTAGTAAAAAAAAAGAATAGTTAAAACTTAGCTATGAAAATTCAGGTATAAGACGTTATTAAGACCTTTGGTAAACTTTTTAGAGGAAACTATAGAGTCGAAATTAAGACTCTGAATTAAAAAGAAAATTATAAAAAAATTCATACCTCAAAGCGACTTTAACCTTTAAGACTCAAATATCACGATTTTTAAGTCGAGAATTATATATAAGATTGAAGGTAAGACTACAGGGTGGCCGTACAAAAAGTTATGCCCAATCTCTTAAATATACGGTAATTAAATTAAAAACGGAGTCCTTACGTAATGAATAACAATTTAAAAGATTGATGAACATTCAATAGTAGTTTTAACAAAGATTTTACTCGTAAAAACTAAAGGGAATCTTATACTTAATAACCGTGTTATAAGGTAAACATATTCCTTATTAACAACCGATTTACAGTAGATCGTTTTGTTAAAGTTACTATAAGAATTACGTGGAAAATACCCCCCGAGTACGGCTATACGATATATTAAACTAATATATAGACTAGATTAAACAGGATATTATACATTCTTAATCTATCAGTTGTAATTAAAATTAAAGTTAAACGTTAATTATTCAATTTACGATCCGTATTTACTGTTCACTTAGAAGCAAATTTTCGGCTTGATAAGTATATAAATTAACTATATTCTTTTCATTCAAAGTGTTAGTTTTTCAATATAGAAATAGTAAACGATGAGGAATTTAAATTTTTGGAATTATATGCCGGTTGTAACTTTGACGAAAGATAATGATCTGAATTTTAACGGATCATCAATTCGTATATTCAATGTTAATGATACTTACCTTTGTTTCCACCAGAAACGCTATGGCGTTAACTTGGATATAATTGATAAGACTAACGTGACAAGGCTTAACGGTACTTGGAATAACGCGTCCTTCATAGTTATATCGACACCTTATATCAATTGAAGGCTTTTTACGACCTGTCAATTACGGTATAAGTACGAAACCTAATGGACGAAGACTTTAATTAACTAAATGAAAGGTTGTAGTAGTAAATTGGGAATCTATACCGAGGAATTAAGACAGTACCAATTGACCTGTTGAGGTCCAAATTAATATTTTGCACAGACGACTTCTTTACAAATGATACAAACCTGTCGCTATACGTCGGATTTATAATAACTATCGTTAATAAAGATAGAAAATAAGATTAGTTTAATATCATTGGAAGCTTGATTTATTATATCTTCGTTAAATGTAACCGAATTACACGAAGAGTGTTGGCTTTAGAGATCTACTGTATAGTAGTCGGCTTTGATATAAGTATAGTATTATAAGAAATACTTAATATAGTTACCAAATAGTTAAGGATTTTGTTATTCATTTAGGTGTGAATTTATGACGAATTCAGAAGCTTATTTCAATATATTTTAAAATTCAGAACCACGAGCAAAAAATTCACAATGATTAATGTAATGGCATTTTGTAAAGCTTACGAAATCAGAGAGATTGAGGAGTTCCATTGAATTAATGGTAAACATAATCCCGTTAACTTTAAGATAGAAACGTTATCAAATAAGGTATTTACAATGATTATGAATAGTAATAAGCTAACTATACGTATCAAGTGCTACGTTAACAGGTTATCTGGCAAGGTCAAGTTATATACCGGTGAATAAGAATATCTTTACAAACTAGAAGACTGGCAAATAATCAAGACCGGCGACTTATTTAATTAGCACAGTTAGGTTGGAGGCCTACATAAGTTTGTAGCGAGAAACTTGTTTATAGAAATCAATAAAGTTAAAACTCGTAAATGTAGGGTAAATAGAGGTAATTAGAGTTAATTTGGTTGCGGAATTATCAGGGGTCTGACCAGTTAACGAGGGCGTAATTTTGTAGCAACCCGAAAAAAGTGGTCAATTATACTAGCTTATGCGTATAAAATAATGAGCTGCCGGTATTGGAATAATAATAATTGCAATATAGTAAGTTAACTTTACTTACAGTAAATTCGACTATATTAATTGCAAGTTGAATGTATTGTTTTATAGATTGACTGTATTAACTACAAGTTAACTATAGTATGCGCCCAATTTACACTAGGGTACGATCCAAGCAATTGGAAATTCAAATTACTGTACAGATCGGTTAGCAGTCTGCCAAACCTAGAATAATACATCTGCCACTTGACTATTGCAATACTACTGTTACTTCGACCAATTAAATCAACAACGTAGCAATATCTAAAGCCCTACCAACATAAATGAATATTCTAAAAAAAAATTAGAATGAGGATCATGAAAGGAATGAATGACACAAATGATATAAGTATTGTTATAATAATTAAGCGCTTTGTAATAAACGTATTGCTAAGGATTTTAATTTAAAGAGACTAGGAGAATGAAGTCAGTAAAATATCAATAATACTATTAAAACTTAAATGAAAAAATTTATAGGTTTATTTTCTTCATAATGAATATAAAAAGTGTAAAACCTATCTATGAATTTCTTTTACTTCAAATTATTCGTAAAATATTTTCAAGTATTAATTCATCACACATATTTTCTTTTAAAAGGTTGATCATTAATTTCATACATGCGTTGGAAAATGTTTTATAACCACTATTACGTAAAGCTCTAACCACTCATTTTGAAACCTTATTATAACGAACGTATGAAATATTGAATTGAACTTTCAATATAATAGAATTAATTTCAATTAGTACGTTATGGAAAACCCAGCCAACGAATAAGGCAAAGTCTAATTTAATATATTACCAGGTTGTAAAAACGCTACAATCGTTTGCGGTCTTTTTTATTAATTACATGTATAAAAATTAAAAATTAAAATTCTTACCAAATATCGATAATAAGTAAATCAAACGTTATCATAAAAAAACTAAATGGACAAAATTATTTGAGTGAATCAGTACAATAATCTGAAAGATCAAAGGTATAAGGGGTAATGAAATCGAAGTGTGTGCCCCTAAACGCTTACCAACTACAACTGAAAATTCAGAAATGAAAAATAACGTTGAACTATATCTATTTTCCCCGTCAAATTCAAAAGTTATTTCAATAATATAACCCAAAAACCTAAGTTACTACAAACCTCTTAAATAGAGATAAAATAAGTATCAAACTCGTAATTTTTGTCTTTTCAAATGTGAATGAAATAAACGAAACCACGAACGACGCCTTAAAAACAATATAAAATCCTACGTGATGTAATCAAATTCTATTTCGATAAATAAAGCAAGGAAGTTGTAAATATTTGTATTCAAAGCCTTTGAAATCCAGAATATGCTAGGGTATTAGAAGAAGATAGTATTAGTAAATGTTATAAAGTGAATGCTTAAACCAAACTCAACTACCGGAACGGTAATAGAATAATTAAAGGCTGCAGTTACGAAGACAAAAACGATGTCATCGGCGATAACAACATTGTTAAACATAATACATAGAAGTTGAAGGTTGTTAAGATATAAATTTATGGAAAAAGTAACTTTAACTTATTTCGCAATAAAATCTAGTACAGTAAACGATCTTGACAGCAAAGTAAGGAATTCGTACCATAATCTAAGCTTTTAGAGACTGAATGAGTTAAGTTGATGGAATTAAGAAAAAATTGAAATATTAATAAAGCACAAAAAAGCAATCAAAGATAAAACCAAATTGCGAGTATTTTTAGAAAAAATCAAAACTATCATAGGCTAACAACAGTAAATTTAGTTCGTATGAAGCTTTTGATAAAGCGAGGAAAATAAAAACTGATGGGCATGGCAGAAAGAACTGCTCCAATATAGTAGTGTTATTAGAATAGCATTCAAATGCAGTAAAATCAAGTTAACTAAACTATTAGTTTAGTCGATTATACTGACTGAAAATTGTCTGCAGTTTGTATAAATACACTGCAAATGCAGTGCAGTAGGTAAGCACTTCAAAGTAAGGCATAAGCCAAAACGTTTGACCATACAAATAAGCGTGCAGACCGGCTAGCGGTCTGCCGAACTGAGAAATTACAACTTAACTACAACTAATTTCAATATAGACCAGTTACTTCAACCACAGTGATTCGAATCTACTACATTGTAACAATAAAGGCCTACCAATACTGATAAGTGTCTATTAGGTTAAGTACAGATTGGATAAGTAGAAGAAGAAGTTACTTCTCTGTTGTTACGCTTTGTTTTGGTAAGATTAGGGAAAGATTTTTTCGCAGGGCTCCTATACTTTGTGCAGCTGTTCGTGTCAGCAATTAGGGAAAACTTATAATCTGTGTAGCTATTTGTGGCAGTTTACTAAGTAATTGATGGTATCGTTACTGAAAACATCAAGAAATAGTATTGATTTTTTTTAAAGGCGTTAAGATCAACCACTCAAAAATCTTAAAGATTACTAAGTTAGCAAGTTGTCAAACGGCTATATTAGTATTATTATAGCTATTACTATTACGGGTACTACTACTTTAAATCTTAAATCGCAAAAATGACTAAGTTTTACAACCTTTAACTTTAATACTAAATCTGACAGTAAACCTACGACCTACTACTTTACACGACTCTTTCCCCCTTATCTTCTTTAATTGTCGTTACTATGGCTTTAGTTAACGCCAATATTAATGTTATTACCAATTCTTCTCGAAATGAAGAAATAATAAACCTCGGATTTACGTTCGTCAAGCATTTCGATAACAACTTTAGTCAAATGAACCCCGATAAAGATTCAACCCCCGAGCACCTGACGAACTACATTAGCTACTATATCCTCGATCTGGACTTTAATAGACGTAATACGGAACTTGTAGCCCTTAACAACTTTTACAAATAGTTTAACAAATGGACCTTAAATATGTGAAAGGCGACGAATAGGCGAGTACAAACTAGATTAAAGAGCAAACTAGCCAGTAAAGGGGTCGAACTCCTTATAAAGAAATAGAAAAAAGGTATTTTTTCCAACCTGTTGTATAAATGCGTAGTAAATAAAAAACTTCAATAGATTCGAGAAAAAGATGAAGATATCGCTGGCGACAGCATCTTTTATCGCCTCTATATACATTTGTAAGGCCGTACCCAATCCTAGGTAAGTTTTTTAAACCCGTTTATCTACAATTAACGGTTTAATACCACTAGCCGTGAAAAATTGATTAACATATACGCCGTAAGGCTCTAAATCCACCAATTAATTAAATAGAAACCTTGATGTACCCCTTAACACCAAAAGAAGTATTACCAAATGCGCGGAAACCATCAAGTCCCTTTTATACAAGCTTCTTAACACGTTTAAATTTAGCAGCCAAATTAAGGGAGGAACGGCTTTACGTGCAAATCTACTGTGGGTACAACCATTGACTTTTTCTTTTCAAACTCAGCTAGATGTAACTATCTAGCCCATTAATACCAACATCTTTTCCAATACCAGTCGAGGTATCCAAAGGGTTTTTACGACCAGTATATTACCCTTTCCGTTTGATATGTCTTAATAGTGTATACGAATCATGCAGAAATTACAAAATTCGTCAAAATCTAAAAAGGAAAGGAAAAGTATAACGGTAAGCTTTATAACCTATTCGATGTTAAGTTGCGTTTATTCTTTAATATTTCCCGCCAAATAAGGGTTGAATTTTCAGGTTTTTACTCGCTGTTTCCCATTATCATTACCGGATAAGACGAGGATTATTACCTTTGATACTAAATGAATTGCTTTCATTTTCGCGAAATTTACGATGCTTGAAATGGTTATTTCGAGTACAATGTTAATTTTACCTATTATTACACCGACCAAAACATTATTTAGTGGTTCTATATATAGGATTACAAGAAAGAAATGAAAAGTAAAATATACCTTTTTATTGGATATTTAACAAGCTGATTCTTTGCTTATAAGTAATGGGGAACGTAGGAATTGCCGAATGCACTTTACGCTAGCAGGTTCGCTAGGCTATTACGGATTATAAAGAGTTTGAATGCGCCTTTTAGTACCTTAATGCCACTTGTAAAGATTTTTTAGCCAGTTGAATTCCTTGTTGGCGACTGTGACGGCTCGAGTTTTAAGTTCGATTGTTATGTACCCCTAAGCTTTAAAATTGAACGACGATAAAAAAAAGACCCCTTTTATATGCACTATATAGACCATGAATATGGAAGACCCGACTAGTACGGTTAACGGAAAGCCCGGACTTGGAGATGTAATTAAGTTATATGAAGAGAAAGGTATTCCTTTTTTGAAAAGGTTTTTAAACCAATAAGATAAGTTTATCTTAAACTTAAAAGTTAAGAAGTATTGGATTTATGGAAAATAGGGTTGTTCGTTAATACTTTACATTGTTTTCGAACGCAAAGTAAAGTAGGTGATATACAATATGTATTTTCCATTTACATTTGATTGGGATTACGCTCTAAGCGTTGTAGATTTTGAAGGGGATAAGGTTAAAAAGGAGGAAAATAAGTCTAATACTATAGGTATATATAAAGATACTAGTACTGGTTTGAAAATAACGTAATAACTTATTGAATATGTATTCCTATACTACTTGACAAGTAAAAACCCTTATCGTCGATATAATGAAGAAGACTCTAACCCTACATACCTCTTTACCATTTAAAATAGTTACGCGGAGTATTTTTTTAAGTTATTATACTATATATTAGGTTACCACGGTACTTAATAAGAGGCTAGTTGTTATATATCGTATTGCGAAGGGATACGGATGCGGTTATAGAATTTAACTATACGAATATTAGCAAATTTAAGGTTGGCTTTAGCTTTGGGAAAGATATCTTTTTACTAGGATGGACGAATATTACTATTGTCGTTGGTTTTATTATTTTTTATATTTTAAAATCCTTTACCCCGTTTTTTTGTCCTCAAAAACATAGAAAACCTCGGTGTTAACATTAACATTTAAATTAATAAATTAGATTAGGTTTAAGAAAGTAAAACGTTTTCACCCAGCCTTAAATAGGGGTAACTTTAATTCCCTCTTTAAGGGCTAACAGTAACGTTGTTAAACTTAACAGAGTTGGAACTTTGTGAATTATATTATAGGTTAAATCACCTAGCGACTGATAGGTTTCATAAGGTTTCAAAATTAGTTGGTTACTAATATATGAACCTACCAACGTTAAAGGTAATTAAACGGCTTTAATATTACTATCAAACGCACTTTCAAACCCCTCTAAAGTTTAAGTTTACACTAAAAGAATATTAATACTTTTATTTTAAAGTGTTTATAGACGTATTTTATCTAGAGGTTAAGATAGTACTTTTTATCGTAGACTCCATTACAGCTTTTTACAGCGCTAAGTTTGGTTTTTTTTTTTTTTTTTAAAGAAAGAACCATTAAGGCGAAGGAAACGTGAAATATATTGCTTACTTGATGTATTGACACGTACCTTAAATTATTAGACGTGTTAATTTACGATATTGATACTAACTTTGCTACGATATTGTTTTTAGCTAATGTTAAGTCGATAGGAATATAATATAAATAGGTTTTTATTATAGACTATTATGTTATTTGTAACATCGAAAGGGCTTACACTTTTTTTCGAAATTCTTACGATATTTTTACGTTAGAAATAAGAAGCTTTTCATGTTAAGAAGTATGGCTTTAAATAGTGGTAAAGAGCTTTAATGATACTATTAGCACTAACGGCTTTATACCAACTTTATTAGTATTTGTGAACTATCTACGTATAATTACTAAGTTGTTGTTATCGCTAAATACTTAAAAACGCGTTACATTATGTGAAAAAGCTTTAAAGAAACTGAGGAAATAATCGGTACGCTGTTAAGTTAATAACGCCTTTAATACTAGAAACAGACCATTAATAATAGACGTGTTTTCCCTACCCCTTTAAAGTAAAGTTTTTATATGGCGAAAGCTAGATAAATAGGATAGATTGTATAAGATTTTAGGTATTGTTAACTTAAATATGGCGGTTGAAACTGTTAAGGGATTTATTCTTTTTCGAATTATATAGGTTGAGCCCTATAAACTACCTTTGAAATATGATAAAAACTTTAACATCGATAACCCTCGAGTCGAGCGAATTAGCTAATATAATCCTTTCAAGCCGATTATTAATAAGCCGATAGAACGTTGACGGTGTAAAAAACCACTTAGAAGGAGGATATATACTAAAAAAAGAGGATGGCGAAAAAGATTATAGGCTTGGAAGGGTATATATAAAGGCATGAGTATTTTAAAAAGAGAATTTTAACGGAGGACTTGCTCTTATGGTACGTTTTAAATGTATTATTAATATACCGGGTAAGCCTTTTAAAAAGAGCGATTAAGTGGAGATTGACGGTTTTTTTACACGAAAAGTTGTTTAATTTGTGCCTTTAACTTAATTTAAGGGATAAAAGGTTATTATTTTCAAATTGAAGTTAATTCATGAGGGTAAGGGTAAGACCATAGATCTGTGGTATGAAAATTTACGATTAATCGTTCAAAGATGCAATAATAAGGGTAAGGACTGAATACTTACTTCATCGCTTATAATTTAGAAGATTAACTAACGTTTAATCGTCGTAATTTCTGCCAGTTTAACTGTTATTATAAGAGATTAATTTATGTGTAATATCCGAAATATAACGTAAACATATACGTAGTTTGCGATCGATCTTTAGCAGATTGTATTATTAGAATTACTAGAAGAATTAAAGGACCAGTTTTCGGCCAACACGGTAATTCATTATATTAAAACTTTTCATGGATTGGCTGAAGTAGTAGTTTATTGCTTTTAAACGTAACAAGCGTAATATAGCAACCAATTTAGTGTAAAGATTTTAACATTCAACCTGTATCTATTAATTACAGAGAGTAAAAACTTCGGTATTATGAGCATATAAATTAACGATACTCTTTTCCTCCGAGATAATGGGTTTATAGTAGTAGAATGGCATGTAAATAACAATTTAGGCCTTTAAAGATATCATTTAATCGAAACGATAGCTAAAGGTATATAATTTAATTTCAATCAATCGTTAGTCCATATTTATAATATTAATATTGAAAATGGTTTCTACATTAGCTTATGCTAAAAATGGTAAGTTACGAGCAAAACGACTATCGATAAGGCCAACGAGGTAAGATTACAAAAGTACCTAAAGTAAAGGGCCTATACGTCTTATGTTACTACGTTATGACAACCGAAAATATCGTACAACCTATTTATTACGATATAGGTAGAAGATTTATAAGACAAATACTTGAATAGGTTAAATAAGAAGATCTAATAGTAATTGGATTATTCGGAACAAGGAATTAATATAGCTTCAATGTATTTAATAAAGGCGAAGTTAATATTTTTTGCGAACGTGTTATTAGCTCATAATATTAACTTTATATCGTAAATTGGGGTTTTTTATGATATTCGTTAATGAGGAGAGGTTTAAAGGACAGTTTATAATCATCGAAAACCTCGTATTCTGGATATATGTTAAGCGTAATCGTATAATACAAAGTGTATTAGCTTTAAAAGTTTACGGTATAATAGCAAGTTTTGATATTGGTATAATAATGAATGGCACGTCAAGGATTGTTACCAAATATATAGGATTACCTCTGATATTTATAGTAATATGTATAAATTCTTAGATTTTTAACAAATGCTTATTGAAGTTAGGTACGACTAATAAAAAAGTTTCATAAAAGATCTAATGGCTTTAAGGGAGGTATGCAAAGTATGGGAAATCGACGAATTCCGGTAAATTAATAATAAAGATAACCCCGCTAACGTTATAACTAAGGCTACGTTTAATAACACCTTGAAAAGATTTATGGATAGTAATACACTAACCGTACGAATCGAGAGTTACATAAACTGCCCAGCACATAACTTGGAGAAATAAGGAGGCCTTGGCAAATTTGAAGACTGCTAGGGTATTGATGCTTATATTAACGGTAGTAAAGGTGATGATGGCAACATTAGTAGGTTAAACTACTAGTAAAAGGTACATAAGTAGTAAAATACGTAATACATATAGGTTTATAGCGATAAACTTGTATACGTAAGTTAAGGAACAAAGGGCTCGGATATGAAAAACAAAAGGCTTTAATGAATATTAATTTCAGTATAGAATGATCAAAATTGATAGGAGTTTGATTTGTTAATTAAGGAGGGATTTCAGAGGTTGCTACCAATTGGTAGCCGGTTATGCTAGCGCGCAGGTGCAAAACAAAAAGCTGCTAGTATTGGAATAGCAGTTAAATTCAGTAAAGTCAAATCAACTAAACTGTCAGTTTAGTTAATTGTATTGACTGAAAATTGACTGTAGTTTGTGGGACTGCACTGCAAGTGCAGTGCGATAAGTACCCACTTTAAAGTAGGGTATAGGCCGAAACGTTTGGCCATATAAATTAGCGTACAGACCAGCTAATAGTCTGCCGAACTTAGAACTTACAACTCAACCACAACTAATTTCAATGCAGTACGAGTTACTTCGATCATAGTAATTCGAATCAACTACGTTGCAACGATAAAGGCCTACCAATAAGTGTGCTAATTAGTGAAGTTTAAATTTGAAACAATAACGTTGATATACTTTTCAGCCCAAAATACACAATGATTACTATTGTTATATATATAGTACGTTAGCCAAACAAAAATCCCACAATTTTTTTATTTTTCTAAAAGTTTCATCATTATTTACGTATATAATTCAAATTAATGGTATATATTAAAGTTGATAATACTAAAATAAAACAAAAATCGACTTTGATAATAAATTTATGTCAACGTTCTTACATCAAAAATGGAGTTAAACCCGATTTATAATACATATATTTTCCAGCAATCATTATTTTAACTTCATTCAATACTATATTACTATTGCTTCGACTAATAAACCTTAATTAACAAAATAACTACAATGAAATATCTATGAAGTGCATTATTATAATGAAGAGAAAGGCAATATTTTAAATCAAATTCATTGATTCTGTTGACATTGCACTTATTATTACTTTAATACAATATTAATTAAATCAATAATATAGTTACGACTAAATAATTACCGACAACTCCAATATTTTTAAATTTCTATATAATTAATTATTCATAACCGATTTCTAACCATTTACAAACTATAATATATATTTATATTTCTTTGTACCTAGCTCCATTATAAACCCGGTACAAAAATCATGTTGTAAGAACCACAATTACGCTACAAAGATTCATCTGTAGCCGGCTATAACTACGTCACGCCCCACCAAAACTAGTGGCGTAGCGTGGCATGGCACGGCGACACACTTTGAATTTAGGAACAACATCATCATCATTGTCAACATCGTCGACGACCTAAAAATACACAATTCGTTGTCTACGTTAGTTTTGTATGATACAATTCCACTAGACGAGGCTAATATGCAAGAAGAGGCATTATGTGTACAAGTACATGGTCTTATGGTGGTGCCAGACAAAGAGGGTTCAGTGGAATGGATGCAAGCTAGGCTACAGCGAACGCGTGGAAGGCGTGGTTGAAATCCTGCAAGAGACAACGCTCCCAAACTATAGACAACACGTTAAGCCCAAGTATCATCACCAACTAGAACTTGAAGGATTCATCTCCGTTATTTGATGTTTTTATACGCAGCATAGCGAACGCTCAGGAATCTTGAGACTTTGAATACTTTATCATAATCTCCCTCGGGCCTAGGAGAGGTAATTCTCGTAAGATGGTTGGCTGGAAGCACCGTATCTAGTCTATAACATCTAGCCGGCTTAAAATCCTTGGTTCCAAACGCTATGCATGCACTGAGAGGGGAGCGGGGAGTATTACACCCACCCGTTCCTCTAGCAAAGATGCCACGCCGCTACGCTTTCCTCAGTTCCCCTCTACCATACACCGCGATTAAAACAAAAAAAAGACCTGACGCCGCGCCCCATTTCATTCGTCTCAAGGCATGGGAAAGGGTGATAAGCAATGTGTACAGTGGAATTGCCGCCCTGCTGTTCGTCGCAAGCAACAGCTATCAGTGACGGACTTAAGACAGGACACAGTGATCAAGCCAGGTATCTGTAGATGACAGGGCTGGTATCATCAACACGCTCGATGTAAGCGCGGGAGATGAGATCATCGACACGCTTCTTGACCAGGCCGACGTCTGGCATGAATCGACCAGTGAGCACGGTGATGGTCTCGGTAATGAGAATATTGTGTGCAAGTTCCTTACGGGCCCTAATGATGGTCAGTCTAGGTCTAGCAGAGCTCATGAACGACTGTGACGTACTTCATTATACGAACGATGGCCGCATCCACAATATGGCGACGAGCTTCGTCGTTCTTTTCAACTGTCTCCTTCCTCTCCTCCACGTCCTCAACCTTGGCCTGAGCACTTATTATGGGCGCCCTGATCTTGATCTGTTTACTGACGAAGGAACTGTTGTAGCTGAACTTGTCGGTCGACCTCACCGACTTATTCAGTGGCTCTTTCAGCAACACTCTGGCCTTAGGTGAGATTGTCAGGGAAGCCAATGCGCGGTTTAGGTCGTTTGAAGCGATGTTAGTAGCCGCCTGGATGTCCTCGTAGCCAAGCCATTCGCCCTCAGCCAGGTCGTTAAAAAGAAGCAAGACGATCATTCCATGAGTGGAAACAGTGAGCTCGTAACGGCGTTCTTTGCTTAAAGACCCAGTCTCCTTGCCAGGTATCTTGGGGAAAACACACTTAATATCGGCGCTGCCCAAGGAGCCCAGCCAGGTGAGGATACGACCGTTACGCTCGGTCAGGTAGTATTTCAAAAAGCTGTCTTGCAGGCGTTTGATGTCCGCGGGCCAGGCACAGTCGACCCTGCCGGCCTTGCCATTCCTGAGACCCATCCCCTCTTGTGGCCAGTAGTTGCTCGTCAGAACGTTGATGTCGAGATTTAGCGCCTTGCGGTCAGCATCGCCAAGATCATACACATAGTCCCGGTACTTCGTGGTCAGTTCCTGTGAGGCGTCCATGTCTTTGAACATACCCTCGAACTTCTGAGTGAAGAGGCTGCCAACCTCCTGTTTCATACGCATGATAAGCATCTTCTCTGCTTCTTGCGACTCCGACTTTCCATACAGAAGACGCCGTGAGAGATGCTTCTGATAGTAGCGCTGTAACATGTCCTTGTCTTGCAGGTATCGGATGAGGGTGATGGCCTTGTCCAGGGTCAAGTCGACCTCTTGCTCGGTCTTGCCCTTGATGCCGTGCTTCAGGTTGTCGTCGATGAAAAGAGAGACGAACTCTGCGGAGCGGCCAAAATTGTTGATGAAGTCCGAGAAGCTCTTGGTCAGGGCTGATTCGAGAACCTTGTCGCCGTTGAAGCACCGCTGCAGCATGGTGTCGAATTTCTCCTTCAACGACAACACATCGTCAACCCACTTGATGCTTGCAGCGGTTTGTCGGGCTGCGTCCGTGACTGGCTTTGCCTTGGCAGCATTCTCGTTCGGCCCGTCCTCCCCAGTTTGGGCTGCTTGTGCGGGCACGTTCACCTCAGCGAGGCCGTGCTCAATCTCTCCGCCCAGTTCAACGATACGTGTGGACAGGATCTTCTTCAGCTTCTCTAACCCCCCTTGGACTCCCGGGCGTGAGACCAGCCGGTAAAGGATGGAGAGGTCCTCGAAGCGATCATTATCAATCATGCCCCGAAGACCACTGACGTCGTGCACCAAGAACCGATCAAGCTGATTCGAGATCAGCTGGTCCTCCACGACAGCGACGAGCTTGCTCCGGCTCAGCTTGGACACAGTGGTGTCGCAACGGTCGGACTCGTCCACGATACGCCGCTGGGCGTGGTAGAGCCAGTCCTGGATGTCGCCCTCGGCCACGAGTTGCCGAGCGTTAAGTGCATAGAATTGGCGGCTGCTCTCAATAAAAGCAGGCTCGAATATGGTGAAATACAGACGGTCGTCGTCGGTAGGCTCGTTGCTCTGGGATAGCAGTTCGTACATCTGAAGTACCCGCTTGATCAGATTGCGGTCAATCACATCGCCCTGGCGCTCCATGTTGATGAGATCGAAGATGGCAGCATTGATGATGTTGGTAAGAGGGCCGTCGATACCAGGGAATTGGCGGCGCAGGATGTGGTCTCGGTACAGGCCGAGCACGGTCATGTAGATGGGGGGACGGTCCTCGGCGGGACTGCCCCGGTCGAGGTACATCAAGACGTCGGTCGCCATACCCATGGCAGAGGTGTGGCTCTCCCAGGAATCGCGCAGGCCCTTGAGGAACTTCTCGCTGGCCTCGCGCCGCTCGATGTTGCTAGTGTCTGGCAGGCCTCCCAGAACAAGGCTGACCAGGTTGCTACCAGAGGCCAAGTCGAAGATGGGGGGCAGGACCTTTTGTTCGAACCAAGCACGCTCGAATTCATCGACCTTTTCATAGAGGTCTAGGCCCCTCTTCCTGATGACGACTTTGTATGATACGCGGTATAGTTGCTCGAAGGAAAGGCGGCCGCAGTCGCGGTTGTGGATATCGGTCAGGGCCTCGCTGAGCATATCCCAGCAGGCTTGGAACTCGGCGTCTTGATTAAGCTTGCCATTGTAGTGTCGGCCAATAGACTGCGCGGGACCAATGTTAGCAATGAACGGTTGGATCAGCGGGGGGCATGCTGTGTAAACTGGTGCGAAGGTTGACGTAGCAGGTTCCATCCAACAGCGATCCAAGGCTGGACCGGGTTGAGCAAGCAGACGCGGGTGAGTTGTCGTTCAACAGGAAACTGGCTTGTACCTTCTTGGGAGGCCTGATCTTTCCAGAAGGTCTATGCATGGTTGGGATTGTGACGTCTACAGGCGGTCGCGATACGAAAGGGTGCAGGTAGGGGGTAGATCAAGAACGAGAGGGCTCCTTCGCCATATGATAGAGCGTCGTATGGTTGGAGAGTTCGAAGATGCTGGATAGGGGTGTGGTATGAAATGGGTGAAGGTGAAGATGGAAACCAGCTCCAGGAAATTGCAGATGGCAGCGGAGGTGGGTGAGGTCTAGCTATGCTGTGCTTCAGGTTGCAGTAGATGAGTCAAACAGAGTCTTGGGAAGTGGTCAGACAATGAAGGGGCAGAATGGAGGGGCAAGTTAGGTGCCATGGAGAAAACAAAAGGAAAGTCCAGACTTTGAATGGGTGTGTGCTGACAACACGGTGGCGATTTCACGATGCCGTCCAGACATTGTTGAATCTTTGAAGGCTGTTGAAAGTGCAGCGAAGTGACTGACTTAGCAAGCTGACGGGTCTGCTTGCAAAGTCGATTGATTACTCAGCAAGGTCACCGCATACATTATGTAGGACGCCCTAAATGGGTTGCAATATATGGTACCTGTTGGTAGGAATTCAGTCGTAGCTACTGTGTCGATTCAAGTCGTTTGGATCGAAGTAAAAGAATGCAGCGTTAAGTGAATGGATAATGATATTCACTAAGTTGTAGGAATTGCAAATTAGTTCCCACCAGTTTATTTATAAGATAACGTTAGTACATACTTATTATATAAATAGATAGTAAGAGTTTCTCTAATTTCGATTTGAAATAATTGATATTAGTTGATTTAGATCGGTTCAATAACTATAAGATGATTGATAGTAGTTTATATTAACAATTTCATTTGTTAGATTATTATGTATTATTGTAAATATATTAATAACACCAGTTGTCAGATTATTGCGTATGATTATTGTTAGTGTTAATTATTGGATTATTGGATGTTGGTGTAACTTATAATATAGTTTACTGTATTAGTATAAGTAAGAATTTAATTGCAAATATAATATTAATTCTGTTGGAACAATATTGGCTGCTATTTTTAGCAGGTCAATTACAGTACAGTCAGTCAACTTTACTTACAGTAAAGTTGACTGTATTGACTGCTGGTTGTGGTACTGCATTACAAGTGCAGTGCAGTAGGTGCTTACTTCAAAGTAGGGCACAGGCCAAAGCGTTTAGCCATACAAATTAGTGTGCAGACCGGCTAGCGGTCTGCCAAACTTAGAACTTACACATGAACCAACAATATCAACGTAGCACCAGTTACTTCGACCACAGTGATTCGAATCGACTACATTCCAACGATAAAGGCCTACCAACAAATTCGATTATTAATTGTTACGTACCTAACTACATAAACTATATAGCAACAATAATATTCAACCTTAACTCTTGTTTATTATTATACTAATGCAAACCTATACTGCGATATTATTTGGATTTTCTTTCGTTCTCTTATACAAATGAATCCACTTACTGTTGGAATAGCAGTCGAATGCAGTAAAGTCAAGTCAACTAAACTGTAAGTTTAGTTGATTGTACTGAATGTAAATTGGCTGCAGTTTGTGGGAATGCACTGCAAGTGATAGTACAGTGAGTGAACACTTCAAAGTGAGACAAAAGCCAAAGTGTTTGGCCGTACAAATTACTGTACAAGCCGGCTAGCAGTCTACCAAACTTAAAACTTCACAACTAATTTCAATATAATACTAGTTACTTCGATCATAGTGATTCGAATCGACTATGTAGCAACGAAAAGCCTACATCTACAGACAGGCTTATCAATACTAATCAGTGTTTATTAGGTTAAGCATAGATAAGCTAAGTAGAAGAAAAAACTACTTATCGGTTACGCTTTACGTCAAATGAAAGCTAAAGGTAGAGGAAAGGTTTTTGCGAAACGCTCCTATAGTATTATGTCAGCTATCGTGCCAGTATATAGGAAAGGCTTTTGGATTGTGTTAGCTATCGCAGAAATTTTAGAAGTAGGCATCGGTATCACTTCTAAAAATACTAAGAAATCTTTATTAATCCTTTGTAAAAAAAAAAAAAAAAAAAAAAAAAAGCGTTAAGATTAACCACCTAAAGGTCTTAAAGATGACTAACTATTTACATTTTAGAAAAAACTTTACTAGGACTGGCCGAAAACTTTTTTAAACTAGCTTAACTTAAGGAATACTCTTAAGACTCACGTTATAAAAGAAAAGGTGTTAAAGAATATCAACGCCCTTACACGTATTTCAAGGGACCTCACCTTCATCTCTAGTTAAGTTAAACTTTTTTATACGTTAACAATAAGAAACCTGTTAATTTTCTTCGAAGCCTAACACCTCCACATAATATCACGGAGTATGCACTTAACGGTAGCAAAGCGCGCAAAGCGACAGCTTCTAATACAGTAAAAAGAATTAATATTAGCACTTTCCATCAATCTATTAAGTAAGATCGTTTAGTCTCTTATAACCTTAAAATCCTCATTATCCTCCATCACTTTAATTAAAACCACAATACCTCTTAAAAGCTTTTTAATGGTAGGTTTGTTTATATGCCTAAACTCATTACAAGTATTACCACAAGACTTTACCCCTTAGGTTAGGTAATTAGTAATAACCCTTAATATCATAACTAAGAGACTTTAAGGTTTAAATTACAAAAAAATATTAATAAAGACTGGTGTCATTATCTAAATCTTTTCCTAAAACTTATTAAGATATTTAACATTAATTGAAAGATTTTTATGAACTTTACTAAGATTTGAAACAATATAAAAAAGTATTACAGAAAGTCTTACAACCCCCTTAATATGAAAATAATACACTTTTTAAATATTTGTAAGTAGATAGAAGTTCCTCCTTTTGGATTTTACTTACTATTCTCCGAAATCCTTATAAAGCACAGTAAGGATTATTAACTAACCTTCCTAACTCGAGTAACTACTTTTTGCGAAGTTTACGATAGTATGAAAAACTATTTCGAATACGACGTCCACCTTACCCAATACTATACAAATTAGGTCACAACGAGGTAAACTAAAATAATACCAAAATAAAAGGAAGAAAATACTAATAAATATATTAAATCAGATACTTAACAAGCTAATGTTATATTAGCAGACAATAGGTAAAGTTTACACTAGCGAAGCTACACTTTTTAAACAGGTACGAATAGTTGTTATAGGCGTTAACGAGTTTAAATACGCTTTACAACACTCAGATACCACCTAAAAAGGCCTTTTTAACTAGTTACATTTCTTATTTGCAACTATAGTAACGTGTATATCAAACTCGCTTAATATTTACCATTAAACTAGCAACTTTCCTAATGTAAATAAATAAAACCTTATGGTAATTAATTACATTGACTATAAGTACAGCTATAGGTGCCCTTGATGCCTAGAATCTAGTCTAACGTATTTAGACTAAAGGTAATAACCATGTTAATATTAATAAGGTTAAAACTTAGAAGAACCTATTAACTATAAAAACTATCGTTGTAATAATGGTAAGAGATATTAAATTTATAGCAAGTCTGACAGTTATTTAACTCGCTACTCCCCATTAAACGTAACAATGGAAAGGTAATATATTATATCTAATATCTTATTAATTTTGAATAGGGTTACTTTAACCAAATCATAGAGTTTGTAGGTGACGTGGCAAGTAATTACAACGATGCCCTCGAGTAAATTAAGTAGCATAAAGATATAGCTCCTGGTACAGCTCAGTAACTAACCTAATAAGCCTTTTTATATTGTTTAAGTGTTAAAACCCCTTATCTTTACCTTAAATAAGCCTCCAACCCCTTATATACCTTTGACTTTCTTGATTGTTACGTGTACTATACCTTTTAAGGTATTATACCAAACATAAAGGCAGTAAAGTATTTGATAGGAGGCTATTATTAATATGTGGAATTGCGGAGGGAAAGCATTATAGCTACTGAGATTAATCATTACGATGTTAATAAGGCTAAAGTTAGCTTCAAACCAAGAGAATAACTATCGTTACCAAGGATAATATTAGTTTAAACTATTATAATACCAATTATATTCTACATTCTCAAGGTCCTCAACCTCTCTTTTCGTTTGGAGGATATTAAAACCCTTAGCGTTAATATTAATGTTAACGTTAATGAGTTAGTTAAAAACAGCTAAAGGTTTCCTCTCGCTTTTAAGTAGGAGTACTTATGGTTTTATCTTTAAGGCCCCAAAACAACAGTGTTAAACCTAACGAAGCTGAAAATAAACTAATTATACCGGCGTTTTAACTATCTAGTTATTAATAAACTGTATAAATTCCTAAAGTCCGCAGAGTATAAAGATAGAGAATACTTTTCTTTAAAAGTTATTGAAAATCTTTGTTACTATTGCGAATTATATATCAAAACCCACGAAATTTTAAATTTACACTAAAAACGATAGTACTTTAACTACGAGGTCTTCATTAATATGTTTTATTTAGATAATAAATCCGTTCTTTATATTGTTAAATCCATAACCTCTTTTTTTGAAGCCAAGTTTTTAAAATTCCCATTGGCAAAGAATACGTAGAAAACGCTAAGTATATTGTAGATTAACACGTATTTTGGTCTACCTTAAATCTTAGTTTACAATACCGACATTAACTTTATAGCGGCGTAGTTTTAGGAAAATACTAAGATAATGGGTATCTAGTATAAACAAGTGTTTATAAAAACCTATTAAAGAATTCAAAATGTTAAAAAGACATATATATTACTTCGCCTAGCGTATAATATCCTTACGTTAGAGATTGAAATCTTCACGAACCTAGAGACACGCCTTTAAATGATGGTAAAGGGCTTGAATAATACTATAGGCTCTAACGGTCTATTACTAACGTTATTGGTTTTTGGAGCATACCCACGCCTAACAAGTAAATGTCTACCATTAGCAAATGTTTAGTAAACTGCTAACTAGTCTACATACTAGTTTATATAGGCAATTGCTCAGTTTATGCCCCACATTGAATTGGGCACCACATTGCAATCAAGTTTCAATTAATACAATCAACTTAGTTGTACTGCAATTAACTACTTTATTAACACCTAACTTCATTTTAACTCTTTCAACGTTCATTTCAATCAATTTAGTTTATTAAATTGATTTTTCAAGAGCTCAAAATGCAATTAACTACGATTGAAATTACGTCTTTGGGGTGTATAACGTTTTAAACTTTATATAAAAACAAGAAACACAGCTGGTCCCTTAAAAGTTAAAGTAAAACCGTTGTTACAATTGTGAATAAAAGCGAAATAAAGACTAATAAACGTACTTCAAAATATAAGGTAAATGTAAAGGGCATCAAAATAAAAGTTTGGTATACGCATTGGAATTATTATATTAAAATTCTTATATTGTTACATTATATGTATTTATGTCGTTGTATTATACGAGTTATTATTAATATATTATATAAACTTATATTGGTATATTATATGTGTTTATATTATTGTATTATAAAGGCTTATATCATTGCATTATATAGGTTTTTAGCCTTGTATTGTATAGATCAATATCGATATATTTCAGCAGTTTATATACTGTGTTTATTAATACTTCATTATCCAAACTTATATGGCAGTTTTATATATAGTGTTTGTTCATAAAGTCTTCGTATTCACGTAAATATAAATGAAGAGTAATCGTAATATTGATATTGTGGTAAAGATAGATAATCAGGTCAGAAGAAGCATTCATAGAGTATACACCACAGATGGGAGGTTATAAACCTCTTATCCGGGCAGTGACACTTTTTTCATACACTGTGGAACGCCCCTTTTAGACCGCGTCACGCATGATACACTTTGCAAGAGTGCAGCCTGCAGCGTGACACGTTATCGTGAACTCCTGCACCTTGAAACATAGTGCACTGCCACTTAGCCTATATATACTAGCTGTAGGGATATATAATAATATCTATAGTGTTACTATATATTTTTGTATAGCGCTATTGTTTTAATTTTTCCGATCATATTAATTTATTATATAAAGTTATTGAAAGCCGATGATTATTATAATTTCAACTTAATATAAAAGGTTATTTGGATTTGATGTACAATGGTATTAAAATATAATACATAAAGTCATTTGAATTTGATACACAAGGTTATTTATATTTTGTATATAAAGTTATTCAAGAAATAATAAGGTATCACGTTATATCATTTTTGTTTCATGTGTAGAATTATTTGAATTTGATAGGTGTGGATATTACCATATATCCCTATAGTAAGTAAGTGGACACACTGCGTAATGCACCTTTGCAAAAGTGCACAGTAACGTACTACTCTGGAAGGTGCATTATTGCAGAGTGCATAAAAACATGCCATTGGCTAGAAGTGGTATTTTCAAAGTGTATGATAAAGTGCCACTATCCAAAAGGCAGATTAGCATAGTGTATGGCAAAGTGATACTGCCCGGATAAGAGGTTTATAACCTTTTATCTATGACGTATATTCTCCGAATACTTTCTTTATCTTGGAAAAACTATCTTTACTACTATAATACAAATATTCACGATTACTCTTTTACTCTTTTACATTCACGTAAATAAACAAAGACTTTACCAATATTAATTAGTAGCCAACTAGGTCGACTACAAACAACCTAGGGAAAAAGAACAAATCGAATTTAAATACCTATAACAAGATGTTATAGCGGTTTAAACTATTTGTACTTTAACATTACTACAAACTAAAACTATACGAGAGTGTAAAATTACGTAGAAACATCTTAAAAATCTAAAACGTAATGAAATTATAAAATCCGAAGTAATTAAAAAAAAAACTTTAATATAATATTATTAATAAATTAGTACCACATTTGTTAAAAGTCCCTTTACATTATCTGTTAACTCGCTTTGACGTTTTAAACGTACCCGTGCACTTTTTATAGGGTGTCCTATTACGTATTATGTTATACAAGTTAAAACCACCAAGTTTCAAAACCTTTCGTTAAAACCCGTCTAACTTAAACGTAGCATCCAAACCGCTTACAAAATCTAAAAGCGGTTAAAACGCAATATCCACACTGCTTATAAAACTCAAACGAGGTTACAACATAGCGAATAAACCGTTAGTAAATAATTAAGAAGACTACAACACGACATTTAAACTGCTTAATAAATACGAACCGAGCCATATACACCAGATTATACATATACACCTCCCTATATTTTCCCCTTACCCTTTTCCATTAACTTGTTTGCGTTCTATGCCGCTTATTTTTGAATTAATTATTTACGAAGTTTAAGTTTACTAGCCGCTTATCTAGTATAACAGTTATAAAAACCCTCAAAATCATAATTTAAAACACTTAACTAAACCTATGGTTAACTTTATTTACGACTTATTTAAATTTCCTTTGTATTAATAAACATCAAAAGCCTTACTGTAACCGTTTTACTATACCTAATTTACTTTATGTTTACGTATTTATACGCCTTTTTATTTTTATCATTCAAATACTGTATTTCTAATGTACCCGAATCCGATTTACTATTCAAAACCAATAATTTTCACCGCTCGAAAATCTCAGATATATATATAGACCGCCCTCCTTAACTGCTTCAACACACTTTACACTCTTACCACTAAAGCTTTATTAATAACAAAGCTGGAAAGGGCTAACAAATATATAGACTACCTGTTTACGAATACGTCGTTTCGCAATTGAATTTCAAAGTATTTGGACCTCAATTTGTGGGATAATAAAATCGAGGTACTAATAGAGGATTCGGACCCTTTTACGGCAAATAAGTACGCTATTAATATGATTCTCAACTACTATAGAAGCGACATTGAAAGACGCGACTTATTTGACGATTTTAAAAGGTATTTTGCAAATGGAATGCTGGATATGTAACGTATAGTGGATGATATAATCTCTAAAATATTATAAAAATAACTATAAAGTAAAAGTATTAATACGACCGGTAACAATAATAGCTGTATTAAAGAAACTTTATTAATAACGACCCTACTTATGTAAATACCGAAGTAAACCGACCATAAAGTGATAAAAGTAAAGTTTGTAAAAGGATACTAATTAAAAGACACCATTATCTCCTTTTTGAAATAATAGATAAAAAACGAGAAAAGTTCCTATAAATATAAGGAATAGGGCGCTTAACAAGGCTTAATGTACGCAAAGAAGTAGGAACGGAACTGGAAGAATTAACAAAAGAAGAAGTATTGTCAAGAATATCCACAACGTAGGTTAAATACGAACTCTCTCCAAAATATGGTTTTAAATAAATACCAGGATAAAACTACGTTTCGAATACCGTTAACAAACAATTTGGGTATAATAAAAGCAGCCTAAACAAAAAGACAATCCGCTCAGAAATAATAGAAGCGGCCTAAAACATTAATATATACCGTACAAACTATTATCCGCTAACTATGACCCTTATGGTAACCTCCTGCTATACCACTTTCACATGAAAAAAATCAACTCTATAAATTTTACAAACTTTAATAGGCTTCAAGATAAGAACGAAAACTATAATGGTGACCCATACAATGTATTAAATAATAAAATACGTATAATATTAAATACGCATAAAAGATTTTATATTAAATTGTTATAGTTCTACGTTATTTAACCAGGCATATTATTTGGGCAGGCTAAAAAGTATTATATGCATCATTTTACTAAATAGATATATTTACGAAGTATTATAACCGCCTAAAATCACATTTTCATATAAAATTTAATTATTAACTTTACGATAAGGATTAAACTGATATTACCAGGGAATCCCTAAGGTGAAAACTTTGATAAAATCCTACAAACAGTGATTATTACCCTGTTAATAAAGTTCTAAAAGTGTTAGGAGGCTTTCAAAACAAAATAGAAAGGTAACAAACTATTTATCCACATAGTAATAGAAATATATCGCGAAAACACAAATTTCAACTTTATATTATTTAAATAGAAAAATAAATCTAAAAGCTTTTTGTGTAAACTTTAAAACATTACTTAAAACCTTTATACGTTGAAAGGCGAATCTCGGATCGGTATTAATAGCCGATAAAGTAAAAGGCCGAAGCCAAATTACTTAAATGAACTTCTTTAAAATTATCCATTACATTTTGAATCCAAGATTTAAATTATACCGAAGGTAAAATAAGCGCCTTAAATACGATTACCAGAGAAAAAAGAATGAAAAAGAAAGCCTTGGAAATAAAGGGCAAAATATATATCACCGAAAACGATTTTACGACTAAAAGCGAAACTTACCACGTCTATAACAATACCTGCGAAAGAATATACGGAAATTTATGGGTTTTCAAAAACGTTATATTATATACAGCAAAATCGGCTTTTAATTTACCAATCACTCAATATATTAGTAAATTCGGATAAAACGATAGTTTTAACCCGATTACCCACCAAAAAACCTAATAAACCCTAATTTTACAGCATACGTTGCCCAATAAAAAGGCGTAAAAATGAAATAACGTCAACTCTTTTAAATATACGTCTGGAAAAGATAATTTTCAATGTAATAATACTTATCTAATAGCTCATTATAATAATGCCGTCCAACGAATTTTTACAGACCAATTAAATGCTTTCATTCTACATAATATAGGCTTAAACTGTAGAAACGGCGTGTTAAACGCTGAATATAATATTTCACATTGCAATTTACATTTTAAAATAGGTACGGAACCAATTTTAGGGAATTATACCAAATATCGACGCGGCCGAAATCTTAACCGCTAGAAAGCGACAATTCGACGCGTTTGCAGCAAATTTTCCGAAATTCTAATTGGACCGTATTTGAAAATATCGGGTGGTCCTATTCGATAAATATAAAACGTCGTTATTAGGTAAAATCGTTGTAAACACACGATCCGAACCGGTTGAATTTTACGTTATGAACTTTAAAATATTATTTTTATTATCGCTAAATAATATAAATAAGTTCGAAATCGAGGTCCGAAATACGATTAACTAACTTATCCGCGTTTTGGATAACGTATCCGTACCGTTTCAACTTAAATTCGGCTATTTGTAGTTTTCTCCCAAAACACATACGATTAAAGCTATTTATTTAACGTGGTTGAAATTAAGAATATTATATCGCTGATTCGGATACCTAATTACAAAACTCGTTTTACAGTTATATTACTCCGTAGGTCATATAGATATAGGGAAGGAAACACTTAAAGTTATCGAAAAGTTTTACCATAAATATCAATTGTACTTATAGGATTTACCGCAGTTTACATTCCTTTTTTAAATTATATAGACTTTAATTACAAGGTAATTATGGATATAATATACCTTGAAGGCTAGCAAATACTACATATCATCGATGTAACAATATTATTCTATGTCGCTAAATTTACATATAGCGCTTTCGTTATAAACTACTCAGATACTTTAATTAATTGCTAGTTGAACATTTATTTAGGGCTTTCGGATTGGATTACCGATTACGCCAGTAAGGTCTTTGACTTCACTAAATATAGTACTAAACTTAATATCGCAGATAATAAATACAAACAAGTATAAGTGATAGTACCATGAGGTGTTAGGAAATATAAACGGTATTATAAACCGCTCAAAAAGACGTATACAGAATTATTTGAAAAACTAAAGGGTATTATTTGAAGGACTTGATTCTACAGATAACGGTTAGTGCTGTTCATAATATTTTCGCCCTGGATAAGCTAATCCCCACGCTCTTTCTTTTCAATACTTACTCAAAAATTTATATAAACTCTACACCATCACCAACCATATTATAAAAGGCGAATACTGTAACGAAAGCCATAATACTATTACGTTTTCTATGGGATAAAACTAATATTATGAAAACATTGACTATAAGCAACGGTCTATGTAAAAATGGTATTCTGAATTTACCATTACAATTTAAAGTCCTAACTTGAGAAACTGAGAACTAATAAACTAACCCTTAAAAGATTAACATATTGAAAGGCTATAATATATTCGTTAGTTTGCTGAAGAATATAAGTTCGTTTCGTTAAACTATAGTACAAAAGTACAAAAGGGAAAAAATCAAAAAGCGACCTAAAATCGCAATCTAGTTAACGATACCGGCGAAACCACTTTTATGATAACGAGTTTAAACCGTCCCCAAATCCAATACACCCTCCAAATCATATTTTCGAACCGTTACCACTATATAAAAGCGAATCACCTATACTAATACCACTAATACCTCGGCATCGAAGCCGCCTACTCAATTCAAAAAATAAAACACGTCTCAAAACAATTATTACAAATTCCTTTATTAGTTAAAAGAAGATGGCAAACTTTAAATTTAACATAAAGCTTCGCCATAAAGGTATTATTACTATATTCAACGCTTTATTCAAATAATCCACCTAGACGTAAATCTTTACCTTCATTAAAAAAGGTTTTATTTTATTTTGAAAAGCTCAACTTAACAATTTACAGCGCTTATAAGATTTTCTCTACACTTTTTGAATATGAAGTTAAGGATAAAACCGGAAAACTATACTAAAAGATTCGTTTTATTGTAAAAGGATATATAGACAACAGTAAAAAGTATATTATAACCTAGTTGCCTACCTTATAAAACTTAAACTACCGTTTAATTTTTATGTTCGTAACCTTTTTTAATACTTCTAACAATTTATATGTTAAACTTTGTAACATTACACAAACTTATTTACAATTCGAGAAAAGGTCTAAATGACGTATTTACGTCGATCTACCTACGGATTTTAGGAAATATTATTTACCTGAAACGATTTTA
This sequence comes from Anisogramma anomala, assembly GCA_038502455.1. Taxonomy (NCBI): domain Eukaryota; kingdom Fungi; phylum Ascomycota; class Sordariomycetes; order Diaporthales; family Gnomoniaceae; genus Anisogramma; species Anisogramma anomala. Next base: position 29,595,981 of record JASMMZ010000004.1, read on the forward strand.
CGTATTATAAAACCGCTTTATAGTTTGGCAAATGTTACAACCCAAGGACCAACTGCAGGTTATGGAATAGGCCAGCGGTCCGCTGCGCTATGAGAAGCCTGATATCCAACACATCAAACTAGGGATCACTCTTATGTAAGCACCAAGGGTTAGGGTTTGGACCGACAGGACCGTTCGCGATCCAGTCGACAACATTGTGACCGAAAGAAGCGACATCGACTTCAGCGGTCCAGTACTGAAGACGGTATGAAGGCACGGATATATAAGGACACAATCATCACCACACAGATAGTATTTCCTTCATATCTCTTCAGTTGTCAATCTAAGTATTCAGTCTACACATCTGAATAGCCTAACGGCTAGTGATCATTCTACAGCACGAACGAACTTCTTCTTGATATTGCACCTTTGTTACCTCTGCTACCTTACTGCTGATATGAACCCTGTGATATATTCTATTTACTCATGGGTATTTAGTCTGATGATTACAGCAAAGGCTAATATATACTGGTACAACACCTACTAAAGGCACTATAAGGAACGGTTTGAAATAGCTAGTTTGATACTCAACCTATACATATTAATCTTAATAACCCAATTTAAAGGCTTTATATTAATGGGCATACAAACGAATAATACGTTAAAGTTATATAACGCTTCGTTTTCCGCATTTCAATAGAGAAAACTTCTAAAATCCGGTCTAAAATCAAAACCTAAAACGTAACTAATAGAGAAATATATAATGAACTTTAATTGCGCAATAATTACTTTTCGGAATAACATTTTAGACTTTACATAAAAAGAATAATTAGACAAAGTTAACTTGATCGCTTTAAATAACACAAAACGAGCTGACGAATATAAACAATAACGTTTATGTAACGTTTGAGTTGCCTTAATAGTATAACTGAAAGCAGGTTTAATATTTTAGTTGTCGTATAATACTCAACTACAATTTTGGATAATATATAGAAGGCGTTTAATAAACGCCTTACATAGCAAATATATAATGCAAAATGCGGTTTACATTTTGTATTATTTAAAATACATATTTCGAAACTGTTCATTTTTATTAAGGGTTTCTTTATTAATAACACCGATTACAACTCATAAATATAGTTCTTTTTTATTTTAGGTAACTCAATACTGGTTTGAAACATATTTATACTTTGTGTGGATATTATTTATTAGAGTTTCACCAAGTACAAGCGGATTACATAAAGCGTTTTAGCCCTAGAAATTTATGGTATAATTAAAGGTTTCGATTTAGGAATCACTATAGCGATAACGCTCTGGTTAATTATTTTAAACCTTAGTTTAAAACCCCTTGTTTTTATCGTTTATACTAATTCTCTTTTCCGTTACGAATACTTGGTTAAACTTGGTACTACTAACGAAAAACACCTTATATATTGGAATAGTATTACATGCAGTGTAGTAGGCCAACTTTATCTATAGTAAAGTTGACCGTACTGCAAGTGTATTGCTTTATGTGGACTTACCACATTGAGTGTAAGTCGAGTGCAGTATGCTGCACTTCACTATAGGGCACGGGCTAAGTAGTTAGCCATACAAATTACTGTGCAGACCGGCTAGCGGTTTGCCAAACCTAGAACAATAGATCCATCATATGACCACGCAATACTATTGTTACTTCGACCAATCGAATCGACAATGTTATAAAGTTTAAGGCCCACCAACACTGATTAGTGCTTATTAGGTGAAGTACAGATTGGCTCAGTAAAAGAAGAAACTACTTTCTGGTTATGCTTTACGGCTATAACGGCGGCTAGGGTACAGGAAAAATTCTTGCGAAAGGCTTTTATTAGTACTTTATTTGTCTTATAGCGGCAGGAAAACAGAGAAGATTTCTGGGTTATGTCTGTCTTACAACAGAAATCTGAAAGTTAACGACGATATTGCTACTGAAAATACTAAGAAATCTTCACGGATCCTTATTAAAAAAAAGCGTTAAAAAAAACCACTAAAAGTCTCAAAGTTCGGTAAGTTAGAAAATGGCTAAGTCAATACTACTGCGGGTGCTACTACTACAGGAAGAACTACTAAGTCCTTACGCCAAATAACTATAACAAATAACCTGTAATCTTTACCACTACCAACGACTTTCAACATTACCTTTTATACACAACCTTTAACCTACTTTACTTTTTTCACTCCCCACATTATACCAATCGTCAAGTTTGCTTCTATAAACGAAAACACCAAGTCACGCTGAGAAAGCCACATTACGCGACCTTACAACAAGCCACCAAGTCGCCGAGTCACCGAGTCCCCACGCGACTTTACGCTAAAACACCGAGTTCTCACGCTTTAAATTACCAAGTCCTTCGTCTACCAAGTCTTACATTACCCTAAACATCAAAATAGCACCTACTTAAAAGATTTATAAAGGGATTAACGCCTTAGAAACCCTTTTTACGAAGTTTTGCGACGAAAACCTTTAAGAGTAAGATATTAACGAAGAATTAACGGAAAAACTCCTTACTAACTTCGTCGGTTATTATATTTGTAAATATAATAATACTAAAAACTATAATCACACCTTTAACAACTTTCATAAACTTTTTGGCGACTAAACCATCAATATAAAAACTTTAATTTGAAAAGATTTTAAGTTAAAATTTAAGGTAAAACTTAAACGGCAAGAAGTTTATATACCACGAAAATGTATTACAAAGCTGGCGTAAAAACTTATCGACATAGCCTAGCTTTAGGAACGCTCTTAAAAATTATACTCAAAATAAAAGAATATTAAGGAATATCACCGCCCTTACACGCGATTCAAGGGACTACCCCTTCACCTTTCTTAACTAAGTTAAGCTTTTTTACATGTTAGCAATAAGGAATCTATTAACCTGTTCGGCAGTTTAATACCCCTAAGTAATAGTACGGAGTAAGCCCTAAGCGGTAGTAGGGCACGAAAAGCAACGACCGTTAACGCAGCCAAAAGTATTGATATTGGCACTTTATAACAGTTAATTAAGTAAAATAGTCAGGCCTTCCAAAACATTTAAGTACTTATCGCCCCTTAGAAATTTAATCGTTAAGCTCTTGAAAAAATTTCCCCTTTTAGATTTGTCTATACGTGAGAGTCTACTATAGGTCTTACTATAAGACTTTCTCCCTTGGGCTAGGCGACTGGCAATTACCCTCAATACCGTGCCTCGAAAGCCCTAAGGCTTAAACCATCAGGAAACACCACTTACAACTGGAACGATTATTGTGACCTTCTTTTAAAACCTATTAAAATAGTTGATATTAACTATAAACTCTTTACGAACTTCGTCAAGATTTGGGATAATACAAAAAAGTACGACGGAAAGCCTTATAACCTCCTCAACACTAAAATAATACCCTTTTTAAATATTTGTAAATAAGTGTAGATCCTTCCTTTTGGTTTTTATTTACTGTTTCCAGGAATCTTTATAGGGCACACCAAAGATTACTATCTAACCTTTCTGACTTAAGCAACTATATTTCGGGAAATTTACGATAATTTAAAAGGCTAATTCGAATAACACATTTACCTTACCTAATAATATATAGATTAAGCTACCACAAGATGGATTATAATAATAGTAAAGAAGAAAAAAGAGGAAATACCAATAGATTTTTTCAATCAGAAGCTTGACAAGTTGATACTATGTTAAAAAGTAATAGGGAAAGCCTACGCTGGTAAAGCTACACTTCGTAAACAGATACGAGCAGCAATTACGGGTGTTGACAAGTTCTAATACGCCTTATAACACCTAAATACCACCTATAAAGGCTTCTTTAGCCAGTTACGTTTCTCGCTTGACACCGTAATAATACGTATACCAAATTCACTTAATATGTACTTTTAAGTTATTAACTTTATAAAAGTTGATTAAAAAGACCTTGCGGTAGTTAACCACGTCGATTGCAAGTACAGGCGCCTTTAACACCTAAGATTTGGCTTATCGACCTCGGCCTCAGACTAAAGGCAGCAACCACATTAGCGCTAACAAGGTCAAGCTTTAGACGAACCTGTTAACCACTAGTACTATAGTCATAATAATGGCAAAAGATGTTAAATTTGTAATAAGTTTAGCTGTTAGTTAACTCGGCACCCCCCCGCCAAACGTACTAATAGGAAAGCAGTACACCAAGTCTAATACCCTATTACTTTTACACAGGATTACCTAAATTAAATTGTGGACTTTAAAGGTGATAAGCCAATAAACGTCATCAACACCCCTTAGTAAATCAAGTGACACGAAAATACTACTCCTAATATGGCCCAGTAACTAGCCGAATACGCTTTCCTATATCGTTTAGGTGGTAAAAATCCTTACCTTTACCTTAACCAAGCCCCTAACCCCTTATACACTTTTGACCTCCGTAATTATGATACGGACTACACGTTTCAGAGGATTATACCAGATATAAAAGTAGCAAGGTACTGAACAGGAGGCTATTCGTAATATATGAGACTACGGATAGAAATTACAATAACTACTTAAATTAATCGTCACGATGTTTGTAAAGCTAAAATAAACTTTAGCCTAAACGAATAACTATCTTTATTAGAGATAACGGTAGTTTAAACTGTTGTATGAGAAATCACGTACCACATTCTCAAGTCACTTACCTCGTTTCTTCTTTACTTAAAGAATATTAAGACTCTGAGCGTTAATATTAATATTAACGTAGACGAACTAGTTAAAAACGACCAAAGGTTTCCACTCAACTTCAAGTAGAGGCACCTGTAGTTTTATATTTAAAGTCTGGAAGTAATAATGTTACACCTGATAAAGCCGGAAATACGTTAACTATATCAGCTTTTCAACTATCCAACCGTTAATAAGCTATATAAAGTCTTAAAGTCCGTAGGGTATAATGATGTGAAATACGTTGCCTTAAAAGCTATTAAAAGACTTTACTACTACTATCAAACGTATATTTAAGCCCCCCCGAAAATTTAAGTTTAAATTAATGAACGATAAGAATTTCAATTACGAGATCTTGATTAATGTATTTTACTTAGATAATAAGCTAATTCTTCACGCCGTTGATTCCATAACCTATTTTCAAGGGGATAAGTTATTGAAGTTCCTTTCGGGAAAGGATACATAGAAAACGTTAAGGATATAGTGAATTGACACGTACTTTGGTCCACCTAAAATCGTCGTCTACAATAACGATACAAACTTTGCCGCGGTAAAATTTTAGGAAAATATCAAAATAATAGGTATTTAGTACAAACAGGTACTTGTAAAAGTCTACTAAAGTATTAAAAATGTTAAAAGGGTATAAGCCCTACTTCTCCGAGCGTATAATATCCTTACGATAGAAATTGGAAGCTTTACGTATCCGGAGGCATGCTTATAAATAGTAGTAAAAAGCCTTAACAATACTATAGGCTCTAACAGCTTAGTATTAAAGCTTTTAGTCTTTGGAGCGTACCCACGCTTAACGAGTGAATCTCCGCCCTCGGAAAGTATTTAAAAAGCTATTGCAGCTTATAGTAAAGCTTTAAGGGAACTGCGAAGAGAATCGGCACGCCGTTAGATTAATAACGCCCTTAATACTAAAAACGGCCCTTTAACAATTCACGTGCTTACTTTGCCGTTATAAAGAGAAGTTCTCATATAACTTGAGCTGGGAAAATAAAAAGGCCCCTATAGGATAATAAGTATCGTAAACTCCAAAGTAATTATCGAAATTACTAACGGCCTTATACCTTTTCGAACCACATAGTTTAAACCTTATATTAGGGTTATTAAAAATAAAAACCCTTAAGCACTTTAAGTTAAGCGACCAAGCTAATACAAGCCTCCTCCACTCATCATTGACAAGCCGATTGAACACCACCGGCGTAGATGACTCCTAAAAAAAAGAACGCAAAAAGGAGGAATACATACCGAGCCGTATATATAATACTGCTTAGGTAAACAGGAAAAAGAAGGATAACAAAAACTTTGAATTAAAGTTCCGGGCACAAATATTATCAAAACCTCTGGCAAACCTTTAGAAAAAAAGATAAGGTAGAAATTAACGGCCTACTAACTTCAAGGGTTGTATAATTCTCACCAAAAACCGACTTTAACCTTTAAGACCTAAACTTCACAATTTTTAAGTCGAGGATTATTTACGAGGTTCAAGGCAAAACCACGAGGCGGCCGTATAAAAATTCACGTCTAACCGCTTAAAGATACGGTAATAAAGGAAAATAATTGTATCTTTACGCAATCACTAATAATTTAGAAAATTAATTAATATTTAGTATTGATTTTGGCAATAAGTTTGTTAGCTAAAACTAAAGGTAAGTTTACGTTCAATATCCATAATATAACGTAAGCTTATATATAATTAGTAACGAATCTATAACAGATTATACTATTAAAACTGTTAAAGAAACTTCGTGTTATTTACTTTTCAGACACTTTAATACGATATATCAAGTTATTATACAGATTAACTAAAGCAGGAGTTTATTGGTTCCTAACCTATTAATCGTATTTTAAATCTCGATGAGCGATAAAGTCCTTAATATACAATCCGTATATACTAATAACGTAAAAAAGAGATTTTAGCATAGTAGGTATACAAATTAATGATACCCTTTTTGTCGGAACAGTTAGATTTATAGTATTAGAATGAAAGGCGATTAAAGACTCTAAATTTTAAAATTAAAAGTCAGTAACGACATTAACAGAAAACAACCAACTTAACTTTAATAAATAGTTAATTTGTATATTTATTAATAATACTGGTCCTAGCTTTTATTAAAATGGTTAGAGCCCTATTTTAGCTATAATTAATAAAACTAATAAGGTTAGAAATTAACGATACTTGTAATAACGTATTCGTAACAGCTATATTACTGTTTTATACTAACCTAAAGCCTCTTACGACCTCTCCATTGCAACGAAAGCATAAAAGCCAACAAATAAGAATATTTACCGGCTAGATAAAAGGCTTAAATAGTAAATGCGAAACTTAGACCGCGGAATCAATATGGTCTCAATCGACCTAGCAAAGGCTAAGTTAATAATATTTACGGACGGGTATTTTACAAATAACACCGACTTATTTTTACAACTCGGCTTCCTAATAAACCTCGCTAACAAAGACAAATGAGAATATTTGTTTAATATTATCGGCAATCTAATTTACTAAACCTTCGTTAAATGTAAAAAGATTATACGAAGCGTATTATCATCAGAGGTTAATGGTATAATAGCGGGTTTTAACGTAGGTATAGTATTGTAAAAGACCCTTAACCTTATTACCAGGCAGCTAAAGATTCCTCCTATTCCGGTGGTAATTTGTACCGATTTAAAAAGCCTTTTCGAATGCCTTTCAAAGCTCGAAACTAGCAGCGAAAAACGCCTAATAATCGACGTGATGAAACTCCGTAAAGTCTATAAAGAGAGAGAGATTGAGGAATTTTGATAAATCGATAGTAAAGATAACCCTGTAAATGCCATAAAGAAGTCGACGCTAAATAAGGCACTAAAAAAGTTTATCGATAACAACAGGTAATCTATACGTATCGAATGCTACGTTAATAGGCTACTCGGAAAGCCTAAATTACGTAACGGCGGATAGTGATGTATTGGTAAACTTTAAGACTGCTAGGTGATTAATAATGGTGATCTATTTAAGTGGCACGGTTAAAATAGAGGCTTGCGAAGGGCTGTAGCAAAAGAACTTTTTATAGGAGTTAATAAACTCGGACCTTGAAACGGCGGAGTGATTAAAGCCAAGTAGGGTTAATTTACATACAATTAGATGCAATTTAATATGAAAGTTAACTGGAATTGATATGGGTCTGGCTAGTTGATGAGAAGGCAATTTGGTAATAACCGGAAAAAATTGGTCAGCCATACTGGCGTACGCGTACAAACTAAAAAGCCGCCAGTATTGGAATATTATTACATATAGTACAGTAGGCCAACTTTGATTACATTAAAGTTAACCGTACTGCAAGTGTATTTCTTTGTACGGACTTATCGCATTGTGTGTAAGTCGAATTGAGTACGTTGTACTTCACTACAAAGCAAGAGCCAAGTGATTGGCCATAAAAATTACTGTGCAGACCAGCTAGCGATCTGCCAGACCTAAAACAATAGATCTACCATATGACCACGCAATACTATTGTTACCTCAACCAATCGAATCGAGAAAGTTGTAACATTTAAGACCTACTAATATTATAATTATTATTATAATTTTACGCGAATCGTATAAGTGTCGAAAAAATAAAATAAAAATAGAACAAATCAATAAAAAGTTGAACCTAATAAATATAATAACTAAAGGCGACCCAAACAAGGTATTAAAAGCGCTTGTATTAATAAGCATTCTTTTCGTTGGTATTACTAAAAATGTTTTATAACCCCACCCATACTAAAATTTTGGGCCTTATTTCAACCCATTTATTTATATGATTACACCGCTTTAAACATTTTTAAGCGGTCCGAAATTAGTTATTTACACTGTTTCCCGTATTCCGTTACGGTATATACCTTGTATTTTACCGCTTTTACAAAACTTTCTTCATTGAATATATTATTCGTATAGGTTTTAATATGTTATTCCTCTTTATTTTATATACTTTAACCCTATCGATTTTTTAGTTCTTACCTTTAATATGAATAAATTATGTTATTGTACTTTGTAAAAAAAAAAAAAAAATTCAATAATTATATTATTATATAATATATTACACTATAGCTGGGCATTCCCGCTCGACTGAAAGTAATAACAATTTAATGTTAAAAAGAAAAAGAAAAAAAGACGCCGTCACGTCCTTACCATCCTCTACGCTGCTCTTCTCCTCTATGTTAACATTACCGCCATCACCGTTATCGACGCAGCTATTAGCACCACTAGAGGGGTAGCCCTGTATCTTGGGCTATATATCATTAAGCAAAACCGCAAGGAGGTTTTTACACTTTTTACGACGATGCGAAATAATGTCGTTGAACTCGTTTATATAATACATATATAAACCCCGATTCCCAGTGATAATAACGGTTGCTAACTCCTTAATCTGCCGGTTAACGATTATTATTAATTAGTTTCGGTTTAATTGAAATATTTGTAAAAATGGAGAAATTAATTCGCGGTTAAAAGTATGGGTTTAAAGTAAACTTACCATAAAACCGGCGAACACGTAATACAGCTTCGACCTACGGCCCTAAAACTATGGAAATAAGGGCGTATCCATTATCAATTAGCTTATAATAATAATAATAGGTCGACAGACCCCCGATTCAATAATTATCATTAATAAATATACCCACGGCCGCGGATATATTACAAGATACGTAAGGCGTATTTATTAATAGCCCGGTGCTACGAATTCGAGTATGCCGATTCAACGCCTTACGTATTAAAAAAGCCTCGCAACATACTCTGGCGATACAGAATTCGAAACGGTGGAAGAGGTCCGCTTTAACCGCCTCATCTAAAAGGATATTAGTATAACAAAAGTTACGAATAGGTTTATAGATACAAACCGCACCGTAACTCCGCTAAGTTACGCCTACAGTGAAGGGGGAGGAGAGTCTTCGTATGTAATAAGGCCTTTACCCGCGGGGGAAAGGTAAGGTTTATAGCCTCAAAAAACCCCCGCTCCTTCTTTTAAAAGTTTGGGGGAGGGGGGAAGAAAAAGAGGAAAGGAAAGGGGGTGGTAACTTTAGTAGCGACGGCGACGAAAAAAGTGAAAAAAAAAAGCTGGGATAGAAGAAGTGTTGCTCGAAAAGACAGGGCAATTGCTAATAATAGCGGCGGCGACACGGCTGGCGGCAATGGCAGCAGCCTTTATGAGCTTATGCTCGCGCGCCAAACGGCGCCTAAGGGTCCTATTTTTACGCGATATCTATTTAGGGGTGAGGTTAGTATATAGAAATTTGTTGAGTAACCTACCTATTGAAATGATTTAAAATGAGTAATTAAAACAATAGATTGGGTTTATATATATCAATTAACTGATCAGGAATTACGTTAGCTATAAATACGCATGGTTAAAGGAGTAAAAAAGAGGTTATACCTAAACCAATAATAATGTATCTTTTTATAGTAAACTTAAAACACGTAACAGCGTAATCAACATTATATAATCATACCCCTATAATACTTATATAATTACACCTTTGTAAAAAACAATAATAAATCCCATTAATAACCATATTGTGAATATTACTATATACCCCTACAACTAGTACATATAGGCTAAGTGGCAGTGCACTATATTGCAAGGTGCATTCCTACAGAGTGCATGATAACGTGTCACGGTTCAGGCTGCATTCGTGAAAGGCACAAAGTGCATCATACGTGGAGAGGTTTAGAATGAGTATTCTAGAGCGCATGGCAAAAGGGCCACTACTAGGATGGAAGGTTTATAACCTTCTATCCGTGGCATGCACTTTCTAAGATATTTTATCTAGACTTATCTATCTTTTAATATAAATACTAATCTTACAATTACTTTTTTACTTTTTTACTTTACGTATATTAGGCAAATATCTTACCAATACTGATTAATTACCGATTAGATTAATTACAAATATTCAAGGAAGAAAAAGACAAAACAAAGTAAAATACTTATAACGGGATTTCAAAGCGATCCTAACGATTTATAATTTACTATTACTCCTTATAAAAACTATACGGGATCGTGTAATTACGCTGGAGCGCCTTAAAACCCAAAGCGTAATAAGACTGCAAAATCCGGAGTAATTTTTTAAAATACCACTTTTAATATGATATTATTCATTAGTTGATACCCTATTTACTCAAAAGACTCATTAATTTAACCGTTAATTCATTTTGGCGCTTTAAATGCACCCGAGTCTTTGTTCAAAGCATCCTATTACGTATTAGGTTATGTAAGCTAAAACCACTAAGTTCTGAAACCCTTCATTGCCATACGCTCGATTTAAACACAGTATTCGAACCGTTTACGAAACCTAAGAGCGTCTACGAATATGAAATCCACGCCGTTTACTAAATTTAAGAGCGGCTACGATTATAATACTCAAACTGCTCGTATTTACTAGAAGCAGTTATAATACGATAATTCAAACCATTTACTAAACGCGAACTGAAATTTATATACCGGATTATATAATACAACCATTAACACCTATAATTTTGTCCTATCCACCTTTTTACGATTCGCTTTGTATGTTTTAAGTTTAATATTTACGTTTTTTAAATTTTCTCAACCGCTTGGTTAAAATAACGTTAATAAACGATAATAAAATAAATTTAAGACGTTTAACTAATTGATAACTACACTTCATTAACATTTTATTTTAATTTTTATATTTATTAGTAAGCGGTATTAACTCTGTTGAAATTACTTTCCATATTTTATTTCTTTTTAATTCGTCGTTTATAAAATAAATTATCTTAAACTTCGAAACTTCAACGTATCTGAATCCAATTACGGCGCGAAACCATCAATTTGCGCCGCTTTACACATTAAAGGTACAAATAGATCATCTACCCTAAGCACACGATAGTTTTATTAGTAAAAGATCTGACAAAAGCCAACGAATATATGGAGTACCTTTTTATATATACGTCGTTTTATAATTATATTTTAAAGCATTTCGACCTTAACTTATGGAACAATAAAATCGAGATACTAATAGAAGATTTGGATCTTTATACGTAAAATACGTATATTATTAATATAATTTGTAATTATTATAGTGGCAAAATTAAAAGATGCGACTTATTCGAAGATTTTGAAAATGACTTTACGGATTGGACGCCAGATATATAACATGTAGTCGATAATACGATTTCAATGATACTACGAAAATAACTATAAAATAAAGGTATTAATACAACCGGTCGAAATAATAGTCGTATTGTAAAAGAATTTTTAGTAACGGCTCAACTTATATAAATACTAAAGTAGATAAACGATAAGATGATAAAAGTAACGTTTATAAAAGAACATAAGTTAAAACCGGTTGAAACGTTTATTTAAGATAACGGACCAGAAAAGAGAAAAGCCTTCGTAAATAGAAATAAGGCGTTTAATAAGGTCAAACGCTTACCTTGAAGCGGAAACGAAATTATAGGAATCGACGGAAAAAGAGGAAGCGTCGTAACGATTATTTATAACAAAAGTTAAATACGAATCCTCCCCGAAACATGATTTTAAATCAAAGAAAAAATGAGCCTACGCCCCGAATACCGTTAATAACCAGCTGAACTACAAAAAGAATGGTTCGAGTAACGAAAACTCTCCGCTTTGAAAATTGAGAAGCGGTGTAAAACATTATTACGTACCTTATAAACCAATACCTACTAACCACAACCCTTATCGAAATATCTTACCGTATCACTTTCCCATTAATAAAAACAACTTTACAAAGTTTACCAAATTCGTTAAATTTTGGAATAAACACGAAAACTATAGCGGAAAACTTTACGATATATTAAATAATAAGATATATATTATGTTTAATATATATAAACAACTAAATATCAAACTATTTCAATTTTACGTTTTCTTATCTGATATATTCTTTCAATAAGTCGAAAAGTAGCATATACACTACTTTACGTAGGTAAATATGTTTATAAAATGTAATAATCACCTGAAATTATACTTTAATATAAAAAATAATTACAAACTTTACGATAGGGACTAAATTGAGATAACTTGAGAACTAGTAAAAATTTAGCGTAAAAACGCCGAAATAAACCTATAAAAAGTCTTTATCGCTTTATTAGTTAAATTTCAAAATTGTTAAGTAGCCCTTAGATGGGAATATAAAGGTACTAAGCTATTCATCTAAATAATAATAAAAGCATATCATAAAAACCCAAATTTCGACATTACACTATTTAAACCGGAAAAAAAACTTAAAGACCTTTTATATAAGTTTTGAAATATTATTTAAAACCTTTATAATATAATAAGCAAGCTATGAATAAGTATTTATAGCCATCGAAACGAAAACTGAGGGATAAATTATTAAAATAGACCTCGCCAAAACAATTTACCACGTTTTAAATCGAAATTTTAAAGTATATCTAAGATGAAGTAAACGCTATAAATATATATATGAAAAATGAAGATATTATGGAGGGATCCCTGGAAACAAAGGGCAAGGCAATTATATTCGAGGACGATTTTATAGCGAGTGATGAAACTTACTGAGGCTATGACAATATATATGGAAAATTATATAGAGTTTTATAGGCTTTGAAAAACATTATATCTTATACGGAAAAATCGATTACCAATTTTCTAATTACCCCACTTATTTGTGAATTCAGATTAAACTATAATTTTGAGCCTATTATTCATTTGAAAACCAGATAAAAGTTAATTTTGCAATATATATAATCGAATGCTAAGACGTAGAGAATATGTTTAACGTTTACCTTTAAGAATATACCTTTGGAGAAGAAGACTTTAAAAGTAATGATACTTATTTAATAACATAAGATGACGAAACCGTTTAGCGTATTTTTACAGGCGTATAGAACGCCTTATTCCTGTATATTACAGGCCAAAATTGCGTAAATAGAGTGTTTAACGCATATATAGCATTATAATTTACGTTTTTAAATGAATACAACAACCTTTTTCATAGTATTATACTTAATACCGATGTAACCGAAATTTCAACGGCTAGAAAACGATGATTCGATGCGTTTATAATGAAATTAGCAAAGTTTAAGTTGAACCGAATAAGAAAATACAGAAAGATCTTGTTTAGTAAAGGTAAAACGTTGTCATTAAGAACGGTTATTGTAAATACGAGATTCGGACCAGTTAAATTTTACGTAATAAACTATGAAAAAATATTTTCATTTTTATGAGCTAATAGAAATAAACTTGGAATTAAGGTCCAGAATACAATTAATTAACTTATCCGTACCTCGAATAGCATATTTGTACCGCTCCAACTTAAGTTCAGCTATTTGTGGTTTTCCCCCAAAGTATGTATAATTAAAATTATTTACTTAACGTAACTAGAATTACGGATATTATATCTCTGATCCGGATACCCGGTATAAAACGCCTTTTATGATTAATTTACGCCGTAAGTTATACGGATATTTAAAAGAATGTATTTAAAGCTATTAAAAAGTTTTGCCATAAGTATTAACTATATTTACAAGCTTTACAACGATTTAAATTCCGCTTTTAAAACAACGTAAACTTTGATTACAAAGTCATTATCAATATTATGTATTTAAATAACCGGTAATTTACGCTATCGATGCAGTAATATTATTTTGGGCCGCTAAATTTATACGAAGCGCTTTTGTTATAAACTTTTAGGACGCTTTCGTTAACTATTAGTTAAACGTTTATTTGGAGTCTTTCAACTGTATTACCCATAATATTAACACAGTCTTCGACTTTATTAAGTAGCCTACTAAAACTAGAATTACCAATAACAAATGGAAATGAATATTAGTAAAAGTATTATATGGTATTACCAAGTGTAAACGATATTATAAACCGTTTAAAAAGTATATACGATAACATTTAAAAAGCTAAGTGGTATTAGTTTTAAGAAATTAATCCTATAAATAGAAATTAAAGCTATTAATAACACTTTCAGCCTAAGTAGGTTTGTCTTTACGCTCCTTGTTTTTAATATTTACCCGAGGATTTATACAAACTTTACACCATTAATAACCACAATATAAAGGGAAAATGCTATGACGAAGGCCATGGCAATATTAAGTTCCTTACAGGTTAAGAATTACATGTTTAAAACGTTGGTTACAAGGAATAGCTTATACGAAACTGGCGTTTTAAACCTACTATTATAATCTAAGGTCTAGATTTAGAAACATAAGGACGAATAAACAAGCCCTTGAAAAAAATCAACGAATTTAAAAGCTATAATATATTCTATAATTTGCAAAACGATATAAGTTCGTTTCGTCAAATAATAATACGAGATTATAGAAGAAAGGTAAAAAGCAGCAGCTTAAAACCGTAATCCAACTAAAACTATCGACTAGATACCTCCTAAAACAACGAATCCAAACCGCTTCCAGTTTTAACTCACCCTTTAAATTACACTTCTGATCCTCTTTCATTGAACGAAAGCGGTCCGTTTATACTAACCCTACTAACACCTTGTAGCCAAGGCCGGCATTTTAATTCGAAAACTAAAAAAAACGCCCCGGAACCTTTACCGTAAGCTTTTTTATTACTTAAAAAAGATTTAAAAAACCATCAGCTCAACCTAAAACTTCATTACGACAGCATTATTACTACCTTAGGTACCCCGTTTGAAAAATCCACCTTAATAGAAATCTTTAACTTCATTAACTAAGGCGTATTTTGTTTTAAATGGTTCGATTTTATGGATATTACTATATACCCTTATAGATAGTATACATAAGCCAAGTAGAAGTACACTGTATTGCAGGGTACACTCCTGCAAAGTGCACAGTAACATGTTACGCTGTAGGCTGCATTCTTGCAATATGCAAATTGCATCATATATGGATCGGTTTGGAATGGTTATTTCAAACCGACGGCAATGCGTGGATCGGTTTAGAATGAGTCCTCCAAAGTAATACGCTCTGAGTGAAGTACTTATAAGCCCTTATCTGTACCGTACACCTCTTTATACTTCTTTTTAATAATTTATATCGTGACTTCATTTACTACAATACAAATTATCTTTTAATTACTCTTTTACTTGTATTATTTTACGTAAACAAGTACTTAAACCCCACCGATACAAATTAGTAACCGACTTAGTTGATTACAAATAACTTTGAAAAAAAGAGACAAATATACGTTGAATACCTATAGCAGGATGTTATAACGGTTCCAATTATTTGAGTTTTAATACTTCGTTTTTACAAGAATTATATGTTGACGTATATAAAGACTGTGAAGACTAGGTAACCTGAAAAAAAACTTTAACAAGATATTATTAATCTTAAATTAATTTTCTATTTGCTAAAATTACCGTTACGTTATCATTAACCTTTAGTTGACGTTTTAATGTACCCGAGCACTTTTTGAAACGCGTCTCATTACGTACCAGGCTACGTAAAACAAAACTACCAAATTGTGGAACCCTTTATTGGAACCCATCTAATTTTTTTTTTTACGAACCACTTACTTTAAAAAATCCACAATCGTTTATATACAAATAAACAACCCGATAGCCCTATTAAAATCGGTTACACACCAAGTAACCAACTGACTTTCTTTACCAAATTTTGCTATAACACGCTAATACGGATAAACTACCGTACCTCGAAGTATATAATAACTCGACATTTTCCTTACCTTACCTAATTTTCTATATCTACCTTATTTATTTCAAGTTAACCTTTATTTTCCCTATATTTCTCAAATTTAGTACCTATAATGTTCTGAGTTTCCCTAACCGTTTAACTAATATGGTACTACTAATGTTAACAAAACTAATTCGAAACGTTTAACTAATTTGTAATTACGCTTTATTTACATATCTTTCCAAATTTATTCGTATTAATAAACACTAATAAATATTATTCCGACCGCTTCAATTACTTCATTCGATTTATATTAAAAAAAATACCTCAAGCTTTAAATACATCTAAATATATTGAAAAACCATCAAACTTTAGCATATCATCCAAACGCCCTAAGATAATCGTAATCATTACCTTAAATCTAATAACACTAGAGGAAGCTAACTTTTACTTTAACGTCTTGGTTAAATATATAAAAATTAAAAAAATCTATAATATAAGATATTGACCTAGGCCTTTAGAATACTATTATCGATTTACCAGTTAGGAAATTAGAATTATATGTCGTGAATATTTATATCTTGGCCGTTATATACAATTATGAGGAGAAATAAATCCAAAGACCTAATTTACTAGACGAATTTCATAATATTTTTCGGTTTAACGTTAAAAATGTAGTGAATGGTAAACCTTACTATTGCTAAAGCCTTACGAATTTTACTAGAACTAGAGTAATTAATAACCTAAAAGGTAAAAATAGACGTTTTATAAAGGCCTTATTCGAAATAGTATAATCTACCGACGTATCAGATTAGGAAGATAAAGATTTGTACTTTACGAACTTTGTAAAAGGGTATTACCTTACGTAATTAAAGAGATTGTTATTGAAACGAAAAGTATTACGCGTAAAACGGAATAGTTTTATACCTTAGGTTAAAAGCGGGAACCACGAGAAAGAAGAATGTCTACGATCTTTATCCACCATATAATTATAATACACCCTTATACCAGCTTACACCGTAGTATAGAACCGAATAACAAACTACTCCTAAAACGTAAAGAAAAACTCGACCTGCTATAACGGAGTCAGCCAAAATGTATAAAACAACCCGACCAACGATGGCAAATTCGGCTGAAATAAAGAGAATAACCCGCCCCAGGAATCGAAAATCAGCCGGAACACAGGAAATAACCCAACCTAAGAAATGATAAGCAACGCAAAATGCCAATACGTATCATACGGACTAATGTCTTTTAACCATGACCTTTACCGCGACCTTCCACTATATCACTTCCCTACGAATAAAAACGACTTTACGAAATTAACTAACTTTGCTAAGCTATGGAATGGGGATGATAATTATAACGGCAAGCCGTACGATATACTGCATAATAAGATACGCGTTATATTTAATATATGTAAGAGACTGGATATTAAACTATTACAATTTACGTTATTTTACTCGATATACTTTTTCGGGTAAGCTAAAGAGTAGTATACATATCACCTTATATCAGTGGATATATTCGTAAAGTGTTATAATCGGCATAAATTCCACTTGAACATTAAAATTGATTATAAATTATACGATAAGGATTAAATTAAAATAACGTAGAAATCTATAAAAAAAATCAGTAGGAAAATACTGATAAAAACCCTTAGGCAATCCTTACCACCTTATTAGCAAAGTATCAGAAATATTAAGTAGCTTTCGGATCAGGAAATATAAAGGCTATAAACTGTTTATTTAAATGGTAATAAAAGCTTACCATAAAAACCTGGATTTCGATCTTATACTTTTTAAACAGGAAATAAACTTAAAAGCTTTTTATATGAACTTTAAAATATCGCTTAAAACTTTTATACGCCGATAAAAAAAACCTTGGATTAATATAAGTAATTGATAATAATAAAGGAAAAATTCAAATTACTAAAGTAAATTTTGTTGAAATAATTTACTATGTTTTAAACCAGAGATTTAAGATTTACCCAAGGTAAAACGAACGTTTAAAGTACAGGTATCAAAGAGAAAAACCTAACAATAAAATACAAAAACGATCGTTCGAAAATGGAAAAACCGGACCAAAATTATAGTAATACTTGCGGAAAGATATACGGCGTTTTATAGGTATATAAAAGCGGTGTATTATATATGGCAAAGTCGGCTATTAGTTTATAAACCACCACTTTTACAAACAAATTCGGATTAAACGACAATTTTAAATTGAATAAAATTTTAAGGATGGGATAAAATCCAATTTTACAATATAAGTAGCTTAATATAGAGGTATAGATAACGAATTCGAAGTATACCTTTATAAAGATATATTTTAAAAAGATAAATATAAATAAAACGATACTTATTTATTAATTCAAAACAATGAAACCACCTAAAGCATCTTTACCGTCTTATAAAATACGTTTTTAATATATATTGCAAGCTTGAATTACATAAATAAAGTGTTTAACGCCAATATAATGTCGTAATTTACCTTTTTTAACAGATACGACACCAGATTTTAGGGTATTATACCTGATATTAGCGTAATCGAAATCTCGATGGCTGGAAAACGATAATTCAACATATTTACGACGAAATTTCCGAAGTTTTGGTTAGACCGGATTGGAAAATACCAAAAAGTCCTATTTAATAAAGGTAAGGAAACATCGTTCAGAACGGTCGTTGTAAATATACGTTTAGAACTAATTAAATTTTATGTAATAAATTATGCAACGGTATCTTTAGTTTTATCATTTAATATAAATAAATTCCGAATTGAGGTTCAGAATACGGCCAATTAACTTATTGGGGCTTTGAATAACGTATTTGTATCGTTTCAACTTAAATTCGACTACTTATGGTTTTCCCCAGAAATACGTATAATTAAGATTACTTATTTAACTTAGCTAAGATTACGAGCTTTATATCAAAGATTCGGATACCCAGTTATTAAACGCTTTTGACGCCTACTTTACGCTTTAGGCCATATAAATATAAGGAAAAACGTATTCAAAGCCATCGAAAAGTTCTGTTATAAATACGAGCTTTATTTATAAGCCTTACGATGGTTTGAATTCCGTCTTTAAAACGATATAAATTTTAATTACAAAGTAATTATTAATATTATATATCTAAATAGCTAACTGGTTCTTTATGTTATCGATACGGCTATATTATTTTATGTCACCAAGTTGATATAAAACGTTTTTACTTTAAACTATTAAAACGTTTTAATTAACTATTGGTTAAACATTTACTTCGGGTTTTTGAATCAAATTACATACGACGCCAACACGGTTTTTAATTTCACCGAATAACGTACAAAAGTTCGGATAACCGGTAATGAATATAGTAAAATCTTGGTAAAAGTCCTAAAAGGTATTAAGAAGTGTAAACGATACTATAAACTACTAAAAAAAAGCGTATATAATATTAGAAAAAGGATTAAAAGGTATTAGTTCTAAGGAATTTATCCTTTAAATAACGGTTAACGCCGTTAATAACACTTTTAACTCAAATAAGCTTATTCCTACATTCCTTATCTTTAATACATACCCAAAGATCTATATAAACTTTACCTTATTACTATCTATAATACAGTGGGTGAATGTTATAGCTAAGGTTATAACAACCTTATATTTACTACAAGCCAAGAATAATATATTTAAAGCGCTAGCTATAATGAATAGCCCACATAAGACTAACGTATTAAATTTACTATTATAATTTAAAGTTTTAATTTGAAAAACGAAGTGAAGAGAAACTGGTTTTCAAAGGATTAACTGATTTAAAGGTTATATTGTATTTGTTAACTTACTAAACGGAACGAATTCGTTTTGTTAAATAATAGTATGAAAATACAAGAAAAAGGCGAAAAGAAACGACCCGAACGCGTAGAACAAGTAGAACCGTTTATAAAATATTACCTAAAAAGACGAATTTAACCCGAATTTAGTTTTAGCTTTACCTTTAAAACCCGAATTCAATCCGACTACATTGAACAAAATTAGCCTACTTATACTAAACTCGTCAAAAACTCGACATCGAGGATGCCCTTTTGGCTTTAAAATAGAAAAACACCCTAAGATCTTTGCCACAAATTCCTTTATTACGTAAAAGGAAATAATAAATTACGAGTTTAATTTAAAGTTTCGTCATAAGGGTATTATCACTACCTTCAATACCTTATTCGCATAATTTACCTAAATGGAAATTTTAACCTTTATTGAATAAGACGTATTTCATTTTAAACGCTTTAACTTTTTCGTTTACAACGTCTTGAAGATTTTTCCAACCCATATTAATTACGAAGTTAAAGATAAAGCCAAAAAGTTTTCTAAAAAGATCTGCCTAGTTATAAAAGGCTATAACAATGAAGGTAAAAAGGATATTATAACCTAATTATCTACATTACAATAGGGTAACTATCGCTTAATTTTTACGTTCGCGGCCTCCCTTAACAATTTATATAACTTGTATGTTAAATTTAAAGACTTAATATAAACCTATATATCATCTGAAAAACGATTAAAACGACGGATTTATGTAAATATGCCTAAAAACCTCAGGTAACATTATCCACTTAAGACTATTTTACGTATTATAAAACCATTTCACGGTTTAGCCGAAATAGATATTTACTAGTATAAAATTTACCAAAAATATTATGAAAAACGATTTAAAATAACCAATTCGATATTTAACCCGTACTTATTAATATTAACAGCCTATTCGAAGGGCTTTCTATTAACAGATATATAGACGAATAATATTTTCACGTTATATGACTCCTCATTTTTTTTATATTTAAAAAGAAAAAACTTTTAAAAACCAGCTTAAAAGTAAAATTTAAAACGTTTTTAATAAAAAATGATATAATCGATTTCAATAACATTATGATTACCCTTCGTAACAACACTTTAAGCTTTAAATGAGGAGGAAAATTAAATAAAGTTACCTTTGTTACCTTAAATAATGTAGAACGAGCCAAAAAATACAGATAGTAATATAAATACAGTGTTTAGATTACTTTTATAATATAACTAAAAGTAATATTGAACCTTTTTATCGTTGTATAATATTAAACCGAACCGACGAACGATATATATAAGGCGTTTAATAAACCTTTTTTGTAGAAAATATATTATTTAAAACGGAGTTTGTAACTTATATCATTAAATATACGTATTATAAAGCTATTTATTTTCACTAACGGCTTTTTCGTTAATATTAACGACTATAACTTATAAATCGGTTTCGTTTTAGTCTTCGGTAACTAAATACCGGCTCGAAACGGCTTTACGCTTCGAAAAAAAACATTATTTATTAAATCTTAACTAAATACAAAAGGATTATAGGAAACGTCTTAGTTTTCGAAATCTATAGTAAAATTAAAATCTTCGATTGTGTTATTATTATAACAATAACGATTCAGATAATTCATTTTTAACCTTAATTTACATCTTATTCCCTTCATTATATATATTAACACCTTTTCTCTTTAAGAGTACCTATTTATATTAGGTATTACAAACAAAAAAGTTGAATAATCGATATTATAACTTTACGGGAGTCATATAAACGCCGTAAAATAAAATAAAAACAATATTAATTAACAAAAAATCCAACCAAACAGATACGATAACTAAAATTATGCCGAAAAAAACCTTAAAAATACTTATATCGATAAGTATATTGTTTATTAAGGTGGTGAAAAATGTTTTACAACCTTAATAGATTATTTAACCACTAAATCGGCCCGTTTTATACCATTCGCATCAATTTACGTTTTACCCTTATTCAAACGGCCTATTCGTGCTGATCACGGATTTTACTTTTATCAAATACGGCTTTTCGTATAGATTTATGTTTTATTTTACCTTTTATTTAGTTTTACGATATCGCATCAATTTTAATATATTACCTTTTTAATTTTACATTTTATAACACATTCATTACTTCAAATAATATTTTTGTAAAAATCTTTCAAATTATATATAACATATTATATTATAACTAGATGCGCCAGCCTGACCCGGGGATATTTATCTACTATTAAAAGGAAAAAGCGACGCCGTCATATCCCTACCTTCCTAGCCGTTGTTTTCCCTTTTTATATTAACGTTACCGTTATGACTGTTAACAATGTCACTAACGTTAATGAGGATATAACCTTCCACCTTATTAATTATATCTTTAGGTAAAGATATAAAGGAAAAATTACCCTTTTCATGATGACGTATGATAACGCCGTTAAACTCGCCCGCATAGTATATACGTAGGCTCTGTTTCCCTAATTCATCAATTAACGCCTTTTACTAATTAATATCGGCTTATTTTTAGTTATTTTCGATGATTTGCTTTTCGGATCACCCCGAACAATATATTTTTACTGAATGGAATTCTTAAGATTCGATTAAAATTTACTAAAAAGTCGGCAGATATATAATACGGCTTCGGTTTACGGTTCCAAAACTACCGAAATGAGGGCGTACGAGTTGTTAATTCGTTTGGAACGATAACAGCTATTCGAACAGCCCCCATTTTCATAGTAATCGCCAACGGACTTACCCGTAGCCGCGAATACGATATGCGATACGTAAGGAATATTTATTAACGGCCTAAAGCTATGGACCCAAATATGTCATTTTAACGTTTATCGCGTTAAAAAAAACCTTACGACGTATTTTAGCGATACGAAGTTCGAAACGGCGAAGGAAATTAGTCTCGTACTTCTTATTTATAAAGAAAAGACTTAAAAGTTTATAAACGAAAGGCTTAAAATATATATACCTTAACGTAACTACTCCAAGTTACGTTTACAGCATAAAAAGGCCTTTACGAGTAATAAGGTTTTTACTCGCAGGGAAAAAGTAAGGTTTTTACTCACAGAGAAAAAGTAAGGTTTATAACTTTAAAATCTCCCCTCTCCTTCTCCAAACTGGGGAAGGGGGAGAAAGAAAGGAGAAAGGAAAAGGTTGACGCGGTAACGGCAGGGAAGGGTGAGATAGAGACGGTAGCTAGGTTGGGCGATGTGGGGGCGGCGAGGCTGGGCGGCGTAATAGCGGCAGGACTTAGCGGCGTAGCTGCGAACGGAGTAGTGGGAGCAAACGACGTAGCGGAAATGGAAGAGATTGTAACCAACGACGGCGGTATATTGCTTTTAGTGGTGGTAGTACTAGGGGCGGCGGTTACAACGGCTGCGATGGCGGCGATGTGCCGTCGCTCTCGTGCTAAACAGTGCCGTATATTCCTATTCTTACGCGGCATTCATTCGGGAAATAGGTCAATATATGTGTGGGTTAAATAACCTACATATTCAATCGGCTTGTTTTGGTTAGGTGGACAAAAAGTTAAATTAAACAGGGATTTATATTAACTAGAATTATGTGCCTTTGGCGAAAAAAAAGGAAGTTTTGCCTGAAACAACGGCGATATATCTTTTTATATTAACCTATTACGTAATTACATAATCATCCCTATGTAATCACCCCTACATAATCATCACCGCGTAATTACCCCTATTAAAAACAACAAAAGGCGTCATTACTAAACATATCGCCTTTATTTAACTATATCAATTAAGTCAGAATTACAAATACCACTTCGGCTAAAATTTACTAATTTTAATCGAACTTAAAACACTACCTCGGTTAAACTTTTCTAATTCTAACCGAACTTACTAATTTGGATCTTTTACAATTAATACGGCAAATAACACTATTATTACGGAAACTATTAATTTAAACCTCTTACGATTAATACGATAATAATACTATTACTATGGAAACTGCTAGTTCGGACTAATTACAATTAATATTATAAACAACACTGTTACTACTAAGCTATAAGTATAAATCATATAAAAGATTACCTACATGGATATTACTATATACCCTGATAAATAATATACATAAGTCAAGTAAAAGTGCACTATATTACAGGGTATACTCCTGCAGAGTGTACGGTAACGTGTCACGCTACAGGCTGCACTCTTGTAAGATGCAAAGTATATTATACATGAATCGGTCTGGAATAGTTATTTCAGACCGATGAAAATGCGTGGGTCGGTCTGGAATGGTTATTTCAACCAACGGCAATGCGTAGATCGGTCTAGAAGGAGTACTCCAGAGTAATACGCTCTGGGTGGAGGACTTATAAGCCCTCTCCTATGGTGTATACCTCTGGATGCTTCTCCTCAATAATCTACATCTTGACTTACTTTACTACAATACCAATCATCTTTTGATTACTCTTTTACTTGCTTTGTTTCACGTGAACAAGTTCTTAAACCCTACCGACAGATTTAATAATTCATGGCACTTATGAAAATTTTCCTATTCGCTTTGTCTACGAAATTAAGGATAAAACCGGAAAACCTTACGAAAAAAAACCTGCTTAGTTGTAAATGGTTATAACAACAATAGCAAAAAGGATATTATAACTTAGTCTTCCACTTTACAACTGGCCAGTTACCGCTTAATTTTCGCGTTCGTAACCTTCTCTAATATACCTTATAACTTATATATTAAACTTGGTAATATTACGTAGGTATGAACCTAATTTAAAAAAATCATTTAAACGAAATGTTTACACCACTATACTTATAAGTATTAGGAAACATCACCCACTTGAAACGATTTTACGTATTATAAAATTATTTTTTAATTTAGTTAAAGTTGATATTTACTAATATTATAACTATTAAAGATACTATGAAAAACGGCTTAAGATAATTAATTCGACTTTCAACCTGTGTCTATTAATATTAACGGTCTATTTAAGAGCTTAGCATTAACATATATATAGATAAAAGATATATTAACATTATTTAACGCATCGTTTTCCATATTGAAAAAAAGAAAACCTTTAAAGGCTAGCTTGGAGGCGAAACCTAAGACATATATGACGAAAGAATATATAATCGATTTTAATAAAGTCATTATTACTTTTTGGAACGGCGTTTTAAAACTCAAGTAAAAAATGAAGTTGGATAAAGTTATCATCATCGTTTTAAATAACGTAAACCGGGCCAACGAATACAGACATTAACGCGTACGAGCTATTTAGATTGCCTCGGTAATCTAATCGAAAGCGGTATTAAACTTTTCGTTAGCCGTGTAATGTGAAACCGCCACGTCGCAAGATATATGTAAAGCGCTTAATAA
This sequence comes from Anisogramma anomala, assembly GCA_038502455.1. Classification (NCBI taxonomy): domain Eukaryota; kingdom Fungi; phylum Ascomycota; class Sordariomycetes; order Diaporthales; family Gnomoniaceae; genus Anisogramma; species Anisogramma anomala. The sequence continues at coordinate 29,621,398 of JASMMZ010000004.1, forward strand.
GAGCCTTTTATAACAGATATATAATTTAAAACGCGGTTTATAATTTGTACCACTAAATATACGTATTATAAAGCTATTTGTTTTTATGAACGGTTCTTTCGTTAATAATAAAGATTATAGTTCGTAAATAGATTGCGTCCTAGTTTTTAACAAAGAAACTCCGGTACAAAACAGCTTTAAGTTTCATAAAAACATTTTTTATTTAAGATTTACCAAATGTAAACGGATTACGAAAAGCGTTTTAACTTCGGAAATCTATAGTATAATTCAAGGTTTAGATTCGGGTATTATTATAATAATAACGGTTCGGATAATTATTTCCAGCCTTAATTTACTCTTTGTGTCTTTTTTTATATGTAATAACTTCCTTTCACTTTATAAATATTAAGTTAAATTAGGTATTACGAACTAAATAAAATGATAATTAATATTATAGCCTTACTTAAATAGTATAAGCGCTGGGAAATCGAGGAAATACGGTAAATCTATAGGAAATCTAACCTGGCGAGCGTAATAACTACAGCTATATCGAACTAAACGTTAAAAACGTTTATATCGATAAGTATATTATTCATTAATGTTATTAAAAAGGTTTTACGACCTTAAAAAGATTGGTATATAACGCTTTACGTTTGTATTTTATTTCATATTGATATATGGTCCGAAATATAATATCCACGTCGCTCTCGGATTTATATTACAGTATATGACTTATATTTACACCAGTTCTACGAATTGACCATAATTTGCATTTACTGTTTCGTATCGCCCTTGATATACTATTACAATTTTTCCTATATATTTTAGCTTTGTTAAATAATTCACTATTTACTTCCTTTTATTTAAATTTACGATACCATACCAATTTCAATACATTCCCTCTTTTTGTTTCATACATTTTAAATTTCATTCGATAAATATAAACGATTATTCTTTATAAAAAGTAATAATATTACTGTATAACGTATTATATTATGGTTGAGCATGCCGGCTCATCCGTAAAGGGGTCTTTACCCTGTTTACGAAGACGCGAAATAACGTCGTTAAACTCGCCTACGTAATATATATATAATCTCCGTTTACAGGCGATAATGGCGGTTACCGAATCTTTAATCTATCGGTTAGCGTTTATTACTAATTAGCATCGAGTCTTTTTGGTTATTTACAACCGCGGTTGTTTTTCAAAACGCTCTAAACATTACTTTTTTAAAAGAGGGGATTTTAAAAATAGATTTTTACTACAAAGCCAACAAACGCGTAATACGGCTTTGGTCTACAGCCTTAAAACTAGCGAAATGGGGGTGTACTCGTTACTAATCCACTTATAATGGTGATAATGGGCTAAACGACCCCCGCTTTCATAATAATCGCTAATAAATTTACTTACAGCCGCGGATGCGATTTATGATACGTAAGGCGTATTTATTAATGGTCTAGGGCTATAGACCTGTGTACGCCGCTTTAATGCTTTATGCGTTAACAAGTCTTTACAGTGTACCCTAACGATACAGAGTTCGAGGCGGCGAAGTAAATCCGCCTTATGTTACTTATTTAAAAAAAAGAACATTTAAGGTATATGAGCAAATAGATTTAAGGTATACATACCTTAATGCAGGTACTACAGACTGTGCTTGCAGTGCAAAAGGGTCCCCACAGATAATTAGGTCTTTACTCATAAGGAAAAGGTAAGGTTTATAACTTTAAAAGCCCCCTGCTCCTCCTCTTAGGAGCTGGGGAAGGGGGAAAGAAAGAGGGGAAAGGGGGTGGTGGTAGCGGCGGCGGTAGCAGGGCTTAAAGGGGTGGTAACAGTGGTAGAGGGAGGCGAGGCAGCGGCGACAGAGCTTAGCGGGATGGCGGCAACTAGCGGGGTAGTGATGGCGGGCGGGATAACTGTTATTAATGAGATTGTACCTGATAATGGTGGGCTACTAGTGGGGGCGGCGACTGCAGCGGCGGTGGTGCGTCGGCGCTCTCGCGCCAAACGGTATCTAGCCGTTTTGTTTTTACGCGGCATTTGTTTAAAGGAGATGTTAGTATATGTATATTAGTTAAGTGACCTACCTATTTAAGCGGCTTGGTTTAATTAAGTAAAACAAAGGTTAAATTGAGATATCGACTTATACTGACTTTAATTACACGTCTTTAAAGGAAAAAAAAAGAAGTTTTGCATAAACCGATAATGATACATATTTTTATACTAACCTAATACGTGATTATGTAATCACATTTATGTAATCACCCCTACGAAATTACCTCTTATAATACCTATGTAATAACCCCTATCAAAAACTACGAAAGGCGCCATTATCAAATATATTGCTACTATTTGGTTATACTAACCAGGCTCGAATTATAATTACCACCACGGCTAAACCTTACTAATTTTAACCGAATTGTAATCACCATCGCAGCCAAACTTTACTAATTCCAACCGAATTACAATTACTACCGCGGCCGGAACTTACTAATTTAAACCTTTACAATTAGTACTATAACTACACTATCACTACAGAAACTACTAATTTAAGCCTTTGCAACTATATTATTACTATAAAACCTACTAATTTAGATTTTTGTAACCATAGCCACACTATTACTACTAGACTATAAGTACGGAATACATAAGGGAAAAAAAGATTACCTGTATAAATATTACTATATACACTTATAAATAGTATATACAGAGCTAGTGGTAGTATACTATATTGCAGGATACACTCCTACAAAGTACACGATAACGTGTTACGCTGCAGGCTACACTTTTGCAAGACACAAAGTGCATTATATATAGAGCGATTTGGAATGGATATTCCAAAGCGTACGGCAAAAGGGCTACTGCTCGGATGGGAGGTATATAACCTTCCATCCGTGACGTGCCTTCTCTAAAATACTTCTTCAGACTCTATCATCTTTTATTACTACAATACCAATCTAACGATTACTCTTTTACTTACCTACTACACGTGAAAAACAGGTTTTAGACCTTACCAACAGAATATGTATTATACCATAACTATATTACTATTGTTGAATTACAAATACGTATTATAATACAACCAAACTATCTTTACTAAATACGGGCCGTAATAGGAAAAAGAAAGGATTACCTATATGTATATTACCATATATCCTTATAGTTAATAAGTGGCTATGCTATGAAACATACCTTTACAAATGTATATGGTAACGTACCGCTCTATAAAGTACATTCCTATAAAGTTCATAACAGCATGCTACCAGCTGGAAGTAGCATTTGCAAAGTACACAATAAAATGCCACTACCTAAAAAGGAGATTAGCACAATATACAGCCAAGTGCTACTGCCTGGATAAGAGGTCTATAACCTTTTACATGTAGCGTGCACTCTCTGAATGCTCCCTTTCCCTTATAATAATTATCTTTACTACTACAATACCAATCTTGACGATTACTCTTCTACTCTTTTACACTCACGCAAATAAGCAGAGACCTTACCGATAATACGTAAATTTATTTGTGTTTAATACGTAAGATTATTGATATATAATATATACAGTTACATATATTTAATAAATACAGTTATTTGCGGTTAATGTGGAAAATGACTATCTGTATATATGGATTGAAATGAAGTTTTAATTGTAATTACAGAAAAAGTGAAGTAGCAGTTGAATACCCATAAGTAAAATAAAGAGGTGGAAGATCTAACCAAGGTAGCTTTGTAAGCCACTCGTTAGCCCTACTACTTAACAGAATACATATTATTAAGGACCCGCCTGTATATAAATCTATTTACCTGGGTGGAAATCCATTTTAACCTGGGCGGATATCCTTTGTTTCATATAGCAATACAAACATAAAATACAAAAATCCATAAATATATACGCTAAGGTGAAAATAGGTACCTGGCGCATCATCGAACCCGTGCACGGCACGTACCTAACAGGGACACCAAACAAAGGGTACCAATCTCCGCCCTCCTACCACTATCCACTCTTTAGTAATAGAGTGACCCTTGTTAAGCCTACTGGCCCCCCGCCTTACCACTTCGCACTTCCTACTTCCTCACCGCAAAACATGGCCTCAAAAAGCCTGTCATCCTGTCTTTGGACAGTACCCAGCTACGTCGGGACATTCTCACCACAAGCACGCTTCTTTTTAACTGTCACAAGACAGACCCTCCAGTCATCACCATTCCGGGGCCCACCCAGAACCACCCCATCGACAGCGCCTTCCCGACACACACGCACCCCCACCCTCGCCGTCCGCCACGCCGCCGCCGCCGCCGCCGCCGCATCCTCCTCCTCCTCCCCTCCCGTCGCTGCCGCCGCCGTCGCCGCCGCTGCGGCGCCGCCGCCGCCGCCCAACACGCCCAAGCAACCGTCGTACGAGCTGACGTTCACGTGCGTGCCCTGCGGCAGCCGCTCCGCCCACACCATCTCCAAGCAGGGCTACCACCACGGCTCGATCCTCATCACCTGCCCGCAGTGCCGCAACCGCCACGTGATCGCCGACCACCTGCGGCTCTTTGGCAGCGCGCCCGGCGACGCCGCCGCCACCGGCGCCGGCGGCGCTGCCGCCACCACCGTCGAGGAGCTCGTCCGCCGCCGCGGCGGGCTCGTCAAGCGCGGCACCCTCGGCGAGGACGGCGACATCGAGTTCTGGGAGGACGGGTCCACCACCGTGCGCAGCGAGCGCCAGGGCGGCGGCGCCGGCGGCGATCCGCGGCCGCCGGCGCGGAAGGAGCGTGCCGATGGTGGCGGCGCCCAAGACGGCGAGGGACACGTTGCGGGCTCGAGTTTTGCGAAGACGTGAGTGACCAGGGTTAAATGCGTTGGACAGGACCGGCTTGAAAGGTTGGCATTTACGCTGGCGTTTTGAAAGCGGAACACTCTCGAAAAAAACGAGGACATAGTTGTCCGGCATATGGAGAAGGAATATCGCGACTCTAGACATCCCTTAGAGAGAAATGCTGGGATCAAGGCCTGTGCCACCATTGATTCAAGGTGTTCTTGCCAGGCCTAGAAACATGATTGATGTTCCATTCTCTTATTCCTTTCCCTGTTTACCCCTTCTTCAACTGGACCTTGGCCCCGCAGAGCCAAAACCATTCACTTCCTTGGAGATCTCATGCACGTCCAATTCACTCAAAGTCTTCATGCCCGACAACTTCACTGTTGTCATCCATGGACTTGCAGATCATTCACTCAATAGCCCCTCCTCTGGTTCCGGTGCTCGCGGGCCTTCTCCTTCCGGCGATCCTTCTTCCGCTCCACCTTCCTCCGTTTGTCCTTCTCATACCGCGCCGGCGCCGCGACCGCCGCGACCTTGCGCTTGCAGCTGCGCGCGGCGCGGCGCGCGCGCATCTCCTCGCCGACGGCCAGCAGCTGGCGCGTGTACTCCGCCGTGCCAAGCATCGCCTGCAGTCCGTCCATGACCTCCTGCGCCCGCGCCCGGAGGGCCGCGCCGCGGGCCTGCAAGAGCGCGTCGCCCGCGCCGCCCGCGCCACCGGGCGCCGCGACCGTGGCGTCAGTCAGGCTGCGCATGGGCCGCAGGATCGTGCGCGCCGAGAGCGCGACGGTCGCGGGGCCGGCGGCACCCGCGAGGCGCGCGAGCGCGTCGATGGCCGCGAGCTTGGAGACGAGCGCGGGCGCGCGCCGCGGCACCTCGCGCCGGAGGACGGCGGCGAGGCGCGAGAAGACGTAGCGCATCGTCATGGTGGCCGGCTGCTTCTCTGCGGCGCCTTCGGTGTCCTCCAGGAAATCGTCCTGGTGCTTCTCTGTCTCCTCTTCGTCGTCCGAGTCCTCGGCGTCGTGTGCCACGGATGTGTTCAGGAAGCGGGAGACGAAGACCAGGATCTGCATGCTTTCTTGCGCCAGTGCCTCCTCGACCTCGATATCACGCAGAGTTTCAAGCAGGAGTCGGATGATCTGCGCAATTTGTTCTTGCTCCAGCTTCTGATCGTGAGCGCCAGTGACCGTCCGACCCTTGCCCACCGCAGCATTGTTGCTGGCAAAGTCCCTCAGGTATCGCGCTAGCAGCTTGACGGCATTGAGCTTCACCGCTGGATGCTCGTGTGACATGCAGCTGAAGCACACAGTCCACAACTCTGTGGTACCCTTTGCCAACAGCCTCGCAGGTTGCTTGTCGACCAAGACATGCACCAGATTGAGTGCTGTGTTGACAAGGTCCCAATCCACCGTCTCCCCATCCGCCAGCACGCTCGTGATTTTGCCGACGAGAAGCTCTACATCCTTCTTGTCCTTCTCGACCGGCTCTCTTGCTTCAAAGTAGAGTCCGAAGACCTGAAAAGCGAGCTTCAACACAGCCAGGTTGTCGTCTTCGCCGACCCAGGCCCTTGCTTTTGCGAGGAACACAAGCAGCCTGTCGTTGTCTGCCCTGCGGAAGATTTGCTTCATCAACTCTCTTGCAGAGAGGCGACAGCGCACACTGTCATCGTTGGCAAGAACCATCACAAGCGGGAAATAGCACATGGCCGCGACTTGTGTGACGAACTCGTCCGCGGACTTCATCAGTAACAGGTGCACAATCTCCATGACGGACAGCCGACCACTCTCGCGGGGGTACGTGAGGTTGGCGATGATGAATTCAAGCTGCTTGGTCCACCTGTTCTTCTTCTGGGGATACTCGCGCAGAAACTGAAAGAAGCCGCCACGGGCGAGATCACGCGTGTCCTTGTCGTCGTTGGTGATCATGACGGTGCCGACGTAGTCGAGAGTGTCGTAGACGACTGCCGTCTCGATCTTGCGGTCAAGAACAGAGCGCAGGAAGTTGAACGTGACATGGCGGTACTCGGGCTCTGTGAGGTCGTCCTTGAGTTTGCCAAGGAGCGTATCGATGGCAGCGTCCTTGATCACAATCTCGCGACGATCGCGAAGTATGGCAGCCAGAAGCTTGAGTGCAGTCTGAGCCAGATCCGTGGTCGTCGAGAGCGACTGAGCAATGCACTTGGTGGCATCCTTCGCGGCGACTTTGTACAAGTCATGTAGCGACTGCGCCTTGGATGGCACACGAACCAAGACGGTGAGCAGCTTGAACGCCGCGATCTTGAGCTCTTCCTCGCCGTCGACTATGGCGTCACCGAGGATTGGCAGAAAATCACGGAGGTTGGCCGCCGTCCGGAGGCTCTCATGCTTCCTCAGGACAGACCGGAGGATGTCGATGGCAAACCGCAGAAGCTTGTACGTGTGCTTGCTCGCCGCACCTCGGTCTTCCCTCTTCGCTCCCTTTTGCACCAGGTATTTCCTCAGCTTGGAGTCAAACCTGGTCTCAGCCTCGGGCTTCCTGCTCTTGTAGACCTCCAGCACAACCTCGTAACAGAAGATCAGGCTGTCTCTGCTTGCAGCCGCAGGGTTCTTCTGCAAGCCGGACGCGATCCTGTTGAGCAAGTGGTCGATCTTGCCGACCATGCGCGGCGTCAATTTCACGATCAGCAGGGCTTGCAAAGGCCGCACAAGCTCCATAAGCTGCGTGATAGAGGCAGTCGAAGCAATGAGCTCCATGCTGTCCTGGCTCTTGCTGCTCTTGACCTCCTTCATCTTGCTGATGTAGCCCTCCTCGTCCTTCTCTTGACCACTCACGCCAAAAACGTCATCCATGATGACAGTCACCATGGGCTCCAAACAATAGTCCAAGTCGCCTTGCTCAAATTCCGGTATCACAGCTAACAACAGAGTGTGCAAAGTGTAGGACAGCACATGAAGCTGGGTTCCGCTGCTCAAAGCCCCACGAAGTTCCTTGAGAATGAATCCGAAGGACGGAGCACCCAGTATAACAGCGATCTTGGCTAGTGTACTCCGTGACATTTCTCGGGATTCCCAGGACTTGCTTCGCAGGATGTGGCAGATGTCCGTCAGAACACTAGGAAGTTGCTGGCTAAGCAAATTGTCAGGCAGCAGGCGCAGAAGCTTGACTAGAATGACAGCCACCGGCACACGGGCACTGACTGTCTCTTCATTCTTGTCGTGCAAGTGTGCCAATAAAGGCGGAGTGAAAGTGGCGCCAAATTCCTCTGCCATCTTGTCCTGGGCCGGTACCGTCCGAGTGAGCCGACGTTGGAAAACAGCGGTGGAGCCCGCGGATTCCTCCACTTCCATGGCGGTTCCGGTCTTACTGTCGACGGCTGCAACAAGAGACTCCACAAGCTTGTCTAGCAGCCGTATCACCTGCTTGTGCAGCTCCGGCCTGGCTTGAAGGTAGGAGATGTATCGCCGCACCACTGCTCGGTAAGACGACCACTCTAGTGACCGAGAAAGGCTGGCGACTGTAGCGGCGGCTTGCGCTCCCAGTCCATGGTCATCACCCTCGCCACGGTCGAAGATGAAGTGCTCCAGGAGTGGGAGGAAAATATGGGCGACGTTCTTGCTGGTGAACTCGCTCTGCTCGTTGGCAGCGGTCAGCCATTGAACTGCCTGGAGTTGCTTCGAAACGGAGGGGGTGAGAATGTTGCTGAAAAACGCGTTGCTGGAGTCCTCGTCGGATGGCACGAGTACAGCCAGATCGCTCACCGGCGCCCAGCCACCCAGCCTGGTCACCAGATAACCAAGTAGGCGAATTGTCTCTCTTCGAACAGTTTCGGACGGCTCTCTCACTCCAGCCTGGATAGCTGGCAAAATGACCTCGCCCAAGATGTCCACGTAGGTGCTCTGCGCCTCGGTGCCCCAGGCCTCGGCGGCGGCATCGATGAATTTGCACAGCCCATCCGTGGAGTTGGAACACAGAATGCCAAACTCCTCATCTTGACTCAGGTAGAAGACAAAGCTATGCAACAGTGGCATCCATTGGTTGAGCGTCAGAGGGTCCTTTCTTCGCCTGACGGCGTTGAATGCGAGAAGACGGCGGTCATAGTCGGGTTCGTCCAGTCTCTCCGCGGCGTAGGCATTTAGGTTCGCGCATATCCGAGCAACCTCTTCGACTGCTGGATCACGGGTGGCAAAGGCCAGAAGCACCTTGGAAAGCGACTCCCTATTGCGCTTGTCCTTGAAAAAATTGAACAGCGAGGCCAAAGTCTTGTAGACACTCTGCTTCAGAAGCGCATCATTGTGTATGTCGTCGGCAGTGATGTAGTGCTCCAAGACCAGAAGCAGAGATCCCTTGACCTTGGGGCTCACGCGGCGAGCGGGTTGGTTGAGAAGATGCGTCGAGATGTCTACCAAGTTGCGTGCATTCCGCGAGCCATCCACGGCAGACGAGATCTCGACAACTGTACCAATGCAGGCTTCCAGCGTGCGGATCTCGATGTCATTGCGAGACTGCAAGAATGCGCTGATCACGCTGAGAATCTTGTCTGCATTGGGGTCAAGCAAGTCGGCTTTGATGCGACTGGCGAATTCCAATCCAGTTTCGGGCGCTTGGGCGAGTCTGACGAGATTCTGTATGATGCCCAGCGCAACGATCCGGACTTCGGTCTTGCTCTTCTCAAATCCTATGCAATCCGCAATTTTGGGCAACATGCCTGCGTTGATGCCAAGGGCAGTCGCAGTGCGCGGAGAGAGGGACCAGGTCTCAAGAAGTCTCCAAGTCCATGAAACTCCCTGTGCCATCTCCTCTTCTGGCAAACGGATGACTGGGGTGACGATCTCGGCAACAAGCGAGTCCTGGTAAGGTGTCCAGTCAAAACTCGGGCTGTTTTTGAGTAGACCACAGAGGCACTTGAGGGCTGTTGTTCTGGCCACCCTGTAGAGCGACGTACTGCTGGCCTTGTCATCATCAACACTCATGTCGTCATTCTCGTCCTTTTGCTCTCCTTGGCGCAAGTTGCGAGAAGCCGAGAACAGACAGTACAGAACAGCATTGACCAGTGGATCCATGTATCTCTCAACACTCGTTCCGATTTCGTTGATGATAGACTGAACCATGTTGAGGAAGCCGACCTGCTGGCGGGGAGTGATCTTCTGTTCCAGGAATAAGCTCTCCTCGAGACCCGATGCATCCACGACACGAACGCCTTGGAGGCGGCCAAGCGCAATGTCAAGGAAGCCACCCACGTCTTCGATGGACAAGTTTCTCAGAATGGCAAGTCTGGTGGCATGAAGCCCATTCCGGCCGCTGGCGGCACCCTTCTTGGACGTGGCTCGGCCGTATAAGACGCGCAGCAAGACTGGCATAAGCTCTGCGCGGTGCTGTGCCTGTATCGGGTTTTCACCTTGCAGGAACACTGTCAACTCGTTCTTGAACCGAGCCTCGTCAAGAAGATAATCCAGGTTCTCTTTGTATGGTTTGACACCCTCTTGTTTCCACGCATGGATGGCTTTCAACGCAAGCTTCTGGACCTCGAGGTCACGATTCGCCAGAAGACTAAGAAGAGTGCTGTAGACCTGCTGACTCTTGAAGAGTACTTTTGGGTTGCCAACTTGAGCAAAGACACCAATGAGGGCTTTCTTATCCGGCAAAGACCAGAAGTCATTTTCGGGTAGAACTGACTCCTCTTCTTCGTCGTCTGAGGAAGCGGTCTGGGCCTCGTCCAGTGACAAAAGGAATGGCACAATCTTCCTCGAGCGCTTTTCTGCCAGTGCTGGAGTTGCTGACAACACTTTGAGGGCTTTGCTACGGGCGTTGGGGACGTACTCAGGGGCCACATCGTGCTGAAGCTGCTCAAACTCTCTTCGGAGCACACTGGAGGGCGCCTCGAGAGCCTCGCCAGTCGCACGGCTCTGTCCTTGCAGCTGCGAGAAATGGATACAGGCGAAGCTAGAGCCCGCGTAGCCTTTTGCGTCAGGTGAAGGCGATTGAGGCGGACTCCACCGGGGCGAAGGAATTCTGAGCCATGAGAATGCGCGGTTGAAGATGAGCTCACCGGCGGACTTGACCTCGGCCACTTGTTTCAGAGCCTCCACAGCATCGTCCCAGACGGGCGCCAGTGGAATGGTCAGCATGCCAAAGAGGTACGCGGGTACGGCTTGACGCAGCCAGGACTGCCCATTCAAACGTGTGTAGGCTACTGCAAGTCGGCGCAAGTGGACTGCAATGACGCGAGGGCTCTGGTGGTCCAGTGGGAGCTGCTCGATGATGATCATCGTGGACAAACAGGAATCCTGATCAGGCGTGAACGGCAGGATCTCAAACATCCGCAGCGATGCCAACCGAAGCGGTCGAGACGCACTGGCGAGATTGTTAACGAGTGACAAGACGAACGGGTCGTCTTCAGACACTGGACTTTCGCTGCCCCTGTCTTTCTCGTGCTTTAACATCTCATTCTCGTATCCCAGCAGAGTTTCAAGGAAGGTTGCACTGCTGGAAAACCTGGGCGCTGCAGCCTTGAGCAATGGGCCCAGTGAGTGGTTCACCGTACCGGATACTTTGGCCATTTTCAGATATGCCATGAACCCCTGGGTGACGATGAATTGAGTCTCCTCGGTGTCAAGTGATGATGAGGGTCGCAACGCTAGTTTCAGCTTCTTAAGCAGCAACTCAGCTATCCTGGCACTGGTCGATGGATGGACGTTGGTTGACTCCAGTACACGAAGAAGTGCAGCGTATCTCGGCAAGCACCTGTCTCTCCAGTCCTCCGGATTCTGGCCATGTGAGCCTTGCTCGGGGAACGGGGTATTTCCAAGTTCTTCGAATTTGTTGACGATCTGATCCTGCCATGACTGTGGTAGTGGGCAGCCTTCCTTGTCGTCTGCTCGAGGTAATGCGCCAGACCCGACCAATCTGGGAAGCAACACGCACAAAAGGTCTTCGTTCGAGTCCTCTGACCAGTGCGCGGTGATGAACCTCTGAAATGGCTTTTGAAACAGACTGCGAAACCTGGCCCCATTCAACTCGGCAAGATACTTACAAAACGGGATGTACCATCTCATCAATGGCTCGCCAGTCATGATCTTGTTAAAAACATTGAGCGACGGAATGAGCGCATCCATCGGTGCCTGGCTCCAGCAAATGGCGACGTGGACCACCAGATCCTCCCACATTATGGGCCTGGCAACGCTGGATATCTTCTGACCCCCCTTTGAGAGCGCCTCTAGAGTCTTCATCAGCATCTTGATTAAGTCTGTCCAGTCGTTGATCCTGGAGCCGTCACGAACGCCGGCAATAATTCCAAACAGTCGCGGGAATATAGCCAGACGATAGGGGTTTTCTTGGGTCGCCGTATCTTCGATCGCCTGATTGGCCGATTCGCCTATTGAAGTAATGAGAGCTGCGAATGATTCGGGAGTCGAGTGGTGAATATGATTGGTAAGAACGCCGCAACAGACATCGGTCCAGAACAATGAGTTGCCCGGCTCAAGTTCCTGCACAGGGACGGCCAAGAGGAGTGCCTCGAAGATGTAGTTTGTGTTCGAATTCGAATTGTTGCCCGAGCTCTTCATGGCCTCGGAGAACATGGTCATGACTCCCTGCTTGTACATTTCGAAGTGGCTAGACTGGAGCACCGCGTCCAGCTCGTGATCGGCGACGTCAGCCTCTGCTTCCTTGTTCTTCCTCGCTAATTTCCTGGCCAAGTCCTTCAGGTCGTCCCTCGCATGTTGTACGATCCTGGGGAGCGCAGTCCTGCGGTAGTTGGGTGAAGCGGCCTTCTTGATCAAGAAGCTCATGGACTCGGCGGCGAGTCTGTTGATGTGGACCGGGTGCTTTGCCTTGCCGAGAAGACCCGAAAGCACGTCGTACGTTGGCCGCAGGTCCGGGACAATCAACTTGGACAGATACTTGAACAGCCATGCCAGGGCCCCGAAGGTCCATTCAATCACATCAGCGCCTTGTGATTTGCCGGCGATGGCGATAAGGAGCTGCAGGCTGCGTTGGTAGTATTTCTCGAATTTCAGGCCGAAATCATGGGCAAAGGCTGTCAAGAGATCCAGCAGCGGTTCGAGAGCCTCCTTGTCCTGTGTGCTGATATATGTGGCCAAGATGTCGAAGATGTTGGCCTGGTGGTGTACGATCTGCGGGAGGGTCTCGCATAAAGGGTAGATCTCGCGCTTGAAGTTCGTAAAAGGTTTGGATATGTTGAGGCCGGCCCACTTGGAAATGCCATTTCGGAAGTAGGAGGTGGTGACGGAGAGGTTTTCCTCGTCGAGGTCGTGGCGGCGCACTTTGCGCAGAGGGTCGAGGGAGTTGAGCTTGGAAATTTTGGTGGAAAAGGACTCCCAGCGGTGATTCTTTTGGTGTAGGGTAGTGTTGTTGTGTTTTCGGACTTTTGCGACCCTTCCTGCTATGGCGGCCATCTTGGCGGTGTGAAGGTGTTAGGTGGCTTGAGTATGGCCGTTGATGGTTGTCGCAAAGGATGGTCCAAGAGTCCAGACCCACTGGATTTTTTTGGCAGGGACGAGGGAGGCGTGGAGATAAGATAAGCTTGGTGAGCTTTCTTCTGGAGTTAGTCCAGGGCAGGGGCAGGGACAGGGGCAGGGGCAAGGGCCAGGGGGCAGGGGGCAGGTGGCAGGTGGCAGGGTGGTGGGCTGAAGCTTGCCAAACCTCCAACCGTTATCCCGAATCGAGTAATTACAACAAAACCCAACTTCGCCTTCAAACGAAAGGATTGCCTACATAGTGTGTACAACCTCCTGCCCTCCTTGTGGCACTTCCTTTCCTCAACCCACCCTCAAGAGGCCGCCCTCCTCTGCTTGTGTCACTCTGGCAAGCCCCTTCTTCCTTCTCCATGGCCACCCTACCAGACCCTTCAATCATGCCTCCAAAGATGTAAGTCCAACCCTCTACTGTCTTTCTCATCTGTGGGCCTACTCGTAAGGGTTTTGTTCTAACCTGTCATGTGATGTTCAGCATTGTCGTTGGGGGCGTTGAAGGCAAACTTCAGCTTTTCTTCAGCAAACTGTCCAAATTGCAAAGCCAGCACAAGTTCTCATTTGCCATTGTTGTAGGCAACTTGTTTGCTGCTGAGGACGACGACTCCGTTGCCAATCTGCTCGCAGGAAAGATCGAGGTGCCCGTGACCACGTACTTCACCGTCGGCACTCACGCCCTGCCTGCGCGCGTTACCGAGAAGATCATCAACGACGAGTCTGAGATTTGCCCAAACCTCCAGTATCTGAATAAGAGAAGCACTACCAAGACCTCCGAGGGCGTGCGCATCGTCACTCTCGGCGGCGTCCTGGACCCCGACATCCTGGGCGGCGGTCTGTCTCAGCAGCAGCATCTCCCATACCACACCTCTGCCGATACCAAAGCCCTGCGTGGTGCCAAATCCGCTGACATTCTCCTCACCGCCGTCTGGCCCTCTCAAATTTGGAAAGGATCCAGATTGGCCCTTCCTTTCGACATCGACATGATCCCCACCAGCAACGATGTCGCAGACCTGTGCGCCCACCTCCAGCCGCGCTATCACTTCTGTCCCTCGCCTGGGCCTGCCGTCTTTGCCTTCGAGCGAGAGCCCTTCTTCCACGCGCCTCCGGATTCATCTACGGACCCTGCCGTCACCCGCTTCTTCTCTCTTGCTCCTTTCGGCAACAGCGACAAGGCCAAGACGATACACGCTTTTGAATTCAAGGCACCCGGTCCCATTCCCTCGGGCAGCACTGTCTCTCCCTTCCTCGCCCGATCCGAGAGCGCCAGGAAGCGTCCCGCTCTGTCTGATGACACGGGGTTCTCCCGTTTCGGAAATGGCCCCTACGACCAAGGCCGTCCGAACCACCGGCGGAGGGGAGGCGGACGCGGCGGGCGCCAACGACAGCCTCCCCCCGGTCCGGATACCTGTTTCTTCTGTCTGGGCAGAGACAACGCGGAGAGCCACATGGTGTGCTCGATCGGCGAGGATGCGTACGTTGCTACTGCCAAGGGCCCACTTCCCACCTCGACAACGTTCGCTGGCTATGGACTCGACTATCCATCCCACTTAATTATCACTCCCCATGCGCACGTGAACTCCATCAAGCAGTCAGTCATGGACCAGGAGGATGCCGAAACGACCTTCAAAGAGATGACTCGTTTCCGTGAAGCTATGCAGACCATGGTGTCCGAGCTCTCGAAGCAGAAACTGGGTGCTGTCACGTGGGAGATCAACCGAGCAGCCGCTGGTCACGTACACTGGCAGTTCATGCCTGTATCGGCCGATCTGATCAAAAAGGGCCTGGTAGTCGCTGCATTCAGGGTCGAGGCGGAGAATTTGAGGCTCCCAGGCCTGGAAGTGAAGGACTTCGATCTTGCTGATAAGGTCCCGGGTGACTATGTCAGGGTTTGGATCTGGTACGCGGAAGACGGAGACGACGGAGGCAAGATCGAGAGCAAGTGTTTGCTCATGCGCTTCGACGAGAGCGTCCAGTGGTTTGACCTTCAGTACCCCCGCAAGGTCATGGCGAAGCTCCTGGCTCTAGAAACCCGTACTGTCTGGCGCGCCTGCACGCAGACGGAGGAGGAGGAGGAGAAAGACGCGTCCAGCTTTCGCAAGGCGTTTCGGCCGTGGGATTTCACGTGGGCAGGCTAGAAGCCTTCACGTGCCATCACCCCGGAATCCCTTTCAGATGCTGAGATGGTCGGAATGGGCAACACAGCGGTCTCTCAAAAGCGCGTGGGGACCAATGCAAGGAGAACAACGGCCTGCCTGCAAGCTGCGGAGCCCCCTGCCTCTGCTCACGAGCAGCCGACTGGTACTGCTTTGGACGATAAGCCCGCTCTCGTCTCTGCCCCGATGGAGAACCAGCACACGATGAGTGACCCGCCCGCTCCTGCTGCTGATGCAAGTGAGCCCTCGTCTGCTCCTGTCGACCGGGCCCAAGACACAGTGTACTCCGTGAACGGCTTCAAGCGACGTCTTCGTCGCTATGCTATCTCGAATTGAGGCAGCGAATCTTCGATGGAGAATGGTTGCATTATAACGAGCTCTCTGGCGCATGTTTTCCAAGCGGCGTCTTGGGGCTAGCGATCTCTACCTAGGTTCAAGGGAATACGCGTTGCATTTGGACGAGGCTGTAGTTACGGGGCGTAATGCATCGGTTGGCGTCGAATGGAAGATACCCTGCGTCTTGGCAGCTAGAGAATTAGCCCTAGCGTTCGATTCATAAAGAAACAGCACATCTTTTGCGTCCGGCTTTGGGTGACAGTTGCAATTTGTGGCCCATAGTGGTGATCGCTTTCCCTGTCGGCGCCAGTGCTCTCCCCCTCCTTCTAGTGGGTACGCTCACTGGATGGACCAATTCTTGGTCGGTTCCAAATCCTCTGAGGCCCGACGACACCCCTCCAGGTACACGCACACATGCGGCTCCCTAGGGATCACGGACGTCAACAGTCTGGGCTCCGTGCTCGCATGTCAACACGTTTCAGCCGCGACCGAGCGGTTTCGCATACACTGGAAAAGATGCATCCCAGGCTCCCTATGGCTCGTTATTTGCATCACCTTGTGGGCATTTCCGGCACACGATGTCCTTGGTCGGTGCTGTCGGCGGTGTGCCTAGCAAGCTCTCGGCCTCGCGCCCCAGGGCATCTTGATGGACATTCGAAAGGGGCGGCGAGAAGGGCGCGGCACGCACGTGAATGACCGAGCAGAACGACCCGCCAGGACGAGTGAGTGACCTCAGCATCCTAGGTCCCGGTCATGCGAGGCGAAGACGCCCCGCAGCGTCCAGCCAGTGAAGCACAGCAGCTTGGCCATCGTGCCTTCGCAGTGGGGCGGCCAAGCTGTGCTCTCTACCACGCGTGCGCTTGCACTGTGCATGCAGTAGTCCGTCGCCGCCCGCCCTCCTCATCGAAATTCCCTCATCACGGTGGTGGCCTGACCACCGCCCCATCTCATGGGGCCTGCTGACAACACCATCCTTAGGCCCCATCCCCACGCAACGCCACCGCGCGGCCAAAGAAGACCAAAAAAAAAAAAAAAAAGAGGCAACTAACTGCCACTTGCCCCGTCCCGGTTCGCTCTGCTACCACAGTTCCTCTTTCCCCCCCAGCAGCAGCCGCCCCCGACCGCATCCAGGTTGCCCGAGGCACGGCACAGGTGTGTGTGTGTGTGTGTCCGCGGGAAGCCTCCGAGCTTGTGAACTTGTCTACAGGGTCAACAGCGTGACAGGTGGGGGGGGCAGGGCGTTCCCGCCACCTGGATCCTGCACAGACTTGTTAGCAGTCGGTCTTGTCGAGCCACACATGGTGCACTTTATATATATATTCAGCTGTCCGACAGTGTTGCCGCCGTAGGACCTCTTCTGCTCCAAGCTTCCCAGAACCCAGAGAACTGCATCTACCATGGGGAAAGAAAAAAAAAGAAATCAAAAAAAAATCGCGAGAAGCAATTTCTCGTGCCCAACGTAGGACTACAGGCACCGTGTGATCGATCTCCCATCAAGAGCCCCCTTCCCCGCCTCCCCAACTCCCCCAAAAGCCCAGCCCCCGACCAGAGCCTTTGCTTTGCCCACCTAGAGACAGGTTCCTGTGCATACCTACCTGGCTGCCACCCCATTCCGGCCAAAAAAAGTGCCCGCAGCACACGAAGACCTAGATTCATTCCCCAGCGGGTCCGAGGCCCAGAATGTGGATGTCTGTGGCGGCCTTCTACGTTCCTGTGGATGAGAGCCACGCCCTGAAACCTTGCGCCAGGGCCCAGACCTACTCGTGCCCGGCTGATTACCCACGCAGGGACAAGGAGATTATCCAACCAAAGTTACAACGAAAACAGACGACACAAGAGGACGTGTAGCTTACCAGGCAACCCGGGGAGCTGGGCAACACTGTCGCACAAAACAAGAGGAAGCAGGGCCATCAGGGACTACGAGGCGCGCTGACAGGGCCTAGTGGTCTCACACGTGCGAGGCAGAAAAGGCCACAAGGACGACGACATCAACACTTACCTGGTATGCCGTGTAACCCACGCAGTCTGGCACCGATACCACAGATTGCACTAGAGGCTTCATGAACTTTTGTCTTTTGATTATGATTTCCATACCCCTCTCCAATACCGTGGACTCTCTTTATGGTGAGGACGCAAGTCAGCCAGCAAAGGCCTAGTCCCTTTACACACACGTAGAGGCAACCAGACACATATTCAGGAAATGAGAACAGACCAGCAGAATGTCTACTGTTCCGATTCGCTGCCTACCAACTCACTACCACAAACAAGTAGAGTAGAAGTTCGTGTCAGCAAAGTCGCAGCAGTGTGCAGTAAGCACAGTGAATAGATCGCTGGAATAGCAGGACCAGGAAACCTCTGGCCTCCTGTCCTTCCATCCTCACGCTAAAGGTGACGGACGCTTCAAGCCTTATACAGGCCGTCCACAATGTGATCTATCCACTGAGCGCTTGTGCAATTTTTCCTTCGTCCGCCCGTGTGCCCATGCAACTTGTTCCGACACTGAGACATCTGACAGCTCGTCACAGACATGACTCCCTGCCAGACTAGTCCTAATGTTATGACAAGGAAATCTGCTGGCTGCGATGAGCAAATGTCGACATTGAATACAAGGAAAATTTTGATTCCGCCGGTGGGTGATGAACCGGGAATGTGGTTGAATAGTTTCAGAGGGCGCTTTCTTGAAAAGAGTCACGCCCAAGGCGTCAGTCTGAGTTGGCGAAATGAAGGGGATTCGCCGCTAAGGCCAAATCATCGCCGAACACAGAGATAGCCATGACTGCTGCATCATGAAGAAGGCCTCCGAAAGGCAGTTTGATGCCAGGCAAAATTGTACAGAGGAAATATTGTTGGTCGAGCAAAGTAGGATGACCACATGCAATGAGCCACTTTTGGCATCGGATCCAGAAAGCTCCCGTAAAATGCCACAGGTTGGTGCGATGCGATTCTATGCCAATGCGTCTAATGCCGAAAAGAATGAAACCTAGGATTCTTAAGGCAGTAGCAGATGAGTCCAGAGGACTCATCGGGTTGAAAAGCTGTCGATTTCGCAAATTGAGCTCTGGATATAGTCATTAAAGATGTATTGTTGAACAATGGCGGCACGCACGGGCAACGTTTTTAAGTTGCCTGATGGAGCAGGCTGTAGATCCAAGGCAGGTATGATGGTGAATGTCCGGCTGGCGGCAATAGTCCCGTAGCCTGTGTTTCAAGACAGAGACGCTCGGAGAACCAACAGTGAATGTAGCAGCCGGCGGCAAAGAGAAGGGACGCGAGTCACTTCAGTATGAAGCCATGCGCCTAGCATAGTTTCGATCAAGGCCGCAGCTGGGTGAATCACCAAGTTGCATGGGAGAATCATCAAAGCTGCTGCCCAAGGAAGCCAAGGGCGACTCGCAGCGTACAGCAGTCCTTTCACCGAAGGCGTACGTCTGGGCGCGGCCCAGTGCTTTGCGGTTGTGGCGGAGACGGTCCATCTCCTTCTCACAAGTTATGGTGTGCTCGGCGGCATCCATCTCGACGTACGCCTGGGGGTAGCAACGTTCGCGGTGCTCGGAGAAGAAGGTGCTGTACCCACCATCCAAGATGTACAACTCGGGGTAGGTCAACCGAGGGTAAGACTCGGCATTGAAAATGCGGTCCTCTGATCGGACATGGCGCGCCATCAAGGGAGCGCGGTGTACCGAGTACTCGCAGTGGAACACCAGGAGGGTTCGTCCCTCAGGCGGGCTGTCGAACAACTGGGAGGCCAACTGCTCCTTGTCGTTGTAGTTCACGGCACCATCAACGTGACCGCCGTCGTACTCGTACTCGAAGCGAGAATCGACTACCAACCGATTGTCATACTGGTCGTCGTATTTGCCATCGAGGATGTCCAGGAAGGTGGACCGGGAGATGCGAGGGATGCTGTCGTTTGGGCTGTCGGGAAAGAAGTGAGGTAGAACCAACTCCGCAGGCTCCTCCATGTCCATGACGGACTGCAGCTTGGGCTGAGCGTTCATATCTTCCTTAGGGTTGATCACGTCGCCCGAGTTCTCAAACATGCTCAACGACCGCCGGTACGCCTTCCTGGGGCGCTCTCGAGGGTTGCCCAGGCGGCGAGACTGCGACACGATGGGCGAGCCATTCCGAGTAGGTGCGGCACTAAGACTGGCGATTCTGGTCGGCCGCCCAACGCCAGAGCATGGGCTAGCAGCAGTAAATGCCCGCCGCTCCTGTGGCGGGGAGTCCTCGAAGCACTCGCTTAGGGACAAGTTCGAGGACGAGGAACCGGGACGACCATCGCTACCGAATTTGAAGCCAGAAATCTGGCCCTCAGGGTGCAGGCAGCTTGGTATGGCGGAGGTAGAGTATCCCTTGTTCTTGGACAGAGAGGGACGCAAAGTCATCTTACGGCGGCTAGGAGAGGTCAGTTGCATGCTTCAGCCCACGAGATGTATATCTGCACTAACTCGGCAAGTTTCTGTGCCTGTGCAAAGGATCTGCGTGCAATCGGAGCCGGCGACTCCAGCATCATGTCCGCATCATCGTTATCAGGGCTTGCCACCGGGGTGGGTGACGGTATCTCGACCTGGGTAACGTAGGCACCATTCTTGAACAAGGGGACCGGGGAGATGTCCATGTCCATTCCCGGGGATGAATGAGCAGGCAGAAGGGGAGTCGTCCGGGATTCTGTAGCCACACCGTTAGCCTCCACATGTTCCCACCACGAATTCCAGGATTGAACCTCGCTCACCTCGGCCGTCGAACGCATTTATTATATTGTTGGTGGTGAACAGCGCTCGACGCGGGGTGGCAAACCGTGGACTGGCAAGCAATTCGATTAGCAACGTGGTCTTGTTCCGAGAGCATCTGTAGCGTGCGCACCTGGCCTCATTATCAATGCGAAAGTTCTGGGACAGGTCCGCTACCAGGCTGGCTGTGGGCGAAGACCCATGAACGCCTCTAACGCTGAAGTAGTCTGGCCTGTTCTTGGGCATAAGACGGTCCCGGAAGAGCATGTTGGAACCTCGTGACTCGCCATTCAAGGCAGCCTGGGAGCGGAACATGTCTGGATGGCCGAAGGGCGAAGCCTGTGGGTGCATGGCAGCGAGGGGTGATGAAGTTGCCATGTTCGCTGTGGGTGTCAGGCTGCGAACCCAGACTCGAGCAGCAGGTCTGGGGCAGGTTGCCTGGGGTCGAAACGAAGTCGTTTCGGTCGGTCGGTGGTCAGTCTTGCAGTTGCATGGAAGGGAGGAGCTTCGAGTTGGAAATTGCAGCCGTAAAGGAGTTGGCGAGTAGTTTTATATCGAACGGTAGCCTCGAAGACGGATGCAGGAGTTGAAGGGTTGGAAGGTCATAGGAACCTAAAGCTGCAACTATGTGGTGATATTCGAGCCAAAAGAGGCTGATGCCTTGTCGAGGTCAAGGTGCTGGACACTCTTGAAGACCTTTTCTGGAGGAGTCTTCGAGTGGAAGAAATTAAAAGGGCAATCGAATTAGAAGGAGAGTTGCCCAGCTGGTCGCCCAGTGCAACGGAGGTCCACGCTTCTGGTTGAGTTTTGGGAATTGATTTGCAAAGACCCGTGGACTTGTACCCCAGACAGTGGATTGCTGGAGTGGGTCGAGAGGGTCTCGGACTCTCAATCTGATGCTTGTCAAGCAGACAGGGCAGGGCTACAAAACGTAAACTGAAAGCTTCCAATCCGCCGTGGGTATGGAATATGTTGGAGTAGGTGATTTAATAAGGCGGTCTCCAGTGCTGCTGCATAGGCTGAGGAATGGCGGGTGCAGAGTCGAAAAGTTTGCAAAGAGAGACACAAAATCGCTGGTCGGTCGAGTTCGAAGGAACTGAATCGCTCGAGCTGTGGTTGACACTGGCTCCTTCAAGTCCACGAGATGTCAGTACCGGTGGCGGTGGGTGTCGTGGAGGTGGTGCAGGGAGAAGACGGTGAAGTGTTTGAGGTGGCCGTGTTCCTGATTGTGAGCGTAGAAAGCCTGGCTCGGCCGTGGTCGTTCCGGAAATGGGGAAGGTACGGTGGGAGCACCGGTCCTTACTTGCTGCTTCCTGCTCGCTTGGCTTGCCAGTCGGCTTCCGGAACGTGGGAGGTCGAAAGGGCAAAGAAGGCGGGATGTCGTCGCCGGCGGCGGACACCGGGGGAGAAGGGAGGAGGGGAGGAGGGGGAGTAGGTGAGATCGGAACACGCACCACACGCCGGAGCTGTTGCTCGACGGCTGAACTTGAGGAAGAAGAGGTTTCGAAGGGAGGGATGACTACCGCGAAGACCAGGGGCGATCTTGTATCTGTAGCAGACTGCGAACGAAGAACACGCGGGATAAACAGCTTCGTTCAGCAATGGACTGACAAGACTGCCCCCGCACAGGTTTGCAAACCACGTCTCCTTCCAAGGTTCCATTGCCGAGGCCAAGATCAGGGTCAGGGGACGCCTGCAAGGCAGGGATGCTAGGCACTGACATCGTTGCTCGGGATACAGGCGCACGTCCAACTCCACCAAGGGAAGAGAGGGATTCGACATCAGACCGCCAGTACCGTATATTGGCAGGGTCACCATGCCGTTGCTCAGACAGACGAGAGGACGCAATGGCGATGCAGCTGTGGATTCCGCTGTCAAGCGCACATCATTGGCGCGCACTGTGGAAAGGTCCCCGGGGGTCTGTTACTACTATGTTCTTCCATAGCAAAGGGTCTGCACATAGTAACTTTCTTACAACAGGCGACACTCCCGGAGCCACAACTACATCCATATAAATCCCATCCATCTTCTGGTTACTATTGCTTGCTTGTCATGACCACTTTCGATATCCTACAGTCGAGTAAACAACTGTACGGCTCCAAAGCACTCTTCCAACACATGGCAAGAAAACTATCCTCCGCGTCTTGCGGCTCGGGAGTAGCAGATGACAGCAAGACAAGCGGCCGAACCTTCGGGAGAGCAGCTATACATTTATTTTAGGCCATTGGAAGAAGTCTTGTCACCCATCCAGAGCATTCATCCTATTCGGCGAATCGTTCGCCTTCTTGATTCTCGAGCACTTACGCAGGAGTAGTACAAAAGTACTAGTATGCAAATCCCTTGTCGTTCGAGAGAGAGCTGGGATGGCCCTCTTTCCCCGCGGCAACAGAAATGTCTTTCTTGGGCCCCGTCAAGAAGACAATTTCAGCGTTGACAGTATGAATATATGTAAGATGAATTAGTCTATACCACGACCTACCTGACTCATCGGGTATTGCAAACAAACCCTACGAATATACAAGTCCAAAATGCCTACTTGTTTTCCAGTACTCTCACTTTTGCTATTCTAAACCGCAGACTACGCCATACTCACCACTGGCAAGCCACCATGAACCTGTCTCGGCAAGGAACCTACCAGACAGTATCGGTCGTCCATTCATCGGTCACAATTTGCCTGTTTCCCCGGCATGTCGGCTACCGCATGATGGTGGCATCACGGAGGAACCAAATTACTAAACTGTAAGTAGATGAGTTCCTCCTGAAGGCAAGACTTCAAGACGAAATGGTGGTCTTCCGGCCGAGTCATGGGAATATCTCGATGCAGACCCCTAGCTCCGAAAACTCCACAGTATTGTACTGTGTAGCAGCGCACTGCTCGTCCTGGGCACAGAGCCTGGGCGAACTTCATCTGCTGTCACGACGACAGCACAAGACGAGAGTTCTGTGCACGGGAAAGCAGGCTGTCTCCAGATTCTTCTTCTGCTTCTTCAGACAAACCTCGGCGTCCATCGTCGATCGTCTGCTCTAGGCATTGGTGAACAAGCAAGGCCCTGACATGAAGCGCCGAGGACAAGCTGCCTTGTCAAAACAAGCAAGCAAAGACGCGCATCATTCTCTCCAGCAAGGCTCCGTATTGCTCGTCCATAACACGCGTCACTTTGTGCACTCTGTCCACAGCCGGTCCTCCGAGTCATCGAGAGTGAAGCAAAATGTGAGGGATGACCAATCTCACCAACAAAATCAGCAACCAAGTGCTGTCCAGCGCTTGATGGAAGACCGCCATGAATGCAAATCGTTCTTTTATTGAACTTCTAGCTTAAGAGTTGCGTTGGCCAAGGAGACACCTTGACAGCCATGCGACACGACCTCATGCGGCGGGGATTCGTGCCCCTCGCGTCCAACAGCCAGCAACATTGTAGACATGGATAATGAACCGAACATGATGGCTCAGCCCCTGAAGCAACCCCTGATTCCATACGCACGCCTTGATCCCTCGGGATTGACTGACATCATCAACGGTTATTTCCCCTCAGAATTTCTCTTGTTTCATTACTCTCATTCAAACCGTAGTTATGAAGAGGGCTATCTCGATATCTACTAGAATACCATGGAAATCTCCTTGCAGGTTGCTGTATCTCTTGTTTTGTTTACCTACTCCGCATCCGGAATCTTTTGGCGCGCCACTTTTCTCGCCACTAGACCAGCTCGCCAAATCCCGACAAACCAGCGTTGTGAGAGCCTTGGAACTCCCTGCCTAACTAGTGTTGCGTCAGAATAAGCAGCCGCTCACGAAGCTATCAACGCGGCCGTCCAATGACGGACGTCAGTTGCCATGGGATGGAGGGTGGTGTCGCATGCCTGGTCCCGTGCCCCCCACAAACCGAGGAGGATGCAAGCAAATGTTGAGCAAGAGGAGAACGCCCTTTTTTAGGCTGAAACCTTCGGTGAGCTCTCCCACGGGCTTCTGCAAGCATCACAGCTCGATCAATCCGGAGCGGTCCGGTCCATCAGTCGCCCTGACCCCTTCCGTTGACAGCCTCCCAAGCGGACACCGCCTGGGCACCCGGTTGCCCGCGCTACCATGAAGAGATGTGATCAGACGCCTCCCTGCCTCCATGAGATACCAGGCGCATAAACGACAATTGGGTCCGTGTTAGCCCTCTGAGCTCTCCCACCAAAAAGCATGCATGGTGGATGGAGCTTGGAAGATGGCACAGGCGCGTAGCGCCAGCCCGTTCGCAAATCAGCTGTCCGGGTGACAATGTAAACGAGAGCGAACGTGAGGGATCACGTAAACAGCCCCAGCCCTAGCTCATCCTCGCTGGGTCTGGTCTCAGCCACGCCTGGTCACGTGACGCGCCCTGGGGGGATTTTTCTCACGTACTAGTACATAGTAGACATTCCACAACACCGGGTAGTTTTTGATATGGGTAGTGCGTGCGCCACACTCGCCAAGAATGATTTCACATATTACGAAGGCACAAATCAGGTACCTAACAGGGATGTGAATATTTCAGTACGATACTATAGTACATATTTGGTAACTTGCATAACTAATTGGGTTCGCAACCCTTGTGGGAAAGGTTTATGTAATGGGAGGACTGTTGGAACAGCAGTCAATTGCAGTACAGCCAAGTCAACTGTACTGACTGTAAGTTGATTGCACTGACTGCAAGTTGACTGTATTGACTGCAAGTCAAGTACAGGGAGTGCCCAATTCAGACTAGGGCACGGGCCAAGCAGTTGCCCATACAGATTAGGGTGCAAACCGGCTAGCGGTTTGCCAAACTTAGAAGTAACACATCACCACTTTCAATGTAATACACCAGTTATGTTGGAACAGTAGTAATTGCAGTACAGTCAGTCAACTGTACCGCCAAGTAAGTTGACTGTACTGACATCAAGTTGAGTGTATTGTTTTGTGGGTTGACTGTATTGACTGTAAAGTCAAGTACACTATGCGCCCACTTCCGACTAGGGCACGGGCCAAGCAATTGGCCATACAAATAAGTGTGCAGACTGGCTGGCGGTCTGCCAAACCTAGTGTTACAGGCTAGTGCCTGGCTAGTATTACCAGGGATCCAACCCTGGTAGTTCTACACGCTCTTACGATGCTCTGGAGCAGGGAGGAAGCCGCATAGGGATACGTTTTCATACGTCACGTGACCGGGTTACACCATTTTAGCTTTATAACAGCTCCCTAACAAGGACTTTTCCTTTTCCTCTTTATTGAGGGTCATAAATAGAATCCGATCACTTTAAAAGATAGCTTTGATTTTAGTCCATTTATATATAAACTTCGATTCCTTTTCGACAGTATTTTAGTTCTTTATTAGCAGTTATAACCTAGGGTTATATTATTATTTTCCAACCCGTCGAATTTAAACCCCTAGGTCCTAAAATAATTCCTCGACGCGTACGTTAAAAAGTAGCTTTAAAGCGCTTTAGTGGCTTAATACGACTACCTTATAGTTTAATACAAACGGTTTACTAACGCCTTACATACGGAATTTATCGAACGGGATTAATGTTATGGACTCAGGCCATTAGCCATTAAGTCTATAGGTTACGTGACTATGCATGTAACGGGATGGGTAGTACCCGGCCTAGGTCTGGTCTAGGTGCGAACCAGATATAGTCCGTGCACAGCACGTGTAAGGACACGTAACGGGTTAAGTACTGGCCATACATATAAGTCCTGTACGTTAGGTTACGGTACCTTTTTTAGTTCTTTTTCGTACCTTATTAGTAAATCCTATTTAATACCTACTTGGTTTACCATTATAAATCGGATTATAATATATTATTAAGGTTTTTTATTTTCCCGAAAATTATTACTAATGATAAATAAATCGATAATAAACGTTAATAATTTTGTGTTATATTTTAACATTGTTGGGGAGAATATGCTATTAATGAATACCTAATTTTCTACCTTTATAAATATATCTCCTACCCTTTAAAGTCGATTTAAATCGATATTTTTCGTTTATAAAATACCGTAAACTATATTACGTTAATTGTAAAATAATTACAATAATCGAATTAATCGACTTGAATTATCGACTTTACAATTAACTTTGTTTAAGTCGTAACGAAAATTTAATAACTTGAAGTTCAATTGGTTACGATTTACGTTAGGTTTCTACCGGTTTAAGGTAAGCGAAAATGATATAACTAACTATAATTCGACGGATTTGCTTTTACGTAGGCGGCGATCTGTTAAACAATTAAATTTATATTAAAAACGAATAAGATATCAATAAAAAAAGGTCGGTATACTTTTTTTTACGTAGAGGGATATTATAGAGTAGCGGTAAAGTAGGCGATTATAACGTATTGCGAAGTCGAAGGATACGAAGACAAATACAATATAGGGAAGTTCCTCGATTATATCAAGGCAGCTTTTAACGATTTTCACCGCGCGGATAAGGTATGAAATAAATTTAAAGGTTTAGTTATAAACGATGAAAAATTTATAAGTATTATTCGTTATTAGGTTTAAAATACTTTTAGCTTAAACGGGCGATTTAAATTAGTTTTTGGCCGAAAAATATAATTACTTACGCTTTTGCGTATCGTTATATATCCGTAACAAATCTATTATAACAGGTATTAGCCGGGTAAATTATATCGTAACCTTGGAAAAGTACCGCGAATTCGCTGACAAGTTAAAATCTTTGGATTTAAAACGACGTTTTGGTCGTTAATTAATAGAACCCGTATAGGTTTAACAGCCGAATAGTAATACGGTTATAACAGGAGTTTACGCCTTTTAAATACCTTTGTTAAAGGGCCGTAGTAATTGCAGCTAATTGTTTTAATACCGCGATTAATTATTTTAATAAGTCCGTTTGGTATGCGTTTAGGACTCAAGACGTAAGGTGACGTAAACGATAATAAAGAAACGTTATGTTAGGTTAACTTTGGGGCGTTATGTACGTTATAGTTTATTAGATCATTAGTAATATAGTTGTAAACTCCGTTTAACATTGCCTTTTATGTAGGTATATACGGTTTAAGTCGAAAAGATAAAGGAAGGTTTTTTATGAACGACTACGGAAAAAACTTAACTTCTAAATATAATTTCGTTTAAAGGTTACATAACCTTAACGATTTAATTACAAAATTGAGTAAAAAGAAGTTTAATTTAATTAAAAGATGTATAAATAATGATTTATTTTTATTTTTATACTTTTTTATAACATTTACTTTTTTAATACTTAAGTTGATTTTAGCTCTAATTATTACTATATTGTAAACGAGGCTTTAGTATAACGGTTAAAAATAAATTAAATTCGGTTATTATATCTTCGAAATCTCGGTATAATATTAAGGTTACGGTAAAATATAAGTATTACTTAGATAACTAAATTTTGCATAAATATTAATCAATAATCGACCCCAATATTAATATATATTATTTCCGAAATAACGCGGGATATAATTTTTACAATGCCTTCGATACAATTTTCATAGGTAACCTTAAATGTTAACGGTAACTGTTTAATGATTTAAAGTTAAAAGAGCTTAATTGTTGACGTAGTAATAATACGCCTTCAGATGGAGGATATATAAGGCGTAATGATTTTTTTTTTTAGTTTAATATAAAGTTTGTATAAAGAAGTATAACGTATAAGTGACCTATTCCAGATAACTTTTATTATAAAACTTTACGAAATAACGCGGATTTTACAAACGACGGCGACAACTACGGTTAAAAAGAAAAAGGTTTAGTTACGTCTTTTATCGAAATTAACTAAATTTCGCAACTTATTCAATGAAAAAAAAGCTATGACTTTACCTTTATATAAAGGGAAATTTAACGAAAATAAATATTTATCAAAAGAACCTTAAAGACCGTTATATTTAATATTATGTGATTAACCTTTTAAATTTCGACGATAAGTTATAAAGTTAATAAATAAAGGCTAGGTTTAGATAAGCGTTTTATTAATTATAACGCTGGTATTACTAATTTTCAAATTAAAGAGAAAATGATGGTTTTTTATAGATTATCGGGTATTAAATAAAATTACAAAGTAAAACTGTTTTTCTTTACCTTTAATTAAGGAAACTGTTGGAATAGTATTAAATGCAGTGCAGTAGGTCAACTTTACTTACAGTAAAGTTGACTGTACTGCAGGTGTATTGCTTTGTGCGAACTTAGGGCATTGGGTGTAAGTTGAGTGCAGTACGTTACACTTCACTCTAGGGCATGGGCCAAGCACTTCGCCATACAAATTACAGTGCAGACCAGCTAGCGGTCTGCCCACCTAAAACAATACATTCACCATTTGACTACTGCAATATACCTATTACTTCGATCAATCGAATCGACAACGTTACAATGTCTAAAGACTACTAACAGAAACCTTATATATATTATCGAAATTAAGATTACTTACGAAATTCAATATTCGAGTAACCTTTTACGGTATCCGAGTTATATACGGGTAAAAAGAATCAATAACGTTTCGTATATAATTTGGGTTATTTAAATAGTTAGGTACCCCTGTTAGGTTAATAAAAGTATCAGCGACGTTTTAATGATATATCAACTATATAATAGCGGATATCCTCGATAATTTCGTTATAACGTATTTAAATAACCATTATTATTTTTTTAAATATAGAAAAAAAAAATATAACGAAAGTTTACGTAATTATAAAACGGTTTTATAGAGCGAAATTAAATTTGGATTTGAAAAAGTGTAACTTTGTAGTTAAAAATATAAAATACTTGAGTTTTATTATAACGATTAGGGTAAGTATTCGAGCCGACTTCGAGAAAGTCCGGGTAATTCGCGAGTGAAAGTTACTATGTACTACTCGGAAGGTTCGAATTTTTTTGGGTTTTACTAACTTTTATTGTACTTTACTTAGTAATTTTTCCGAGTTAGTGTATTATCTCATTTGTTTTACGAAATAAAATATTCGTTAGGCTTAAAAGAAATGAGAGGAATATATATTTCAAATCTTAAAGAATACCTTTATTACGGTTACAATTCTAACACATTAGGATCTAAATCGGTTGATACTAGTGGAAACCAAATATTCGAAAATGGCGTTAGGAGGGTACTTGTCGTAATATGATAAGGATAGCATTTTAAAGCTGACAGCTTACTACTTCGCTCCATTAATAAATATAAAACGTAATTATACTATCTATAATAAGGAGCTCCTCGTGGTAGTGTCTTATTTGAAGGCGTGTTTTTTTGAGTTACATAGTGTCCGTATACTGTTAACGATTTTAACGGATTATAAAGGATTGGAATATTTTTTTTTACCTTGTTTAATTTCGAATCTTTCAATTTAAGTAAATTGAAATCCTTTTCCTTTTTTAATACTACCTGAAATATAAGCCTATAAATTAGGACGCCCACCTGGATACGTTAACCCGCAAATTGTAAGAAAAACCTGAAGTTAAAGAACATCGCGCGCGATTTTTTTTAACCTATTTGCATTATTATATTGAATAAAGTATTAATAAACTTATATATTAAAAGGATATAAATCTCGGCGGATTATATAAATAAATTCAACGAAATAGAAGCTTGGTTATTAAATTACAACGATATTTATTTTAAAGGTAGGTTGAAGGTTTTCGAAAGGTTATTGAGGGCGGTATCGCTCTGAACCCGGCCCGCGCTCGGGTTGTTATCGGGAATAACGTTAAGGGATTTTAATACGACGGTACCGGTAATATTGTCGTGGACCCGGCTTGCGTTAAGCCCGCCGGTATTATTAACATCAAGTAATTACCTTATTTTGAGCTCGGGTACGTTAACGGAATTATAGGATTAAGAAGTAATAAACGACTCATTATATAGAGTTCGTTTTTTAACGGTTTTTAAAAGCGTTAAACGTTTTTTATTTAAAACATAATGATTAATGAGAATTACGAATTACGAAATTAACCCGTAAAGTATATTACGTTATTGTTATCGTTTATAACTACCGAATTAAGAGTTATTAACGAATAATATTTTATAATAAACTTACGATTCGTTGATTATAAGTTACCTGGATAAAAATATTTTATTCCGCTTTTTCAACGGGATTACTATTGAGAATAAATAATCGTAAATATTCGACCTTTATATTAAATATATCCGTAATATAATGGGACGAAACCTCGTCGTATTTTATAATAAGGCCTTTTTAACCTCTTCCTATTTTAAACCTGTATTAAACATATATTTCGGTTGATTTTATAATCGACGTGCTAGTTATTAAAGGTAACTTTCGATATTTACTAATTATTACGAATCGTATTTTTAAGTTTATTGAATTAAGGGTTATATAGTTTATAACTACCGATACGTATATAGATTTCTTCCGGGATATAAAGTAAAGATTTTATAAATTCCCAACTTTCGTTATTAGTAATTGCAGTTCGAACTAAGTAGTTGTATTTTAAACAACTTTATATTTTTTCATAAAAGTTAAATAAATTTTATTTACGGTATATAATTTATAAATAGGTAAATGTATTAAACGGGTAAATTAATAGGTTAAAAAGTATTTAAGCATCGTTATCTCCTTTTAGTAATATAATTAGGCTTTCTATTTACCTATTTATTAGTTTACGTTAAATAACCAAAAGTCAACGGTTACTGGATTTAACGTAAACTGTTTAGTAAATAGGTATGAAATATTACCTATTTTAAAAGTAAATAGGGATACGAAGTCATTAACCAGTTTAATGAGACGAGTTATTAAGCTTTTAGTTTATTTACACGAGGGAGCGAAGTTAATCTAAACGAAGATAACTTATATTTAATAATAAATAAAAACGGTGTCGAACTCTAAATAATGTTCGTCGAAGCGATATAAGGTAGAAGATTAGTTTGGTTAAGCTTTCGTAATATTAAAACTAACCATCTGAATAAAAAGTTCGATTAACTTTATAATTAGTATTAGGTAGTCAATAACTCGAATCCGTTTAATATCGTATTAAATATCCCTAATAAATACCTTATATTTTATATAAATTCAATTAGACGAATGACTTCAAACACTTCTTTTTCGTAGGTTTTATCCGATATTTACCCGAACTCGTTTTAGTCGTTAACGATGTAAAAGAAGATAAATATAAAAAATTTAAAGTATAAAATCTTCGAAATAAAAATAAAACGAAGTAGAGTTCGTTTTATATTAGTTCAGTAAAAGAGTTATAATAAGCCGGAATAGGAATTATTAGAAAATGACTAGTATATTATAGCCTTAAATAAATTTAAGGCGGAATAGGGAGATGTTGGGTTTACGATAACCCGGTATTTCGATGTTGGCTTTAAACTTATACTAAGCGACAGGTACAGGACGAGACGCTTATACCTTCGAAATAATACTTTGCTCGTAAATAAAAGGAAGAATTTATTCTTAAACAAGGTTATAATATAATAGGTAAGGTTAAATAAATATTACCCAACTTTTTCGAATACCTATTCGATCGTAAAACGGCTTTTACTATAATTTAGCAAAAATTTATTTACTCATTATTATTATGCTTATTAAGGTTTAGAGAATAACGGAGTTACTAATATTAAAATCCTTATTATAACTAGCTTCGAATATTAGGTAATGCTGGGGAAAGGGGATGATAAAAAGCGTAGCAGAAATTAGTAAACGCCGAAAAAGGGGGCCAATAAAAAGCGGAACAAATACGAGGCGACGTCGAGGATAGCGGGTAATGTGAGAAGGGGCGGGCGTTAGGAAAGACCAATAACGGATGATGTAAAAAGGGGTGAACGTTAGGGAAGGCCAATGATAAAGGATAGCGTTAAAAGGGATGAACGTTAAAAGAAATCGACGATAACAATGAACAAGGATTGAGGCGGGGGATGGGGTAAGGAAAAAAACCTTTTAGGCGAGATATTAAAAACTATAATATATTAATTTAGGCTCAGGTAACGCGGTCAGTCCGGATACAATCTTACGTCTGTTTGTAGTCGGCCTGATTAACTCTCTCCTAGTTAAGGTTAGCAAATAAAACATGTGTTAACTTGGTAATCGCATAATTAAAACTTAAACATTATTTATTACATTTTATTAGCCGCAATTCATATTTATTATATAAAAAATCTTGAAAAGCTGTATTATCTTGGTTATTTAAGTTAAAATTACGAAAGGGTATACAGCGGTAGTTAAAACATCCTATCTTTATAAACAGGTGATATAGTAAAAGGTAACGGAAAAATCTTAGGTAAAAACGTATACGGGAAGAAGAGGCGATGTAAACGTATGGTTAAAGGGGTGACGGCTTATACGACCGGTATAGTAAGGATTTTTTATACCCGAACGATATCGCGGAGCTGGGTAAACTAATTAACCAACTTAAAAAAAGGCAGGAGTAAAAACGGGTTGATGACCCGTGATATTTCCCTAACTTTTACGCGTAAAGAATAGGATATAACCTTTATCCTCGGCTGTAATAACTGATTAGCGTAAAAGGGCACATACATTGAATAAGGTTATAAATAAACGTTTTTTTTAAATATATTATAAAGAGGAGTAAATTTTCGATGACATGTTTTATAGGGTTTATTTATAAGTTTACCTTATTATAGACTTTTCGGTATATATAACACACTTACATTCGATAAACTCGAACGTAAGATAAATGAAAGTTAAAGTTAAAAACAGGTTAATATATAATATGTAGTTGTTTTTAGCCTATAACAGAGGAGGTTTACTTTAATTTTTACTATTTTGAAAAATGATGAGATCTTTCATAGCGTAAAGCAGCTATAATGGGTAATTACTAGTAGAGTATAAATATATAATAGGGAAATATATATAACGGGGTAGCTTGTTATCTCTTTTAAGGGCCCCGACGATGAAGTAATCTAAGTTAGGCCTATTATATACGTTAGTTATAATAATAAATTAGGAAAAAAGGTAAAGACATATGAGCAGAAATAACTGGTTGGTATATTTAAAGGGGAAAGTAAAATAATTATAAAAAGTGTGGTTAACGAAGGAAGGCGGCGTTGTATAATGGAAAAGGGGGAAGTTTTAAAGGTTATAGGGGGTGTTTGTATTTATAAAAATCAGCGGACCGGATTCGATAAGAGTTACGTATTATACGGGACGCATTACACGGTACTAAAAGCAGAAACGCGACTTTACACGACGTGTTATACGATATTGACGATAAAAAAGATACATTTATACGGCGCGTAAACGGGTGCGTTATACAGCGCCGGCGACTAAAGAAATTTTTTATATATGTAGCTTACAAGCGTATTATAAGGTAATGGCAGTAGGGTTAAAGAGCGTATTATACGACGTTGAAAACCTAAGATTAGACCAGCTAATACGTTATAATATACGTTAAACAAAATATCACCGGCTTATGCCCAGATCGCGTATTAGGCGAGTATGGCCCGCATTCGGTATTTATTTAACAGGAAGTCGTAATACTTATAACATTCGGGAAAAATGGGATATATTATAAATTTAGGCCATTGGCTATTAAGTTTATAGGTTACGTACCTTTATACGTAACGAGATAGGTAATACCCGGCTTAAGCCCGGTTTGGGTGTGGACTAGGCATGGTCCGGGTACGGACCGGGTCCGGTTTGTGTACAGCACGTGTAAAGACACGTAACGGGCTAAACACTGGCCATGCCTATAGGTCCTATACGTTGGGCTACGTTAGCCTCTTCTAGTTTTCCACCGTACCTCAATAGTAAATCCTATTTGGCACCTACTTGGCTTATCATCATAGGTCGAACCATAACAATTAAGTTTTTCGGAAATAGGTTTTATACTTAAAATAATGAAACGCCGACTTATTAAACGCGTTAACGAATATAATCCGATAATTTAAGGTTATTAATACACTTACGTCTTTGGGATAACACCCCTTTAAGAGGTTTCTCCTATGTATGTTACGAAAGACGTAACTGTTATATCGCTTTTTACTGGAAACCGCGTTAAAATTTTAAATGACAAAAGCTTGGATTTTTTTAATTTTAATTACAATACCGGCGCCCTTTTTAAAAGGCGTTAACAACCCAAACGTAAACCTTATAATGAGTTGGTTAAGTTTTTCAATATTAAATTACAATTTACGATATAAAAATTTATAAATAAAATGTAAATTACGTAGGGACCAGAAGTTTATCGGTATTAAAAAAATACTTTTACGTTATTTTTAATAGTTGGAGCGCCCCATAAAGACCATTATAAGAAGTTATTACGCCCGCGGAGGCGATAGCAGTATTTACGGCCCTAATACCTTTATAACTATATTTTACGCTTATTATCATAATCTTAATGCGATTAAAATAGTTATTGCTCGATTTACGAGTATAAAATAGGGAGTTTATAAACTATTTTACGTTTTTTAACGCTTAGAAGGCCATGTTTGCGAAAACTGGCGGTATTGCCTAAGAATTCGTTACTAAGCTCGCCATTTCAAAAGGAGCTATTAATAATACACTTGCTAATACATTATTACCCCTCGATATACCCGCAGATTATAATTAATAGGTCTCTCGCGTCTAACTCATCGATAAATACCTTTATAATTTCTATGCTCGGTATAACAGCACTAATATTATTACTATTAGGAATATTTTATGTAATAGGAATAATAGCGGCGATATGCCCACCCGGGATAATCAAGGCGATGTTATTATAATTGACGTAAGCGCTTTTGGAGCCGCTTCTAAGCGACGTGTTGCTTAGGTTAACTACTCGACACTTTCTTATCATAAAAACCTTGGGTTATACTTATGTTACGGCGCAGATAGTTATCGTATCCATACCTACCCATAGGATCAGGCGTAACGACCAAGCGGCTTTAACGCTAAAACCGTTATAGGAATTTATTTTACTTTGGCCGAGGATTTTATCGACTTTTAAAAAGGAAAAACGTAATTCCTATATACAGTTATGTATATGAGTTAGTAGGACTGTAATTCGATTTGGTAAATTCGTCCAAAATTTAGAATAGTTCCCTGTTAATAGTAAATTTATTTGATAATTGCATTTATTCTATCTACGCTTTGGTAAATATAAATTGTAAATTTTATAACATTACAAGTAAGTAGTTTACTAATCGTTTAAAGTTACCGCGCTTTTTTATTTATTACGATGATTTGGTAAAGTTACGTATTACGTGTGATATTTTCCCTTACGATTTATTTTTATAACCTTTTTGAATATCGACCCCAATAAATATCGTTACTTAATATAAACTTATATCTTCCTCTTTTTACAATATAAAGTTACTTTGAATAAACTATAGATTAAGTACTAATAGGTTACTTACAACTTTTCGAAATATATATTACTTCTAGGATAAACCGGTAACTATCACGTTTAAAAGCGGGGATTCGCGCTCGTTTAAAAAAACGTCTAAAAGAGTCGGCGCCATTGTATTTTACGTTATTTTAGGAAAGGCACATAGAGACCAAGCCGCTACTACGCGATTAGCCGCCGTCTATTTAAAAGATATTACTAAAACATTCATCCCAAAACCTCTTATCTCCGTTTATAATGAACTTCCCGACAACTTTAAGGAATTCGACCCCTTATTCGATGAAGCCTTTAACGATAAGTTACCCCTTTACCGGTTCGAAATAAATTATGAAATTATTTTTATACCCATAACTAAAGCTAACCCCTAAAAGTTTCATAGGGCTATTTATACGATATATCGCGTAAGGAATTCCTTATGTTACGTAAAACGTTAACTAAGTTACTCGACTAAAGCTTTATTGGAACGAATAGCTTTTTAATGGTTACCCCCGTGTTTTTCGTTAAAAAACCCGAAGGTAGGTTACAGTTTTATATCGATTATCGCCGGTTTAACACTATTACGAAAACGGATCGTTACTTTCTTCCTTTTATTAAAAAAACGCTAGCAAATATTTCCCAAGTTGAGCAATTTATTAAGCTAAATATTAAAACCGTTTTTTATAAGTTTCGTATTAAGGAAGAAAACGGATAAAAGTGTCGGTAAGATCTATATTTATTCACGTAAAAGTAAGTAAGTAGAAGAGTAATCGTTAGATTGATATTGTAGTAAAAAGGATAGATCTCTTAAAAGTATTCCAGAGAGTGCACGCCACGAATGAAAGGTTATAAACCTCTTATCCGGGCAGTGACCCTTATGCCGTGCGCTCTGGAATACCTATTACAGAGAGTGCACGCCATAGATGAGAGGTTATAAACCTCTTATCTGGGTAGTGGCCCTTATGCCGTACGCTCTGGAATACCTATTCCAGACCGCTTCATGTATTGCCGTGTAGTCTAAAATACTGTTCCAATCCGCTCCATATATAATGCACTTTGCGTTTTGCAAGAGTGTAGTCTGTAACGTGACACGTTATCGTGCATCCTACAGGACTACACCTTACAATATAGTGTACTACCAGTTGGTTTATATATACTATTTATAATGGTATATAATAATATCCACACAAGTAATCTTTTATTTTTCCTTTATATATTTATAGTTTAGTAGAAATAGTTTAGTTAAGCGGTTTTGTATACGTAACCCTATAATAATAGTATGGTTTTAAAGGCTTAAATTAACAGTTACTGTAGTTATAGTATTGTTACCACATAAATTACAAGAGGTTTAAATTAGCAGTTTCTGTAGTAATAGTATGGTTGTAAAAGTCCAAATTAGTAAGTTTTAGCCGCGGTGGTAATTATAACTAAGGATTAATTGGTATAGTTAAATAATAACGATATAATTAGTAATAGCATCTTTTGTAGTTTCTGATAGAGGTAGCTACGCAGGGGCTATAAAGGGTAATTACATAGGGGTAATTGCGTAGGAATAATTGCGCTATCACATATTAGGTTAGTATAAAAAGATATATTGCTATCGGTTCAGGCAAAACTTTGTTTTTCCCTTTGAAGGCGCGTATTCAAAGTTAATACAAGTTCTCATTTTAAAATAACTTAATATTTATTCCTATTAATCAATTTAAACGACTTTAATAGAAAGGTTACCCAACCGATACTTATATGCTAACATTTCTTTTAAAAAGATGCCGTGTAAAAATAGGACGGTTAGGCGCCATTTAGCGTGTGAGCGCCGTCGCGCCACCGCTGCCGCAGCTGCTGCTACCATCACCACCACCAGTAACACGCCCTTTACGGGCAAAATTTCGTTAATAACAGTTACTCCGCTTGCCGCCACCACCCCGCTAAGCTCTGCCGCCGCCGCCTCGTCTCCTTTCACCGTTACCGCCACCTCCATTTTCCCTCCTTTTCTTCCCCCTTCACCAGCTTCTAAGGGGAGGAGCAAAAAGATCCTAAAGTTATAAACCTTACCTTCTCCCCGCGAGTAAAACCCCCTTTATTCGCGGGGGCCCCTTTCCGCCGTAAGCGTAGCTTTTAAATTCAACCGTTTATATACCTTCAATGTTTTTTCTTTTTAGATTAAGATCACGAGGCAAACTTGTTTCGTTACCTCGAGTTTCGTATCGTTAGGGTGCGCCATGAAGCCTCTTTAACGCGT
This sequence comes from Anisogramma anomala, assembly GCA_038502455.1. Classification (NCBI taxonomy): domain Eukaryota; kingdom Fungi; phylum Ascomycota; class Sordariomycetes; order Diaporthales; family Gnomoniaceae; genus Anisogramma; species Anisogramma anomala. The sequence goes on from JASMMZ010000004.1 coordinate 29,659,347, forward strand.
AAAGCGTTGAAACGGCTTATCTGGGTCCGTAGTTCTGGACCGATAATGGATACGCCTTGTGTGTCGTATATCGCGTTTACGGCTGCGGGCAAATTCGTTGGCGATTGTTACAACAGCGGGGGTCTTTCGGCCCGTTATCACCGTTACTAACAGATTGGTAACTAATAAACCCCCATTCTGTTGGTTTTGGGGCTATAGGCCGAGGTCATATTACGTATCCGTTAACTTTATGGTAAGTTTTAACCGAATTTCAAAAATTTCCTTTGTTAAAAAAGTAACACTCGGGGGGTCCCGAAAAATAACCGCGGTCGCGGATAATTTGAATAATCCAATATTAATTAATATTAGGTACTAACTGACGGACTAAAAAGTTGACGGCAGCTATTACCGCCTAAAAACAGGATTTACGTATGTATTATGTAAATAAGTTAAACACCGTTATTACACATCGTTGTAAAGAGGGTAAAAACCTTTTACACCTTTGCTTAAGGGTATTGGACATAAGGCGCAGGGCTATATCCTCATTAGCGCTGATGGCGTCGAAAGCGGTAACGGCGGTAGCGCTAGTATAAAGGGGGAAGGCGGCCGGGAGGATAGTGGGACCATAATGGCGTCGCCCTTTCCTTTTTTTTTTTTTTTTTGGCAGTGTTTAACCGCCCTTATAGCTCAGACGACATTCTCGGCTATAATAATTTAATACTTTCCTTAAAATTGTTTATAAGTGACAAAGATAATTTGAAATACGTAAAAAGAAAAGTAATATACCAAAACTGGTATGATATCGTAAATTAAAATTGAGAAAAGCCAATAGTAAAATACCTCATAGGGCTGAAGTACATAAAATAAAGTGTAATAATACGTCAGGAAGGACGCGAAATATTTGAGTTAAATAAAGGAAAAAAAAAGAATGGGAAACTTTGAAAGGGTTGAAGGATTGAAAATAAAAAGTAACAAAATATAAGGAACGGCGCGAAATAATAGGGTCGAATAAATGTAAATTTGTAAGGCCGGTATGAATATAAGTTGTGTACCGTGACATAAGTTGGAAAATGATGCAGAATACGGATTTTAGGCCGCTTTAAATCAGTGAAAATAGTGTAATAGCCTATAAGAGTCGTACTACCTTGTCAGCTATATTAATAAACAACGTGCTTATTGTTATAAGGGTTTCAAACACTCCTTTTGGTATAGTTTTCGTTATCACGTTTATTTGGTTCTATTTTCCATCGATTTATCTTGTTTAATCGATTTCCCAACGCTTATATAACTTGTGTGATATTATAATATCGATTATCAACCTCTTTTTATTCGTAGTACCTGATTTAACCAGGCATTTATAAGGCGATAAGGAGTCAGTATATATAATAAAAGGGATCGATCGTAAATGAAGGTTGGAAATAATTATTTAGACCGTTACTGTTATAGTAATATTCGAATCAAAACCTCTAATTATATTATAAATTTGTAAAATTCAAACTTTCTTCGTAACCCTTTTATATTTCGTAAAATTTCAATAAATATTGTTTTTATGAAGCGTAAAGCCGTTCTGGGACAGTATTTCGTTACCGAAAACTAGGACGAAGCTTATTTATGAACTATAGTCGAATTCATTAGCGAAAAAAACGTTAGCAAAAACAAATAGCTTTACAATACGTATATTTAGCGGTATAAGTTATGAATCATGTTTTAGATGATGTAATTGCCATAAAAGGCGTTTATTAAAAGCTTTATATACATCATTTAATGGTGCAGTTTGACATTACGAGACGACCAAAAGGTTGAATACCACTTTCAGTTATATTACAAAAACAACTTAGATGTGATATATACGTAAGCATTTGTATTCGTCGGCCCATTTTATACTATTTAAAATGATAAGAGTAATCTTATTCAATTTCTTTCTTTGAGTAAGGCCTAAAACTCTATTGCGAAGAGTAATAATAGCGTTATCGAAATCGAGTATATTGTTCTTCGTTAGGTACATCTTGGGCTTCGCTTTTAAACCAGCCTTTAAAAGTTTTTTTCTTTAAAAGCAAAAACCAAGACGTTACATAACATTAGTATATAGTCTGTTTATATAACAGTTAATGTAAAGCCCTTTAATAGGACTGTTAGCATTAATAGGTACGGGTCAAAAGTCGAATTAGTTATTTCGAGCCTTTTTTTAAAATACTTTGAGTAAGTATTATACTAATAAATGACCGATTTAGCTAATCCGTAAAGTGGTTTTATAATACATAAAATAATATCAGATAAATGGTGTTTTTATGTTTTTTGGTATGTTGACGTAAATACGCCGTTTAAGCTTTTTTTTAAATTGGGTGTATACCTGTATTATATTACGAAATTCGACATATTGGTTATATACTCCGCTAAAGAATGCTACGATTGTCAAAATCAGGCGTTAGTAAGCCCGTTGTAATATATATAATCAATTTATAACATCCTTTTTGCCATCGTTGTTATAGCGTTTAATAATCAAGTGGGTATTTTCGTAAAGCTTTCTGGTTTCATCCTTAATCTCGTAGACGAGGTGAGTGGAAAAAGTTTTGTAAGTACCGTAAATCGTTCGGTCGAATCGTTTAAAGCGAAATACGCTTTAGTCGATTAAGGCAGAAATTTTCATTTGCGTAAATTATTCGAATAAGATACCCTGGGTAATAACAATATCGTCTTAATGGAACTTTAGGTTAAGCTCGCAGTTTGTTATTTTTTTCTACGTGTTAAAGGAGTTTATAATAAGGTTTTTAAGGCGTTTTTTAGTTTTTGAACCGAAAGAGGAACTTTGGCGGCGAAGTGCTAGTAAGGTTAGTATGAACGGATCGCTTTCATTTGGCGAAAACGGGCCGTATACGTAATTTAGGGGGTGGGTTAAAATTAGAAGCGGCTTAAATTCGTCGTTTTGTATGGTGTTTAGTTAGAGGTTTTATCCTGATTACAATTTCAGGTCATTAATTTTTATCTTTTTCTTATATTTTCGTACCATTATCCATCGAAACTAATTTGTCCCGTTTGGCTAATTCATAAGTATATTATAGCCTTTAACCCCGTTAATTTCCTTAAATCTAGTTTATCCGTTTTTGGGGTTTTCAACTAGTACCTTATATTGTAACGGTAGGTCCAAAACTCTAGTTTCGCGTAGGCTATTCCTTGTGGCTAACTCTTTGGATAAATCGTTTTTAACCCGTAAAAAACGTAATATTTCAATGGCCTTCACCACAATATTCGCTCTTTATACCGTGGTTGGTACTAGTGTAAAGTGTATATAGATCTTTGGATAAAAATTAAAAATAAAAAGCATAGGGATAAGCCCACTTAGGCCAAATGTGTTATTAACAGCTCTAACCGCTATCTGGAAAATGGATTACTTTGAATTAGTGCTTTTTAATTCTTTAGATAACACTGTATACGCTTTTTTATGTGGTCTGTAGTACCTTTTACATTTTCCAATACCCTATAAGGCTTTTACTAAAATTTTCTTACACTTATTACCGGTTATCCGAGCCTTAATACGTTATTCATTAAAGTCGAAGGCTATACCAACATCGTATATAATTTACTTTAGGAGCTTTAAGTAAACGTTAAATCAATAGTTAACCAAAACGTCTTAAACATTTATAAAGAAAACGTTTCATGTAAATTTAACAGCTTGAAATAACATTACCGCGTCGACGGTATAAAGGCCCGATTAGCTGTTTGAATAAATAATATTAACAATTACTTTATAATTAAAGTTCATATCGTTCTAAGAGCGAAATTTAAACTAACGTAGGATTTATAAATATAGTTAGCACTTATGGAAAAACTTTTCCATAACTTTAAATACCTTTTTTTATATCTGTATAGATTGCAACGTAAAACAGGTGTAAAAGACGTGTTACAATAGGGTGTTCAAATCGGCGGTATAATATCTGTAATTCCAGTTACGTTAAGTAAATAACCTCGATTATACGTGTTTCGGGGAAAAAATACAAATGGCTGAACTTAATTCTAAACGGTACGGATATGCTATCCGAAAAGCGGACACGCTAATTAGTTGTATTCCGGACCTTAATTCCGAGTTTATTTATATTAGTTAATCAAAGCAGGAATAGTATTTCAAAGTATATTATGTAAAACTTAGCCATTTCAAATCGCGTGTTTACAACGACTATTCTAAGCGATAACACTTTGCCTTTATTCAACAAAACCTTTCGGTGTTTTTCTATTCGGTTTAACTAAAATTTCGAAAACTTCGTTACGAACGCATCGAATTATTGTTTCCCAGTTGTTGAAATTTTAATAGAACCGGTATGAGGTATAATTCCTTGAAAATAACTGCTGTATTAGTTTAAAAGTATAAATTGTAACGTTGTTGGAATAATATTATATGCAGTGCAGTAGGTCAAATTTACTTACAGTAAAGTTGACTGTACTACAAGTGTATTGCTTTGTGGAGACTTATCGCATTGGGTGTAAGTTGAGTGCAGTATGCTGCACTTCACTCTAAGGAACGGACCAAGCAGTTAGCCATACAAATCACAGTGCAGACCAGCTAGCAGTCTGTAAAACCTAGAATAATACATATACCATCTAACTACGCAATACTTCTGTTACTTCGACCAATCAAATCGACAACGTTGTAACGTCTAGGACTTACCAATACTAATCAGTATTTGCATGCCTATTAGGTTAAATACAGATAAACTAAGTAGAAGAAAAAGCTACTTTCCGGTTACGATCTATGTTAAACAATGGCGACTAGGGTAAAGGAAAGATTCTTGCGAAGTGCCTCTACTGATATATCGGTTTTTATGCCAGTAAGTAGAGAAAACTTCTAGGCTATGTTGGTTTTCACAGAAGCTTAAAGATAACGACGGTATCGTTATCAAAAACACCAAGAAATCTTTATTGATCCTTCTTAAAGACGTTAAGATTAACTGTTAAAAGTCTCAAAGTTCGGCAAATTGGTAAACAGCCAAGTCACTACTACTGCGTGTACTACAACTGCAGAAACGACTAAGTCACACGGGCTACAACAAACAACCTTCGCCCTCCACCAACAATAACGACCTTCGCACTTACCATTTACACCAAACCTCTTCCTATACTTCACTCTTTTTCACCCCCTCTACATTAATTCAATCGTCAAGTTTGCTACCCTAAACGAAAACGCCAAGTAGCGCTAAGAAAGTCACATCGCGCGACCTCATATAAAGCCGTTAAGTTATTAAGTCGCCAAGTTTACACGCGACTCCACGCCAAAACACCAAGTATTTACACCCAAAATCACCAAGTTTCTCGCCCTAAATACTCTACATAGGCCAAATCATTAAAATAGCTACCACAAACCCTTACTTCCAAGTTATTACCGACTCTGTTAGGAAAATAGCAATTAAGGCCCTCGATTACCTTTTCGCCAAATATTATAACCATCATCTTTAAAGACACGACATCAATAAGGAGTTAATTAAAAAGCACTCAACCAACTTCGTTGTCTGTTTTATCTTAGAACATAACGTTGATAAAGATCCTGACCACGCTTTCAGTAAGTATCGCCAGTTTTTCAATGAATAAACTATTGATATAAGGAAAGCAATCAAAAAAATATCAAATATAAATTAAAGGCCGAGCTTGAGCGACAAAGTATTTATGTATTAAAAGGAAGATTTACTAAACTGTTAGAAACCCTCTTCGAATTAACTTAACTAAAAGAACGTCCTTAAGACCCTAAGCCTCAAAMCCCCAAAGGAAAAGAGAAAAGCGTTAAGAGATTTTACCGCCTATATATACGCTTTAGGAGACTATTACTTACTTTTAGCTAAGTTAAGCATTTTCATACGCTGATGATAAAGAACTTATTGACCTGCTCGGTAGTTTAATACCTTTACGTAATAGCGTGGAGTACGCCCTTAATGGTGGCAGGGCATGTAAAACAACAGCCGCCAATACAGCCAAGGGTATTAATGTTAACGCTTTCTATCAATCAATTAATAAAAATCGTTAAACCTCCTTAAAACCTTAAGTACCTATCGCCTATCAAATTTTTTTGTCGCCAAGCCCTTTAAAACCCTTAAAAACTTTCTCCCGTCCGATTTGCCTATGCACGTGAGCCTAATATAAGTTCTACTATAGAACTTTAGCCCTTGGGCTAGGCAACTAGAAATTACCTCTAACACTGTACTTTGGAAATAACAAGGCATAAACCGCCAGGAAATACCATTTAAAGCTATAATACCTATCGCGACCTTTCTATAAGACCTGTTGGAATAGTTAACATCAATTATAAACTTATAACGAACTTTGCCAAGATCTAGTATAATATAGGAAAGTATAATAGAAAGCTTTATAACCTCTTCGATACCAAGATAATATCTTTCCTAAATATCTAAAAGTGGATGGAGGTCCTACCATCTGGTTTTCACTTATTATTCCCAAAAATCCTTACGATTTACGCCAAAGACTCCTACTTAACCTTCCTAATAAACGTCATCACATTTTACAAAATTTATGATAATAAAGAAGGTTAATTCGAATACAACTTTTACCTTAAGTAATATTATATAGACTAGGTTACTATAAGGTGAACTACAATATTAGTAAAGAAAAAAGAGGAGGAATTACCAATGTATGTTTTTAATAAAATGTTTGACGAGTTGATAATATAACAAAAATCAATAGAGAAAGCCCATGCTAGCAAAGCCATACTTCGCGAACAGGTACGGGTAATAGTTACGGGTATTAGCGAATTCGAATACACCTTACAACGCCTAAATACCATCTACGAAGTCTTTTTTAACTAGTTAAGTTCCACGTTTGCCACCGTAATGGCACGTATACCAAACTCGCTTAGTATAAATTTTTAAGCCGGTAACTTCCTCAACGTGGATAAAGAAAACCTTGCGGTAGTTAATTATGTCGACCGCAAGTATGGGCACCTACAACGCCTAAGGTCAAACCTATTAACCTTGGCTCTAGACTAGAGGTAATACCTACATTAACGTTAATAAGATTTAGGCAAGCCAGTCGACTGTAAATATTATCGTCGTAATAGTAGCAAAAGATATTAGATCTGTAGTAAAACTAGTTATTAATTAACTCGCCACCCCCCTGCCGAACGTTACAACAGGAAAGCAACGTATTACGTTAAGTACCCTATTACTTCGAAACAAAATTACTTGGATTAAGTCGCGTACACTAAAAGCGATAGGCCAAATAGCATCGCCAACGTTTCTAAGCAAATCAAGTGGCATAAAAATACTGCTCCTAGTACAGCGGCCAAATAACTAGACGACTATACCTTTCTGTACTATTTAGGCGGTAGAATCTTACCTTTACCTTAAATATACCCTTTCTCCATTACACATCTTTAACCTTCGCAATTGTTATGCGGATTACACGTTTTAAGGTATTATACTAGATATTAGGGCGGCAAGGTACTTAATAGGAGACTATTTGTAGAATATGGTATTACAGAGGGAAAACAATATAGCTACTAAAATTGATCGTTATAATACTAGTAAGGCTAAAGTTGGCTTTAACCTAAGCAAACAACTATCGTTACTAAGGTTAACGGTAATTCAAACTATTGTAAAAACGATTAAGTTTTACATCTTTAAATCCTCTATCCATTTTTTACTTTAATTAAAGGACATAAAAACTCTTAGAATTAATTTTAAAGTTAACGTAAACGAGTTGATTAAAAATAGCTGGAGGTTTCCACCTGCCATTAAGTAAGGGCACCTATAGTTTTATTTTTAAAGCCCGAAAGCAATGGTATTTAACTCAACGGAGCTGGAAATATGTTAATTACATCGACGTTTTAACTACCCAATTGTTAACAGGTTATATAAAATCATCAAATCCGTAAGGTATAACGATGTGGAATATTTTGCCTTCGAAACCATTAAAATGTTATGTTACCATTGTTAAACGTATACCTAAACCCCTGGGATATTTAAGTTTATGTTAAAAGATGATAAGTATTTTAAATATAAAATCTTTATTTATATGTTTTATTTAAATAATAAGCCTATTTTTTTGTCGTTAACTCTGTAACCTCTTTTTACAGAGCTAAATTCCTAAAGTCTCTATTGGAAAAGAATACGTAAAAATCGTCAAGAATATTATAGATTAACATGTACCTGAGTTTACATAACGTTGTTGTCTACAATACCGGTACCAACTCTACAGCGGCAAAGTTTTAGGAAAATACCAAAATAATAAGTATTTAGTGTAAATAGGCACCTATGAAAGTCTACTAAAATTTCGGAAAGGTTAAAAGGGTATACGCCTTACTTCACTAAGCGTATAGTATTCCTACATTGAAGATCGAAAGCTTTACGGATCCAGAGACACTCTTATAGATAGTAGTGAAAGGCCTTAATAACATCGTAAGCCCTAATGGTTTAATGCCAACACTTCTGGTCTTTAAAGCGTACCTATTCCTAGCGAATAAATCTCTGCTCTTAACGAGTACTTAAAAACGTATTATAGCATATAACAAAGCCTTAAGGAAACTGCGAAGGGAATCAGCACGCCGCCAGATTAATAACGCTTTTAATATCATAAATGGTCCCTTAATATTCAACGTAATTACTTTGCCGTTACAAAGTAAAGTTCTCGTGTAACGGGATTCAGGCAAATGAAAAGAGCTATATAAGATATTAAGTATTACAAATTATAAATTAGTTATTACAATTGCTAACGGTTCTATATCCTTTCAAATTACCTAGGTTAAGCCTTACATTAAAGGTACCGAAAATAAAAACCCTTAAGCTTCCCAGGTAGAACGACCGAATTAATTCTAACCTCCTTTATCTATTATTGATAAACCAATAGAAATTTGTCAGTGAAAATAACCCCCGAAAAAGAAGGAAAACGTTCAAAAAGCGGAATATATACCGAACTGTATATACAATACTATCCGGGTAAATAGGAAAGAAAAGGATAACAAAAACTTAGTAGTAAAGCTTAAGTTATAAGGGATTATTAAGATTTTCGGCAAACATTTTGAGTAAAGCGATAGGGTCAAGATCGATGGTTTACCCATTCGAAATATTATACAATTTGTACCGAAAAACGATTTTAACCTTTAAAACCCGAACGTTACGATTTTCAAATCGAGGATTATTTACAAGGTGAAAGGCAAAACCATGGGGCGGCCGTACGAGAAGTCACGACTAATCGCTTAAAAATACGGCGATAGAAGTAAAAACTAAATCCTCATATAATCGTCAACGATTTGAAAAATTAACTAACGTTTGGTAGTTACTCTAATAGTATATTTATTAATTAGGGTGAAAGATAAGTCTATATTAAATAGTCGTAACATTACATAAATCTATATACAATTAGTAACGAGGCTGTAAAGGATTATACTCTTAAAACTACCGTAGGAATTACTTACCATTTACATTCCAGAAATGGTAATATAGTATATTAAATCATTATATAGGTTGGTTAAGTAGATATAGATTAGTTTCTAAACTACTAATAGTATTTTCAATCTTGTTTGGCGATAAAGTCTTCAATATATAATCCGTGTTTACTAGAAACGTAAAAGATGAACTTTAGTATAGTGGGTATATAAATTAACGGTACACTTTTCATCGAAACGGTTAGCTTTATGACATTGAAACAGTAAGCGATCAGGAACTTTGAGTTTTAAAATTTATATCCAATAACGAAGTTAATGGAAAACAATTAATTTAACTTTAATAAATCGTTAATCCGTATACTTGGTATTAATACCGGCCCAAGCTTTCGTTAAAAGGGCTAGAGTGTTATTTTTACTACAATCGTCAAAACTGATAAAGCTAAGGCTTAACGGTACTTGGAAAAACGTATACGGGGTAGCTATATTACCACCTTGTGCCAACCGAAAGACTTATACGATTTATTTATTACGATATAAATATAAATATTAATAGATAAAGGCTTTAATCGACTGAATAAAAAGTTGGAGTGAAAGATGAGAACCCTAAACCATGGAGTTAATATAGTGTTAATCGACTTTTCAAAAACTAAGTTAATAATCTTTACGGACAGGTCTTTTATAAATAATACCGACTCATCTTTACAAATTGAGTGTTCAATAAACCTCGTCAACGAAGATTAGCGGAAAGATTAATTTAACATTATCGATAATTTGATTTACTAGTTTTTTGTTAAATACAAAAGGATTACACAAAATGTATTAGCATCGGAGGTTTATAACATAATTGCGGGCTTTAACATAAGCATAGCATTGTAAAAAACCTTTAACCTTATTATTAGGTAGCTACGAATTCCTATTATCCCGATGGTAATTTGTACCGATTTAAGGAGCTTTTTCGAATGCCTTTTAAAACTCGGAACCACTGGTGAAAAGCGCCCGATCATCAACGTGATAATACTTCGTAAAGCCTACGAAGAGAGAGAGATGAAGAATTCCAATGGATCGATAGTAAAGATAACTCCGCCAACGTTATAACAAAAGTATTGCTAAATAAAGCTTTAAAAAGGTTTGTAAATAATAATAATCTAACCATACGAATATAAGGCTACGTTAATAGACTGTTAAGATATTCCGGATCACGTAATAGCGAATAAGAATGTGTTGGCAAATTGAAAAATTGCCAGGTGATTAATAATGGCTTATTTAAGTGGCATGGTTAAAGTAAAGGCTTTCAAAGGTTCAAGGCGAAAGCAATTGTTGTAGAAGTTAATATATTCATCCCTCGCAGCGGCGGAGTAATTAAGGTCAAATGAGATTAATTCGCATGTAATTGGGTGGAATTTAGTATGGAAGTTAACTGGAATTTACAGGGGTCTGGCCAGTTGACGAGGAGAAAATTCTGTGGTAACCAGAAAAGATTGGTTAGCCACACTAGCGTGCGCGCACAAACTAAAAAGCCGCTAGTATTGGAATAATATTACATGCAGTGTAATAGGTCAACTTTACTTACAGTAAAGTTAACTGTACTACAAGTGTATTGCTTTGTAAAGACCTACCGTATTGGGTGTAAGTCGAGTGCAGTACGCTGCACTTCACTTTAGGGCATGGGCCAAACAGTTGGCCATACAAATCACAGTGTAGACCGGCTAGCGGTCTGCCAAACCTAGAACAATACATCCACCATCTGACCACACAATACTACTGTTACTTTGACCAATTGAATCGATAACGTTGCAACGTCTAAAGCCTACCAATAAACGTTATGTAAACGTTAAACATTCCATCTAAATAATCCAGGCCTATAATATGTAGGAAAAGTGAGTTTTATAACCTTACGAAAATACGCTAGGTAGATTTATCGTAGTAAGCTATCAGGTAAATATGGTTATCTTTAAAATCTTTATCTCTAAATATATATTCGTAGGGGTAGGCGTTAAGTTTATTATCTATATCTTCGAATTAGGCTACGTCTACTGTAAAACTTGCTTCAATCCGATTCCTAAATACACAATCGGCTCAAAACTATCGTTCAATCCGAATTTATTCATAAATGGAGTAGTTAGTAAATCAATAGCCGATTTCGCCGCATATAATACACCTCTTTTACAGACTCGTTGGGCTCCGTATACCTTTTCGTAAGTATTACTTTAGCCGCGATACGTTTCGCCTATTTATGAACAATCGTTCCTATCCTTTATTATTAGGATTCCTTTTTTAATACCTGTACTTTGGGCGTTCTTTTTATTTGGGGTAAACTTTAAATTTTCGATTCAAAACGTAATAAATGATTTCGGCGAGTTTCATTTAATAATTTAACCCTCGTTTTTCATCTTGTCGACTATATATACTAATTCGAAACTTGTTTGTTGGTATATAAAGTTCACAATCGATGTTTCAAAGTTTATACAAAAGGTCTTTAAGTTTTTTTTTGGGTTAAAAAGTGTAAAGTCGAAATCTAGGTTTTCGCGACATACTTTTATTATTATTTAAAAAAACAGCTTATTATCCTTGTATTCCAGTTCAAGAGCTACCTAAGATTTCCGAAAATTAGCCAATAAGACGGTAAAAATCTCTTATAGGTTTTCATCGGCGTTTTTTATGGGGTTTTTACGGATTTTCAAATTATATCAATCCAATTCTGATCATAAAGTTCGTAATTAATTTCTGTATCGAAGTAGGATTTTAGGTGGATATAACATTTCTCAAATATATCAACTTACGTCAAGTGGTATATATGCCATTTTTGAACTCATCCGGATAATATATCGGATAAGATAATATCAAACTGAGATAATTCAATATTCAATTTTTATATATATTCAATATAACACGTATTTCATTATTCAATATATTGTATAGTTTACCGCTATAGTTTCAGTCCTTATTCAAAAGCCTAGTAAAGTTGGTAAGTTTTATAGAATCGTTTCTATTAGTGGGAAAGAGGTACGTTGAAAGGTTACAATAGGAGTCGTAGTTAATAGTTATCGGTTTATAAGATACATTTTAGCGTTTTACATCGCTCATTAATTCCTAAAAAAGAGAATTTTCGCTATTTGGGCTATTCTTTTCGTAATTTAACTGGTCGTTAACAGCAATTGGAGTACGGCTTTGTTTCGGTCTCGGTTCGAAATTACGTTTCAGAAAGGGTTAATGTTTAACCTTCGTTGTAGATAATTGTTACGGTGCTTCCTCTTCCGTAAATTACTCAATCTTTGTTTCCACCTCGTGGTGGGCTTTAAGCCTCGTTAAGCGCCGTATCTTAGTTTACGGTAACTTTTTTTATCCTCGGCCCGTTATTTCAAGTAAACATTCCCAGCGTTTTTTTAATTAGTATCCCTTTATAAATTCCACGTCCACCACTTTATCGTCCATCCATTTTAGAATTCGTATAACTTAGGCTGTTATTATTAGGGCTTTTACAATTCGGCTATTATTTTCACCGGTTATGTTCATATTTTTGCTTCGTGATTGCTTTCGTAATTGTTTTTTTTTAAAAAATCGTACCATCGATTATACGCCATATTTTGGGTTTTTAGTTTACAAAGTTCTCTCTCAAATCATCGAATAGGTCGTATCCTTCGATTTCGCCGCTATAGTAATTAAATATTATATTAATCACATACATATTGGCTATATAGTAGTCTAAATCTTTTATCAATACTACGGTTTTATTATTCTATAGGTTAAGGTCCAAGTACTTCAAAATATTACTGCTATACGACGTATAGGTAAAAAGGTATATCATGCATTCATTGGCTTTTGCCAAATCCGTTATTAGTAAAGCCATAATGTACTTGGGCATATAGTCGATATATAGATATAAGGTTTGGAACGACGTAGATTAGTGATTTCGCGCCGTGGTTATATATGTTCGTAACTTAAAAAAAACATATAAAAGTGGAAATGCAAAGGAAATAATATTTCTAAAACTTACCAAAACAAATAAATTTAAAGTAATATATAAATAAAACGTTACCACAGGATAATTCAATATCTAAAATTAGGTCAATTAATGTTTAGTAACGCTATATTATCCAAGCAACTAGGAAAATTTAAACTTCGTAAGTTTTAAATTGAGTAAATATAAGGCGAGTGAACTTAAAAAATATCAGGCGAACGTGATAGGGTAAATAGAGTAAACGTAGGAAAAGGGGAGGAAACATGTGGGCGTAGAGAGGTATGCTAGATAATCTGGTGTATAGGTCTAAGTTCGTATTTATTAAACGGTCCAGATTGTTATTTTGTGGCCGTTTTTGCTAAAGCGAACAGTTTGGTTATTAAGTTCGTAACCGCTCCTAAATTAAGCGAAAGGTTTCTATACTGTATTCGTAACAACTCCTATATTTTACGGGCGGTGTAAATTATTAAGTTTAAATCGAATGGATCCCAACGAAAGGTTCCGAAACTTGGTTGTTTTAACTTACGTAACTTAATACGTAATATGAAGCTCTTCAAAAAGTACTTGGGTACACTTAAAACTTAAATATAAGTTGACGGTTAATGTAATGGGGCTTTTTAGTAAATAAAGCACTAAATAGTGAAAAATATCATATTGAAAGTGATCTTTTTAAAATCATTCCCGATCTTATAGTCTTGTTACGCTTCAAGTTTCTGGATGATCCCGCGTAATTCCATATTACCATATAGTTTTTATAAGTTCTAATAGTAAATTAAAAGTAGTTTAAACCGTTACAACATTTTGTTATAAGTATTTTACTTAGAGTTGTCTTTTTTTCTTGATTATTTGTAATCGACGTAATCGGCTCCTAATCAGTATCGGTAAGGTCTATACCTATTTACGTAAAAGAAAATAAATAGAAAATTAATCATTAAATTAGTATTGTAATAAAGAAAAATCTCTAAAAAGTATCTCAGAGAGTGTACAACACAAACAAAAGGTTATAAACCTCTTATCTGGGCAGTGATCTTTATGCCGTATGCTTTGGAATACTCATTCAAAACCGTTCCATGCATTTCCATATGGTCTGAAATACCCATTCCAGACCGCTCTATACATAATGCACTTTGCGTCTTGCAAAATTGCAGCCTTCAGCGTAACACGTTATCGTGCATCCTGCAGGAGTGCACCTTGCTATATAGTGCACTGCCACTTGGCTCATATATAATATCTATAAGGGTATATAGTAATATCTACAGAAAGACTGTATTTCGTAAATATTTCGGACTTTTCGAATAGCTTATTACTTCCTTCAGTTTTTCTAACACTACTACCTCCTTTTAATGATATATTAATAATTCGTTACACTTTTTCCTCGGTCTTTTCTGTTTCGTTTTTCACGACGATATTCTCGTTTATTCAAATTGTATTTTAGATAATTATATCATTAAGATTAAATAAATCTTTGACGCCTCAAGCATTATGAGACTTAACCTCAATATTTCTAAACACTAATTCGGTGTTGAAAAGACTAAGTACCTAGGATTCGTTATCGAAGTCTATGTCGGCGTATGTATAAACCCATATAAGTTACGAGTTATATGGAAATAAGTAACTTTTACGTCTATTTTCAAAGTACGAGGCTTTTCTAAATTCGCGAACTTTTACCAGTGTTTGATTCGCGACTATTCGACGATTGTTAAACTATTATTTTGGCTAACCCGTAAAGACACCCCCTTTCATTAGGTACCTGAGGAAAAAGTTATTTTCGAACCAATTAAACCTATTCTTTTAAACCCAATATTCGCTTGATAAATCTCTAATAGTAACACTTTTTTAAAATTTAACTATTTCGGGCAAGCCCTAAAAAACTATCTTTTTTAACGCGATGACTACGGTAACCTACGCCAAGTAGAGTAGTACTCTCGTCGTTTATCTTCTACAAATGTAATTACGAAATTTACGATAAAAACGATTCGGGATTATAAACTACTTAAAAATATAAAACGTGAAGATCCGGGGTACGGCATACCCGTTGACGATTTTAACAAACCATAAAAACTTAAAATACTTTATAACTATACGACGGGTTTTTAAACAATAAGTCCGCTAATTTAAACTCCTTTCGTAATTTCGTTTTCGGTTAGTTTATAATAATATAGCAAATTATACGCGGCCCAATACATTATTACGGCGAAACTAATATATTCCTTAAGACCTCTCTCATTTACGTTTTAAAAGTCGAAAACTCCAATTTGAAGCCCCTAATAGTCTGTTCTCGAGTCGTTCCCACGTATATATGTCTTTCGGTCAACCTTCTACAACAAATCTATTCTGAAAGGTCGTAAATATTTTACCAATATCGACTTTTAAAGCTATTACGACGTCGTTATTATACGTGATGTTACCTACCTCCGACCAATACATACGATATGTATAAGCGACCGATATTTCCTAACGGATATTTATATCGATGACGACTAAACGTTAAAGGTTTCGATTTCGAAATATTCGATAAACAACGATAAGGCTTTACGGTTTCGCGACCGTATTTGAATACCTACTTATGAGCTGTTTACTATCACATCAATTTAAACTACTTATAATTTATATTTTTACCAGTAATCTAGGCTGCGAATTTACTATTGCCATTTTTTAAGGTAATTTAAGTCCGGCCTATATCGCGTTATACGTAGGTTTTACCGTTACTACGACGTTTGTAGGCGTACAAACTATTAAAAACACTGTCGGAAAAGTTTTTTCAAACCTTTTCTGGTTTCCGAACGACTTTGAAACAAGTTTTTTATTAACTTTATAGCTAACTTACTCTAGAAACGTACTGGTAACCTATATTATTTTATAGTTATTACGGATCGATTAAATGAAACCATTACTCTCGAGGTTATAATTACTATAAACATCGAAACTTACGTGGAGCAGTTTTTAAGCTGTTATTAGCGATTTTATGGGTTTTCCCGTACGTTTGTTAGTAACCGAGGTTAAAATTGAACCGGTAAATTTTAAAAACGACTTTGAAGCCTAACTAAGATGGAGAAACGACTAAACACTGCCTTTTACCCTGAAATTAACGGCGTAACCAAACTTGCGAATTAAAAAATCTTAATATATTTACATTTTTTTCTTCGTTTATACCCAATTCGACTTAACCCGTATATTACTTGGCTATCAATTACCGCTAAATAATAAGGATACGATTACCATTAGTATTAACCCGCTTTTTATAACCTACAACTATTACGTTGATCTTATATAACCAATATAACGTTTTCTCACCCTGATTATAATACCATGTATAAGGGCCGAAAATTTTATTAACGTATCCGTAAGGTTATAAAATTCGTATAAGCCATAATAGCGGTTACGTAATAGAGTATAGAGAAAGCTGTTAATAATTGGCGTTCCCCTTTAAAACGTTTTCGGGTCAGTAACGATGTTAAGTTTTTTTTTAAAAAAAAATTAGACGAATTTTCGAAAAAAGTTATGCTAATTTTACGACAAGTATTGTATAACGTGTATAATCGACTTTTATATTGTTAAACTCAACGTATCGATCGAGAAGCGTCCTCGATTTTCTATAGATTAACTCGTGCAAACTACTTTAAATCCGTTTCTAAGCCAGTAAACTCGCTACTTTTAATCGTAAGCCATAAATGTTATCGGTGACAACGGCGAAATGAAACCTAAATACCATGTTAAAAGTATATTAAAAACCCGTAACAAACCCTAAATCAAACGTACCCGGCTTTATAACCTAATAGAACGGAAAGTTTTAGTTAAATAAATAGGCTATATACACATAACGTAAAAGCCGCTTTTGAACTTTTCTAATATCGTAATACTTAATATTTTCGAATTAAGTTACAGATAAGCCAAGTATAACGATAGGCCATTACGCCTAGTCCATAAGCGGGTTAAATATTTTATATTTTACTTTACGAAATAAAGCGATGTATACGTCACTAATATGCGAGTATTAAGTAAACGTATTGATAATGACAAAATAATAGAACGACAACAAAACCTATTTAAATATATCCTCGAACTCCTGATTTAAATCCTTACTTAAAAGATTCTTACCTATTTCGACTAACTTACTTAAATTTACGTCCATACGACCCAACTTTGCGTTAATACGCTCCGAAACCTTAACAAGTTTTTAAGTCAATTTTAACTACGTTTTTTAACCGCTCATTAACCATGTTTTCCACGTTTTTACTTTATTAAGAAAAACTTATTTAAATACTACGCTCTTTATTTATTAGTTACATAACCCGCAGGCTACCTAAAAGTATAGGGGTAGCGGAGATAAAGCCCCCCCCCCCGGCCTCAGGTATCTACTTTCCATTACCCAACACGTTAAACTCTTATGGCTTTTTTCACAGAGACCACCTAGGTTTACACGCTTTTTACCCGTTTATTAAGGCTTGGAAAACGGCCTATAAAAACCTTGATTTACTCCGGGTTTAAAAGTCGAACACTAAATACACCTCGAATCACCTTTCATCAAATTTATTTATGTCGGGATTCAAATTTATTGCGTATAGGAATAACTAGAGCTACGGTCCATAGCCCCGACAAAATAAAAACGGCACCGAATACTAGTATCTAACCGCTCGTTAACAGCTTCCTCGCGGCTATTTAGATTACTTACCTTCGGTTTCCTAATAAAACTTCTTCGGATTATATGCTATTTTGTAAACGTATTAAAAGTATATTTGCTTACAAGTCCTGTTAAGATATATTTTAATGGCCCGTAGGTCAAAGAGCTTCATATTCGTTAAAAAGGACGAAGAAGCTTCCGAACAAGCGAAACTACGTCTTTGATAGCCTTGTCGACCTCCGCGGCTAGTTGAGGTTTCATTGTATAGGACCACAAAGCTGTAATACCTGCTATTTCAATAGCTAATAGCGTTGTAAAAAAAGCTGTAATACCTGGTACTATACTAATGTTGGTGTTAAAGAGTTAAAGGTTGGAGGAAAATTTTGGTTTTTTGAAACTAGAGTTTATGGATTATTTATAGGAGGGAGTGTTAGGGTACCTTTTATGTAACGTTTCGGCCTAACACATTTTATACAATACTACGAAGTTTTTAACGGCTCGTTAACCTTCCTTCGTACCTTTCATACCGCGTACAAACAGAAAAAAAAAAGAAAAAAAAAGGGGGGGTGTCTTTAGAGGTAATGTTATATGCTAGTACCTGGCTAATATTACCAGGGATCCATCCCTAGTCATCCTACACGCTCTTACGATGCTCTGAAGCAGGGAGGAAGCCGCATAGGGACACGCTTCGACATGCCACGTGACCGAGTTATACCATCTTAACTCCATAGTAGCTCTCTAGTAGGAACTTCTCCTTTCCCTCTTCATTGAGGTTTATAGATAGAATCCGACCACCTTAAGCGACAGCTCCG
Source organism: Anisogramma anomala (assembly GCA_038502455.1). NCBI lineage: Eukaryota > Fungi > Ascomycota > Sordariomycetes > Diaporthales > Gnomoniaceae > Anisogramma > Anisogramma anomala. The sequence goes on from JASMMZ010000004.1 coordinate 29,678,096, forward strand.
GTCTCAGTCCCTTTAAACCTAGAACAATACATCCACCACTTGACCACGAAATACTACTATTACTTCGACCGATTCGAATCGATAACATTGCAACGTCTAGAGACCTACCATTGATAAGGCTTATCAACACTAATCAATACTTATTAGGTTAATCACAAATGAGCTATGTAAAAGAAAAAACCAATTTCTAGTTACGCTTTATAAAAGACCAAGATAGAGGAAAGATTCTTACGAAAGGCCTTTATGAACTACGTTGGTTTTCATGACAATAAGTAAAAAAGACTTTTAGGTTATATCGGTTCTAAGGGTAACCTAAAGGTAGCGATTATATCGCTATTAAAAACACTAAAAATGTTTTACTAAACCTTCTTAAATACAAACATTGAGATTAACTATGAAAAGTCTCAAAGATTATCAAGTAAGAAAACAGATAAGTCAATACTATTACGGGTATTACTACTACAAATTTCAAATTGAAAAAACGACTAAGTCACATAGCTTTTAACCACAAACAATAACAACAAACAACCTTCAACTTTACTCTATACACCAACTTTTTTTCCCTTTATACCATTCTTTCTTCTTACTACGTTATAAGATCATCAATTAGACATATCGGCAAATATTTCAAGGTCGCTACTCCGAGCGAAAATACTAAGAATTACCAAGTTAGGCTAGAAAAACCACATTGTACGATTATACGTCAAATTGCTAAGTTCTCCTACACAAATTGCCGAATTCCCTCACCCAAACCACTAAGTTAAAATAATACTTGATAAAAAACGAATAAAGGAAATTAAAACTTTCAGGCTTGTTTTTTTTCCAACACTTCGATAAAAACCTCGAAATTAAGGAAGTTACCGAGTATTTAACTAACAAACATTTGACCAACTACATTAATTAATACATCTTTGATATAAATATCGACAGAAAACTTTAATATCAACACTCGCGCCTTCCAAAACTTTCGTAAATTCTTGGAATACTAAACAATTAACATATAGAAAACAATTTAACATACAGTCAAAGCCAAATTAAAGGTGAATTTCAATCGAAAAAGTATTTACATCCAGAAAAAACCCTATTAAAACTACCAAAAACCTTTTTCGAATTAACTTAACTTAAAGATTATTCTTGAAATCTTAAACCTCAAGATTTTCAACTTTAAAACCTATGAGAGAAGGGTAAAGAAAAGGGAGTTAACGACTACCAGCGTCCTTATACACGTTTTAAAAGATCACTACCCCCTTATAGCTAATTAAGTTAAATCTTCAACTATGTTAACACCAATTTTTCTCGCGCGAACATTAACAAACCTGTTCATCTACTCAATAATCCAATTTTTTCACAGGACAGCGACAGGTACGCGCTTGGTGGAGATAAAATACGTGAAGCAATGGCTATAAATGCAATGAAAGGAATGAAAGTCAGCGCCATCTAGCGGTGAATTAAGAAAAATCATTACATTCCTTAAAGCTTCCCTAAAAATCGCTAAATCTCCTAGGGCGAAGCTTCTCACGACAAATATGTTAACATATAAGCTTACTACAGGTCTTACTATATGAATTTACTCCTTAAGTCAAACGACTAGCAACTACCTTTATTACCGTAACTTTAAAACACTAAAAAACTTTATCAACGATTGAAACAATATTTTTACTTGTTCTCTACCCTATTAAAATGCTTAATATTAGCTAGAAACTTCGTAAAATCTTCTCCAAAATTTAGAACAACGTGAAAAAGTATAATAACAAGCTTTACCATCGACTTATCGCAAAGATAATGCTATTCTTTAATATATTCAAGTAAATAAAGGTTTCTTTATTAAGTTTACACTAACTGTCTTCAAGAATACTTACAAACCACGCTGAAAACTACTACATATCCTTTTTAATTAATGCAAACACCTTCTGAAAAATTTACCATAACATAAAAAGCCATTTTAAGCACGACTTTTATTTTACGAAATATTATACAGATTTAGTTATAACGAAGTAATCGAAGATAATGGATAAAAGGAAATAAATAAACATCTTCAACCAAATACTTAACAAGTTAATATTATTCCAATAAGTGATAGGAAAAGTTTATATTAGTAAAATCATATTTTACTAATAGTCATAGGTACTTATCACGAGCGTTAACGAATTTCAATACGTCCTATAATGTTGAAATACTATTTATGAAGGCTTTTTTGATTAGTTACATTCCTCGCTTACAATCATAATGATACGAACGCCAAAAATGGTTGATATATACCCATAAATTAACAATTTACGCCATTGAAATGAAGAAAACCTTAAGATAACACACTAGATTAATCGAAAATACGAAAGACCCCAGCGTTCAATATCTGATCTAAAAGCGTTGAATTAGAAGCTATACTAACATTGATAACGGTTGAAACACTCACACGGACTTCGTAACCGTAATAACTATTGCCGTAATAGTAGTAAAGGGTATTAGATTATAATAATTCCTGTTATTAGTTACATCGCTACACTCTAGCTAAGCGTTAAAAACAACGGATAATATATTATGCCTAATAATATAAAGTTTCCGGGTAAAACTATTTGAACCATATCGCAAACTACGAAAGAAAAAAAAGGGGGTTACCAATAATAATATGTGGAAGTAAATTACGTAGCATAAAGATACTGCTTTTAAAACGTTCTAGTAATTAGTCAACTACGTTTTCCTATACTATTGAACTAGCGAATACACCTACATTTACTAGAACAATAAAACACCTAACCCTTTTGTAGGAATAACATTCAAATTCAGTAAAGTCAAGTCAACCAAAATGTTAGTTTAGTTGATTGTATTAACAGAAGTATGTGGGAATGACTGCAAGTGTAGTGCAGTGGGTTCCCACTTCAAAGTGGGGCACATGCCAAAGCAGTTGAACATACAAATTAGTATTCAGACCGGCTATTAGTCTGCCAAACTTGGAATTTACAACTTATCAACCAGAACTAATTCCAATACAGTATCAGTTACTTCGACCACAGTGATTTCAATCGACTAAGTTGTAAGGATAAAGGCCTACCAACACTGATCAGTGCTTATTGGGTTAAGAAAAGATAATCTCAGTAGAAAAAGAAGCTACTTTCTGGTTACTATTTATATAATTGCAAGGTAAAGGGAAGAGTTTTGTGAATAGCTCCCTTTTGATACGTCTGCTGTTTATAGGTAACAAAGAAGAAGGCATTTTAAGTATGTTTTATATTTACAGGTTTTAGAAAAGTTGCAATGTTATTGGTATTACTGAGAATACTAAAAAAAAAACTTTACTAAACCAATTTTAAAGAAAAAGCGTTGAGATTAACTATCTAAAAGTCTTAAAGTCGTTAAGTTAGTAAATGGCTAAGTTATTACTATTATAAGTGTTATTACTACAAAAAAGATTGAGTTTTACAGCCTACAACTTTGAAAAAACGATCTTCAACCTTATATTTTACAATAAAAATTGCCTTCATCACTAAGTTTTTCCTTTTACACCAATATTTCCCTTTTCTTTACGTGATAATGGTCAATTCAATCGCCAAGATCGTTGCTTTAAGAGAAAGCACTAAAAAAAGCCAAGTTGCGCGACTTAATGTTAAATCGCTAAGTTCCTACGCTTTCGAATCACCGAGTTTACCATTAAGCCTTACTCCAGCTAAAACGTTAAGATAGCTACCTAAAACGATAATATTGATATCATTAAAGACTCTGTCAGAAATAAAGTAATTAAAAACTTCGAATCCATATTTGTGAAGAATTATAACAACGACCTCTAATTTGTGAAACACAACGAAAAGTTTAATTCAGAGTAATTGACTAACTATGTTTGGCGTTCCTTTTCCAATATAAACTACAATAACCGGGTGTCTAGTATAAAATCCCACAATAACTACGTCAAGATTTTTAAGTATTGGTGTTAAGTCATGTAGAAAAAGATAAAAAACCCTGTGAACTTTAAATTAAAAGATAAATTACGTAAAATTAGAAAGAAAAGAGGGAAACTCGATGAGGTATTATATGAATGCTTTACCTATAAAGACTCGTCATAAGCATAAAAAAAGGGAAAAGTGATTGCTAGCGATAAAATTCCTTAACGACCTCGAATATGTTTCCAAGGTTACGTTCAAGCCTAGATAAGTTCCTTAGATACTTTTACTTAAGATTAATGGTTAATCATTAATATCCGGAGAAAATTAATTCATCTATACGCCGTGAGCCCTTAAGTATACTAGTTAATTAAATAGAAACCTCGATGTACACTTTGACACTAAAGAAACTATTACTAAGTCCCTCGTAACTGAAATCTTTAAGTTACTTTGCCCTAAATTCCTCAATTCGTCTGGTTTTAGCAGTTAAATCAATAAAGGAATAGCTTTATGAGCGATCCTACTATGAGAATAACCACTAGCTTTTTACTTTTAAATCTCGTTAAAGACAACTATCCTGCTTACCAGCACCAGCCACAGTACTAATGGAGTGATCCATAGAGTCCCTACAATTAGTATATCACGCGGTCTCCTCGAAACGCCCCTATAGTAAATATGGATTACACGGAAATCATGACGTTTGATAAAATTGAGAAAGCAAAGAAGAAATATGACAGTAATTCATACAACCTCTTCGACGTTAAATTGCGCCCGTTCTTAAACATTTCCGCTAGATAAAGGTTAAATTGCCAGGTTTTTACTCGCTTTTTTTCAAGTATTCTTACCAGCTAAGCCAAGGATTACTACCTTTGGTACCTGATGAATTGTTCATTTTTCCATGAAATTTAGAATAGTCTTAAAAGCCATTTCAAATGAAATATCAATTTTATCTAATATCATACCGACCGAAATATTGTTAAATAGTTATATATATTGGATTATAAAAAGAGACGGAGAGTAAAATGGACTTCTTCAATTCAATTCTTGATAGATTGATACTTTGTTCACAAATCATGGGGAACTTAAGTGTTAGTAGAGGTTTACTTTACCAATAGGTTTGCTAAGCTATGACTGGTTATAAAGAATTGAAATACGTCTTATAATTCCCTAACGTTACATATAAAGAGTTTTCTGGACAATTGCAATCCTCGTTGACAACTGTAACGGCTCTAATCTCAAATTTGATTAATATATAACTTTAAATTTCAAAGTTTAGCGAAGACGAAAAAAAACAACTGTTATACGTATTACATCAACTGTAAGTACGAAAAGTCCGTCTAATAAGGTTAATAAAAGGCTCGAACCTAGGGACGTAACCAAGTCACTTACGGATAAAAAAATTCATTTTTTAACGTTTTTTAATCGAACAAAAAAATCACTTTAAACGTCAAAAAAGTTGAATTCGCGGTAAATAAAGCTATTGGTTAACACGCTATACTAATTCCAATTGCGAATAAAAATAGGTGATATATTATATACGCTTTCCATTTACCTTTAATTAGGATTACGTCTTACGCATTGTGAACTTTAAAGGGAAGAATATTTAAAAGGAGGAAAACAAGCCTAAAGTTATTAGCTAGTATGAAAATACCGGTACCAGACTGAAAGTAATGTAATGACTCGCCAACCACACCTTTTTATACCATCTGATAATTAAATACCACTATCGCTAATATAACGATAAATACTCTGGCTTTATGCACCTCTTTACCATTGAGAATCGCTACGCGAAGCAGGTCTTTTAGGGTATTATGACGGATATTAGGGTAGTATAATACTTGATAAGAGGTTATTAGCAATATATGATGTTATGAAAGGATACAAATACGGTTAGGGAACTTAATTATATGGATGATGGCAAAGATAAGGTCGGCTTTGGTCCTGGAAAAATATTATTTTACTGGGATTGACGCCGGTTACTATTATTGTTGTTCCTATTATTTTTTATATCTTAGAATCCCCTATCCCCTTCATTTTTAACCTTAAAAATATGAAGAGCCTTGGCGTTAAAGTTCACGTTTAAACTCATTAATTGGTTTATATTACAGGTAGTAAAAGATTTTCACCTAACTTAAAATAAAGGTATTATTGGTTTTACCTTCAAATGTTTAAAGTAGTGGTATCAAATTCAATGAAGTGGGAACTTTGTTAATTATATTATAGGTTTACCTACCCAGCAACTAACGAGCTTCATAAGTTTTTAAGGGTGATTGGTTACCAAAATATGAATTTATAGGTTTAAATATTATTAAACCACTTAACTACTATTACTGAATATATTTCCAAACACGTTAAAAACTTAAATTTACATGAAAACAATCAAAAATATAACTTTAAGGTTTTTGTAAACGTGTTTGACCTTAATAGCAAGCTATTAATTCACGTTATAAACCTCACCACGACTTTTTACAACACCAAAATCCTTCATACAATTATAGTGGGAAAAAAAACAAAACATACTACGTACTTTGTGGATTGACACGTACCTGAGATTACTAAAAGTATTCGTTTACAAAGTCATTACTAACTTCATTACAATAAATTTTCAAGTTAATGTTAATACGATGGAGATTTAATGTAAATAGGGTTTTATTAAAGCTTACTAAGGTATTAGTAAGGTCGAAAAGACTCAAGCCTTTTTACGAAAGGATTATAATATCCTTAACCTAAATATTCAAAATTTCACAACTTAAGAAATACGGCTTCATATAACGGTAAAGAGCTTAAACCATATTATCGTCCTTAACAGTCTTATATCGATTTACTGGTATTTGGAGCCTATTTATGTATGAAGACTAAATCGCTATCATGAAAAAATACCCAGAAACAAGAAGAGGCATATAGTAAATCCCTTACAAAAACTAAAAAGGAATCGGTACACCGTTAGGTTGATAACTTTCAAAACACTAGGTACTGACCATTAATAACAGACGTACTATCTCTACCCCTTAAAAACATGGTCTTTACGTAACGAAAGCTAGGTAAATGAGATGAGACGTATAAAATTTAAAGTATTATTAATTTAAACGTAGTGATCAAAATTACTAACAGCCTTATTACTTTCCGGATTACATTGGTTAAGCCGTATAAAATACCCTTTAATTTAATGAAAATTTCAACTTTGATAACCTTCGAATCGAGCGAATTAGTTAATATAATCCTTCCGAGCCGATCGTTAATAAGTAAATAAAACGTTGATCGTGTGGGAAATTACCTAAGAGGAGAATATATACTAAAGAGGTGAATATCGACGAGGGCTATAGTTATAGGAGGGTATACATAATGATGTAAGTGTTTTAAAAGAAAAGGTTTAACGAAAAACTTACCCTTAAATTACGTGTTAAAGGCATTATTAACATTATAGATAAAGCTTTCAAGAAAAGTAACTAGGTAAAGATTAACGCTCTTTTTACACAGAGAGTTGTTTAATTCTTACCATTAATATAATTTAAAGGTTAAAACGTTATAATCTTTACATTGAAAATAGTTCATGAAATTAAAGGTAAAACTTTGAATCGGCTGTACAAAAAGTCACGGCTAATTGTTTAAGGATATATTGAACAAGGTAACGATTAGATCATTTTTTAATATTTCATAATTTAAAAGATTCATTATCTTTGACTCATCGTAATTGAAATTAATTTATCCATTAAAGTAAGCAGTAAATTTCCACTTAGTAAACGGGATATAACGTAAGTATATACATAGTTTTCTACCGATTTTTAGCGGATTTTACTGTTATAATTACCGAAAAAACTGAAAGATAAATTTTCGGCTGGCACAATAATACTTTATATGAAACCTTTATACGGATCATTCGAAATAAGCGTTTATTTTTTTTTTTTACGTATGAGGCGCACTTTGAAAATCGACTTAGTATAAAGACTTCAATCTTTAACAAGTATCTATTAATTACAGAGGGTAAAAACTTCGATATCGTAGGTATATAAATTACCTATACCTTTTTTTCTCGAAATATCAAGTTTGTAACAGAAAAAGGATATTTTATCGAGAAATTAGGATTATAAAAATATAAAATAATCAAAATGTTGATTAAAGGTATATAACTTGATTTTAATACGTAGTTAACCCATATTCATAATATTAAGGCTGAAACCGGTATTTATATTAGCCTACTTTGAAAATGGTAAGCTATGAGCATCACAACTATTGATAAGGCCGACGAGGTAAAATTGTATAGATAACTAAAGTAAAGGGCTCATATAGCTTATATAACTATGATATACTTACCGGAGGTATTGTACGACCTACCAATAACAGTAAAAATATATTTACAAAACGAGGAACTAAAGAGGTGAAGTAAAAGGATGTAGTTTTAACTAAATTATTTAGAAAGAGGTATTAATATAATTTTGGTAATTTTGAACACGGTGAAGTTCATAATCTTTGCAGATGAGTTATTCGTTAACACTACTAACTTTATATCATAAATCTAGTTTTTTTAATACTCGTTAATTAGGTAAGGTTTAAAATGTAGCTTACTATTACCAGAAACCTTGTATACTTGATATTTATGAAATGTAAACGTATAATAAGTAACCTAATGACATTGAAAGTTTATAATATAATAGCAGCTTCAATATTGGTATAGTAACTAACGGCATATTAAGGAGTATTACCAAATGACTAGGTTCATCTCTGATATTTATAGTGGTGGATATAAACTTCCGAAATTTATATGAAAGCCTATCTAATATGGGTGTAACGAATGAAAAACATTTAATAATAGATGTAATAACTTCAAGGAAAGCATACGAAATACGGGAAAACGACGAAATTCAGTGGATCAACAGCAAGGATAACCCCGTTGGCGCTATAACTAAAGCCACGCTTAATGGTGCCCGGGAAGAGTTTATGAATAGAAATATACTAACCGTATAAATCGAGAGTTATGTAGACACTCGGCACGTGATTAGAAGGAACAGAGATGCCTTAGCAAACTTAAATACTGATAAGGTAATGATGTTAATGGCAACAATGATAAAGATAGTGATGGTATTATGTTGAATGGCTATCAAAAGGTACGTAAGTGGTGAAATTTGTGATGTGTATAGGTTTGTGGAGAAAGACCTGCGTAGGGGAGTTGAGGAACGGAAGGCTTGGATATAGAAAGTAAAGGGCTATGATTAATGTTAATTTTAGTATAGATTGAAAGTAATTTACAGGAGTTTCGTTTATTAATTAAGGAGCTATTTCAGAAGTTACCACCAATTGATGGTTAGCTACGCTGGCATAAAGACACAAAATAAAAAGCCGCCAGTATTGCAATATCAGTCAAATACAGTAAAGTCAAATTAACTCAACTGTTAGTTTAGTTGATTGTACTAACTGAAAATTGACTGTAGTTTGTGTGATTGACTATAAGTGTAATACAGTAGGTGTCCATTTCAAAGTGGGGCACAAACTAAAGAAGTTGGCTATAAAAATTAGTATGTAGACCGGCTAGCGATCTGCCAAACTTAGAACTTACAACTCATCAACCAGAACTAATTTCAATGCAGCATCAGTTACTTCGACCACACTAATTCGAATCGATTACGTTGCAACGATAAAGACCTACCAACACCCTTATATATTTTCACCATTCGCGATTGTTAGGAGATTATACGTTTTAAGATATTATAAAATAAATCGGGATAATGAGGTAGTTAATAGGAGACTGATCTTAATATTGAGAATGATAATAGGAAAACACTATTGTCATGGGGATTAATTATTAACGTACTAATGAAGCCAAAATTAACTTTGACCTAAGTGAATAACTATTGTTACAAAAATCGATAAATATACAAACAATTGTTAAACCGATTAAGTTTTCTAGTTTTATATCTATTACTATATTCTTTCTTTACTAGAAGAATATAAGAATCCTTGATAGTAACATCGACGTTAATGTTGAAAAACTCATCAAAAACGTTCGGAAATTTCTTCTCACCTCTAAATGAGAGCACTTTGAATTATATATTCAATGCCTAAAGTCACTAGTTTCAAATATAAAAGAGTAAAAAAATATTAAATACACTGGCATTTTAAGTACTCAGTTATCAACATGCTATACAAAGTTCCTAAATTCGTAGGGAATAAAGATGTAAAATACTTTTCTCTGGGGGTTATTGAAAACTTTACCACTATTTCTCTTAATACACTCAAACCCCACAAATATTCAAATATACACTAAAAAAAGGAAAGAGACTTAATTGAAAAATCTTCGTTGACTTATTTTACTTGAATAATAAGCCTATTCATCACATTATAGACTTAAAAATCTCTTTGACGACACTAAATTAATTAAGTCCCTATCTGCGTAAAAACTGTATAAAATGTTAAAGATATTGTTAATTTATTCCTACTTAAGCTTATTAAATATCTTTATCCACTATATTAATACCAATTATATGGTGGTAAAATTCTAAGCGAATGGTAAAATAATAGTTATTCAATATAAATAAATGCCTATAAAGGCACACTAGAATATCAAGTAGGCCGAAAAGGCGTAGTAACTATTTCCAAAGGCGTATAATATCCTTACTCTAGATATTGAAAACTTTACAAATCAGGAAGCATGCTTTTAAATAATAGTAAAGGGACTGAACAACACTGAAGACCCTGATAGCTAAATACGAACATTATTGATATTCAAAACATATTTTCGTGTAACTAATGAATCTCTGCTATTAGTACATACCTAAGCAAAAGTTATAACATATAGTAAAGCTTTAAAGAAATCATTAAAGAAATTGGTAAAGCGTCAAGTTAATAATACTTATAACACCCTTTCTCCCCCCACAACAATAGAAGTACTATTTTTATCATTATAAAGTAAAATCTGTACATAATGAAAGTTAAGCAAATCAGATAGCCTATATAAAATCTTAAATATCGTTAACTATAAAGTAGCTGTTGAAATTGCTAATAGTCTTATGAAGTTTCATATAACTTATTATTAGCCTTATATTAAGGCAAAGAACAGTAATAATAATAATAACAATAAAAAAATTTAAACCTAGAGAATTATCTAATACAATCTCTTTCCTCTTCTAATAAATAAATCGATAAAACGTCAACGGTATGATCGACCACAAAAGAGTAGAAATAATAAAGATGGGGGATATACACTGAGCTATATTTACAATAAGACTTAAATTAATAGGAAAGAGAAGATTGATTAATATTTATCTATCAAACTCCACGTATAAAATATTATGAAAACCTTGGATAAGCTTTGAAAATAAAACGATAGGGTTGAAATTGATAGACTGTTTACTCTAAGAGTTGTATAATTTATGCTAAAACGTTATTTCAACCTTCAAAACCACAATATCCCGGTTTTCAAATCTAATATTATTCTTAAGGTCAAAAGTAAAACCACGGCTAAGACGTACAAAAAGTTACGATTAATGACTTTGAAGTACAGTAATAAAATCAAACGTTAGATCCTTATATAATCTAAAACAATGTAAAAGATTAATCAATGTTTAATAGTTACATTCACATTAAGGTTACTCAATAAAGCGAATAAAAAGCTCACCCTTAATAACTGTAGTATTACTCAAAGGTATACGAAGTCAACAACTGATTGATCAACGATCGTCTTATTAAAATGGTTATAAAAACAACGTAACAATTACCCATTGGAAACGCTTATAAATTATGTCGAACCATTGTACGAGCTAAATAAATTGAAATTTTATCAGTTTCTAATTTATCAATCGTACTTTAAATCGAGATTATACATGAAATCTATAACTTACAACCTGTATTTATGAATCAAATATAAGGAAAATAACGGCTCAATAGGTATATAAATCAATGATAGTCTTTTCGTCTGAAATGATAACTTTATAATCTCGAAATAACCTATAATTAAAGACTTCAAGTTTCGAGATTGTAAGCCGGTTATAACCTTGCCGAATGGTAAATACATAAATTTCAACAATTCATCAACTCGAAAATATAATGTTCACGATATTAGTAACTACCTAAAATTAGGTCAAAAGGGTTAAAACGTTAACCAGGATACAATTGATAAGATTAATTTAACCGAAGCTTAAAGGTATGTGGACTAACGCGTTTATAATAGCTATGTCGAGACCCTATGCCAACCGAAGACGTTTTACGATATTTCTATTGATATACAAGCTTCAAACCCAATGGACAAAGAGTAAGATCGATTGAAGAAAAGGTTAAACTAGCAAATAAAATGTTTGAATCATAGGAATGATATAATTCCGATTAATTTGACGAAAATAAAATTAATAATCATTAAAAACAACTCATATTTCAATAACACTGACCGACTATTATAAATAAGATTAGTTATAATTGTTATTAATAAAAATGGTTTATATAAAAAGTAGTTTAGAATTATGAATGTCGATATTATTAGATATTACCATAGTTAGCAAATGTAGGATACTACATTTGCAAAGTGCATGGCAGCGTATCATACTGTAAGATGCGCGTATAATGCTGCAGGATGCACTCTTGTAGAGTGCATCATAGTGTATTACGCTCTAGCAGGGACATTGACAGAGTATATGGTAAAGTGCTACGCTCCAGGTAAAAACTTATAAGCTCTTACTTGAGGCGTGCACTCTCCAGATGCATATTCTCTCTTTTTCTTTTATTTATCATCAATACTATTAATATTACTATTTTTAATATTGTTTCCTTTATATATTAACATATAAACCTTGCCGACACTAATTAGTAGCCAACTAGTTGGACTACAGATAGTTTAGGAAACAAAAAACTAACCTTAATTGAATACCTATAGCGAAATGATATCGCGGTTTCAACTGTTTTGTACACTAATATTAAAATTTATAAGAAATATATAGGAGTGAAGAAAGACCGTAGAACCCGGAGTAAGTTTGAGAAAAAGAATTTCAATATGATATTATCAATTCGGTTAGTTCCATTTGACTAATAAAACCCTCATTACGCTACCTATCAACTCGGCTGATGCTTTAAACGTATCCGTGTACTTTTTAGAAAGCGTTCCATGATATATCAGCCACGTAAGCTATTAAGTTTTGGACCCTTTTGTTAGGACATATCCGGCTATTATCTTCGTAAGTTATTCAGTTTCAAACCCTTTATTGGGACTTACCTGAATAAAAGTCTGTATTTATACCGTCTACTCATACTTTGAAAGCGGCTAAAACAACTTTGGAAAAGCTTCAGTAAATTTGGAGAGCATTTAAAACAGCTTTCAAAGCGTCTATTCAAAATACTTTATGCATTTAAAACAACTTTGAAATCGTTTCAGCAAATTAAGAAAGCGCCTAAGATAGTTTTTGAAGCGTTTACCATTATATTGAAATCGATGAAAGCAATAAATTACACTCTTATACTATTTTCACTCTTGTACCAATTCTATATTCCGAATACCCAATATTTTCCCTCTGTTTACTTTATTATATACCGTTTATTTGAGATGTCATTTGAGATGTTTGAGTTTACTAATTACTTAGCTAGGGCAGCTCTTGCAAGCTCTAAATGATTAGTTTGGAACATTTGACCTATTTGTAGTTACGTTTCATTTGAAACGTTTAACTAATTCGTGTTTACACCTTATTTGTATTTTATTTGTACTAGTAAGCTTGAAAAATTTTATTTGGAACTCTTTATTACATTTAATTTCTTCAATTTGTATATTATATGGCTTGATTTGCTATTTTATTTTGAGACCTTTTTAATTATATTATTTCAGTGGTGCTGGAATCTCAGTTATTATATTATATTTGATTTTGTAACGTTCCAGTGCATTTTGAAAACGATCAAAATATTATTGAAAACTTTTCGACATATTCCAAAAGCATTGAAGGAAGAATTAAGGAGTTTTCAGCACCTATAATAGCTTTTTAAGCGATTAGATACATTTTAATTCCCATAATCGTAGCTTAACCATAAACAACTCGAGGTAAAACAGAAAAATGTATAAACCGTTCTTGATATATAATACTTCAGAAAAAACGTTTCAAAGTTTATTAAAATAAACCTATGAAATAATAAAATGAAAGTACCAATAAAAAACCTCATCCCTTAAAGTACCAATATATACTTTATAAATGTAGTTTTCTCACTATTGGGATAGAAAAATGTAAGGGATTGACTTATTAGAAATTTTTTGAGAGAACTTCGAGGATTTGACGTTGGAAATGAGGCGTACGGTGTATACATCGATATCAAACGAATTAAAATCACAATTACGGAGCGGATATATTAATACACCAGGTAGAAAAAACGTTTGTATTGTTAAAACGCTAATTACTATAGCTTAACTTCATAAAATGCCAGATTAGAATAAAGAATAAATACAAAACGCAGACTTTATAAAAGGTTATTGATTAAGGGTGATTCAAAACGGCTTATTAAAAACTTTATAGAAAAATTAATCTTATACTCGGCTTAAAAAGAATGGAAGGGCTGCAAAGGTTATCCAAAACTTGGGTTTAGCAAGAGAAAAAGCAGCGAAAGTCATTCTTTACTCGGACTTCAAAAGAGGAAGGTCTAATCATATCATTTTCTACTCGTGTTTCAAAGAAGAAAGAGCTGTAAGAGTTATCCCCTCAAAACAGAATATTGGGTTACCCAACAACAGAGAAATTGAACACCTACGAAAACGTTTAATTTCTTACTAAGGTAAATTACTGTAGATATTATTATATATCCTTTTAGTTAGTACATGTAGGTCAAGTAGCAGTGTACTACACTGTAAGGTACACTCCTGCAGAGTGTATGATAACGTGTCACGCTGTAGGCTGCACTCTTGCAAAGTGCATCATGCGTGGTACGGTCTAGATGGAGCGTTCCAAAGTGTATGGAAAAAGTGCCACTGCCCGGATGAGAGGTTTATAATCTCCTATCCGTGGCGTATACTTTTTAAATTTTTTCCTTTTAACTTATTTATCTTTACTATTATAATATCAATATTTACGATTACTCTTTTAATTTTTTACATTTATGTGAATCAGGCAAAATCTTTGCCGACATTAATTAGTAGCCGACTAGATAGATTTTAGATAGCTAAGGAAAGAAGAGACAAACCGAAGTTGAATAACTATAACGGGATACTATATCGGTTTTAATTATTTGTGGTTTACCATTACACCTGATAAAAACTATACGGGAGTGTGGAATTACTCGAGAACGCCTTTAAAACACGAAACGTAGAAAAACTGTAAGATTCGAAATGATTTTAAAAAGTATCACTTTATTATAATACTATTAATCAGTTGATTCTTTATTTACTAAAAGTTCTGTTACGTTAACCGTTTACTTGTTTTGGCGCTTTGAACGTATCCGGGCATTTTTTAAAAGTGTTCTATTATGTATTAGATTATGTAGACAAAATCTACTAAGTTTTTAAACCGTTCGTTAGAACCTACCTGATTTAAACATAGTATCCAAACCGCTTACAAAACCCAAAAGAGGTTACGAACGTAACACCTAAACCTTTCGTTGTTACTAAGAACGGCTACAATATTACAATCCGAACCAGTTATTAAATACAAACTAGGCCTTATATACCGGATTATACTATACACCTCCCTATATCTATATTTTCCTTTCCCTTTTTACATTTGACTTATCCGCCTTTCCACGTTCACCTTATACCGCGTGTTTTATCTTTAGTATTTCCGACGTTCAAGGTTTTTTTTTTGCCGCTCAACTAGTATAGAGTTAATCAGCGCTAATGAAACTAATTTGAGACGCTTGATTAGGCTGTGGTTACGTTCTATTCGCGTATTATTTGTATTTTATTTGTATTAGTAAGTATTAGACGCTTAATTTCCTTCGTATTTACGTATTAATACACTTTGATCTAAGTTTCGAACGTACTTGAAACCCAATTAAGATGAAAAACGAACAATTTACATCGTTTTAACGTCACAAGTGTATGTAGAAATTACCTACCTTAGTTATAACTATAGATTTATTAGTAAAGAACCTGTTAAAAGCTAACGCATACATGGAAAATCTTTTTATAAATACATCGTTTCGTAGTAGTATTTTCAATATTAAGACCTTAACCTATAAAATAACAAAATAGATATTTTAGTAGGGGATTTAAACACTTTTTCGGCAAATACATATGTTATTAATTCGATATTTAATTATTGTAACGGAGAAATTAAAAGAAGAGACTAGTTCGAATATTTTAAAAATTATTTTACAGATTAGATACTGAATATGTAACTTATAGTTGATAATACGATTTATAAAATATTACGAAAACAACTACAGAGCGAAGGTATTAATACGACCAGTGTAAATAATAGCTGTATTGTAAAGGCCTTATTATCAACGGCCTAACCTAAATAAATGCTGAAGTAGATAAACGATAAAGTGATAAAAGTGAAGTTTGTAAAGGGATACTATTTAAAAAAGCATTGGGATCGCTTGCTTAAAATGATAGATAGGGAGCGAGAAAAGCTTTAGTAAATAGAATAAAAGGCGTTTAATAAGGTTAAAAACTTATAGCGAAGTGGAAACGGAGCTAAATAAATTGACGAAAAAAAGGGAATTACCGTAAAGATCGTTAACAACGTGAGTTAAATACGAACCTTTCCTAAAACGTAATTTTGATTAAATATTAAGATAAGTATATGCCCCGAATACCGTTAACAACTAGTTTAGTTACGAAAAAAGCGGCCTAAATGAAAAAAAAAAACAAAAAAAAAAAAAAAACAAAAAAAAAACAGCTTACTTTAAGAAAAAAATAAGCGGTGTAAAACCTTAATACATATTCTATGGATTAATAATCGTTAACTATGATCCTCACCGTAACCCTTTACTGTACTGTTTTCTTATTGATAAAAGTAAGTTTACAAAGTTTCATAACTTAGTTAGAATTTGATATAAGGACGAGAATTATAACGGCGAACCATACGATATACTAGATAATAAAATACGTGTAATGATTCATATATGTAAAAAATATAGAAATTGAACCGTCCTAATTTTACGTTATGTTACCCTATATACTATTTAAATAAACCAAAAAGTGGTAAATATATTATTTTACGTAGGTAGATATATTTAAGGGGTATTATGGCTGTTTAAAATTACATTTCCATATATAAAATAACTACGAATTTTACAACAGAAATTGGATTAGAATAACCTAGGAATCCAGGAAAAATTAACCTGATACGTTGATGAAAACCTATAGAAGGTACTTGTCGCCTTATTGAAAAAGTTCCTAAAGTGCTAGACGGCTTTTAAACTAGAATATCAAGGTAATAAATCATTTATAGAAGTAGTAATGAAAGTATACCGCAGAAACCTAGATTTCGACCTGATATCATTTAAACACAAAAAAGACTTAAAGGCCTTTTATGTAAGTTTTAAAATATGGTTTGAAACTTTTATACTCCGATAAACGAGTTTCTGAGTAGTATTTATGACCGATGAAATTTAAAGTCGAGGGCAAAATTATTAAGGTAGAACTTATCGAAACCACTTACCACGTTTTAAATTGAAGGTTTAAAGTTTATCCGAGGTAAAATAAGGGCCTTAAATACAATTACCAGAAACAGAGGTATTAGGGAGGGAGACCTCGAGATAAAGGGTAGATTAGCTATTATCGAGGATGATTCTACAGTTACAAACGAAATGAATGGTGGTTATAGTAATACTGACGAAAAGGTATACAAAGGCTTACAAATTTGTAGAAACGTTATATTATACGCTGTAAGATCGGCTATTAATTAATCAATTACGTAGTATACTAATAAATTCGGATCAAACGACTGTTTCGGGCGGATTACCCCGTTAAGAACCGGATAAAAGCCAATTTTACAATATAAATAGCCGAGTACAAACGCGAAAAAAATAATTTTCATATTTACCTTTACGAATATACCTCCAGAAAAGAAAATTTTAAATTTGATTATATTTACGTAATAGCCTAAGCCAATGATACCGTTTAGCGTATTTTTATAGGCTTATAAGACGTCTTCTTCCTATATAGTATAGGTTTGAACTACGTAAACAGAGTGTTAAACGTATATATGACGTCTAATTTACGTTTTTAGATAAATACAGCAATCGGTTTCAGGGTATTATACCTAATACCGACGCGGCCGAAATCTTAACGGCCGGAAAACGATAATTCAACGCGTTTGTAGCGAATTTCCAGAAGTTTTGACTCGATTAAATAGGAAAATACCGAAATTTTTTGTTCGAAAAAAATAGAAAGTTATTGGTTGAGATGGTTCTTATAAATATACTATTGGGACTGGTTAAGTTTTATGTAATGGACTTTGAAATGCCGTTTTTATTTTCGTTAGCCAATATAAATAAGTTCAGAATCAAGGTCCGGAATACGATTAATCAACTTGTTCACGTTTCGGATAGCGTATTCGTACCATTCCAGTTTAAGTTCGACTATTTGTGTTTTCTCCCGAAATACAAACGATTAAAGATTTTTATTTAATGTAGATGTAATTACAGATATTATATCACCGATTCGGATACCTAATTATAAAATGCCTCTTACAGCTATTTTACGTTGCAGGGTATACGGATATAGGAAAAGATGTTGAAATAGTATTACATGAAGTGCAGTAGGTTGACTTTACTTACAGTAAAGTTGACTGTACTGAAAGTTGAGTGTATTGCTTTATACGGACTTCCCGCATTGGGTGTAAGTCGAGTGCAGTACGCTGCACTTCATTCTAGGGCACGGGCTAAGCAATTGGCCATAAAAATTACAGTGCAGATAGGCTAGCAGTCTGACAAACCTAGAACAATACATACAACATCTAACTACTGCAATACTACTGTTACTTCAAAGAAGACCATTCGAATCGACAACATTGCAACGTTCAAAGACCTACTAATACTGATTAGTGCTTGCCTACTAGGTTAAGAACAGATAAGCTAATTATAAGAAGAAGCTACTTTTTGGTTACGCTCTACTTCAATAACAGCAGTTAGGGTAAAGGAAAGATTCTTGCGAAGAGCCTCTATTAGTACTGCGCCAGTCCCCAATGGCAGGAAAACAGAGAAGACTTTTAGGTTACTTTAATCCCCAACAGCAATCTGGAAGTAAGCGATGGTATCGCTACTTGAAAGCACCAAGAAATATTCATTGATTCTTTTTGAAGAGCGTTGAAATTAACCGCTAAAAGTCTTAAACGCCAAGTTGGCAAACGGCTAAGTCAGTACTACTGCGAGTATTACTATTGCAAAAACGACTAATTCCCTACGCCAAATAACCACAACAAATAACCTTCGCCCTTTACCACCAACTTTTGCCCTTAACTTATACCAATAACAACCTTTAACCTTACCCTTTACAACAAATCTTTGCCCCTAATTTACTCTTTTCACTTCCCACGTTACTTCAATCGTCAAGTTCTCTATTCTAGGCGAAAATACCAAGTTACGTCGAGAACGCCACGTTACGTAACCTTACGCCAAGCCACTAAGTCACCAAGTCACCAAATCCCCAATTTTACACGTGACTTTACGTTAAAACACCAAGTCCCTACGCCCTAAGATCATTAAGTCCTTCGCCCTACACGCCTACTATGCTTTACACAAGTCTTCAAATGTTTATCACCACGTTTGCTTTGAAGCTATCACCAACCCTGTCAGGAAAGAAGCTATTAAAACGCTCAGAGCTACCTTTACCAAATACTATAACTGTGACCTTTGGAGTGAAGACGTTGACGAAGACTTAACCAAAGAACACCTGGTCAACTTCGTCGGCAATTTCATCGTCGAGCAAGATAGCGAAAAAGAACGTGACTGCGGTAACCGTGCTTTTCGCAAATATTGTGAGTTTTTCGACGACTGGACTATTGACATGTGAAAGAAGATTTAGAAAGCTATTAAGTCCAAGCTGAAAGAAGAAATTGAACGCCGAGGAATCTATGTGCTAGAGAAGACCTCTACAAGGCTAGCAGAGACCCTATTTAACTTGGTCTAGCTTAAAGAATGCCCCTAAGACCAACGGTTTAAAAGAAAGGGCATTGAGGAACCTTAACGCTTTTATATACGTTTCAGAGGACCCCTAATTTACCTTTGACTAAGTTAAGCCTTTTTACGCGTTAGCGATAAAAAACTTGTTAACCTGTTCGAAAGTTTAGTACTACTACGTGACAATGCAGAATACGCCCTTAGCGGTGGAAAAGTACGTAAAGCAGCAGTTGCTAACGCGGCTAGAGGTATTAACGTTAGTGTTTTATAATAGTTAATTAAGCAAGATCATTAGGCTTCCCAGAACCTTTAAGAACCTAGCGTTCTTTAGCAAGCTTACCGTTAAGATCTTTAAGAATCTTTTCCCTTTAGATACACCTACGCGCGCGAATCTATTATTGGCCCTACTACAGGACTTTACACCTTGGGCCAAGCGACTGGAAATTACCCTTAACACCGGATTTTAAAACCTTTAAGACTTAAACAGCTAGTAAATACTAACCAAGCTTGGGATGACTATCGCGACCTTCCCCTAAGACTTGCCAGGATGGTTAATATCAATTATAAGTTGATAACGGACTTCGCTAAGATTTGGTATAATATAGAAAAGTATGACGGAAAGCATTACAACCTCCTCTACATTGAGATAATGTCTTTCCTCAATATTTACAAGTAAATAGAGGTTTTATTTACTGGTTTTTACTTACTATTTCCCGAAATTCTTATAGGTTACGCCAAAGACTATTACTTAACATTTCTAACGAATGCTATTACGTTTCGCAAGATTTACGATGGCATAAAAAGCAACTTCAAATACAACGTTTACCTTGCGTAATACTATATAAACTAGGCCACTATGCTGTGGATTACAATAATAATGAAGAAGAAAGAAGAGGAATCACTAATGAATGTTTTTAATTAAATATTTGACAAGCTAATGATGTGTTAAAAAGTATTGGGGAAGGCCTACGTTGGTAAAGTTACACTTCGCGAGCAGGTACGAGTAGCTGTTACGGGCGTTAATAAGTTCGGATACGCCTTATAATATTTAGATGCTATTTGTAAAGGCTTTTTTAGCTAGTTGCGCTTTTTGTTTGCTACTGCAATAGCACGTATACCAAACTCGCTCGGTATATATTTCCAAGTTGGCAATTTCCTTAATGTGGATGAGGAAGACCTTACGGTAGTTAATTACGTCGACTGTAAGTACGGGAGCTTATAACGCCTAAAGTTAGGTTTATTAACCTCGGCCCTAAACTAGAGGTAGTACCTACGCTGGCGTTAATAAGATTTAAGCGTATTTATTAACCATAAGTACTCTCGTTTTAATAGTAGTAAGAGATGTTGGATTTGTGATAAGATCGGTTACTGGTTAATTTGTTACCCCCCCACCGAGCGTAATAATAGGAAAGTAGTGTATTACGTTTATTACCTTATTACTTCGAAATAAGATTACTTAAATTAGGTAACAAATACTAAAGGCGACGAGTTAACTGACGTCGCTAACGCCTTAAAGTAGATGAAGTAATACGAAAATACTGCTTTTGACACGATAGCCTAGTAACTAGCCGACTATGCCTTTTTGTATCGTTTAGGTGGTAAAAAACTTTACTTTTACCCTAAATATACCTTTAA
This sequence comes from Anisogramma anomala, assembly GCA_038502455.1. Taxonomy (NCBI): domain Eukaryota; kingdom Fungi; phylum Ascomycota; class Sordariomycetes; order Diaporthales; family Gnomoniaceae; genus Anisogramma; species Anisogramma anomala. Next base: position 29,699,620 of record JASMMZ010000004.1, read on the forward strand.
TCCCTTATACATCTTTGACCTTCGTGATTGTTGTACAAATTACACGTTTTAAGGTATTATATTAAATATAGGAGTAGTAAGGTATTCAACAGGAGGCTATTCGCAGTACGTGACACTGCGGAGGGAAATCATTACTGCTACTGAGATTAATTGTTACAATGCGGATAAGGCTAAAGTTGGCTTTAGCCTAGGCGAATGATTATCGTTATTAAGAATAACGGTAGTTTAAACTATTGTAAAAGCAATTATGTTTTATATACTTCAATCTCCTACCCCTTTCCTACTTTTTCTAAAGGATATAAAGACCTTCGGAGTTAACGTGAACGTCAAAGTAAACGAGTTAGTTAAGAATAGCTAAAGGTTTCCACTCACTTTTACGTGGAGGCACTTATAATTTTATCTTAAACGTCCGGAAGCAGTGGAATTAAACCTTATAGAGCCGGAGTTACGTTAACTATAACGGCATTTTAACTACCTAGCTATTAACAAATTATATAGAGTCTTAAAAATCCATAAGGCATAATGATATGGTATACTTTACCCTAAAGGCCATTAAAAGGACTTGAAACCACTAACAAACGTATACTTAAATCCCCCAGAGATTTGAATTTACATTAAAAGACGATAAGGACTTCAATTATAAGATATTTATTAATGTGTTTGACTTGAATAACAAGTCTATTTTACATGTCATTAACTTCGTAACCTTTTTTTACGGAGTCAAGTTTTTGAAGTCCCTTTTAGCAAAAGGATACGTGGAAAATGTTTAAGATACTGTGGATTGACACGTATCTAAGCCTACTTAACGTCGTAATTTACGATACCAGTACTAACTTTATGGTGGCGGAGTTTTAGGAAGATGTTAAGATAATAGGTATTTAGTGTAAATAGGTACCTGTAAAAGCCTATTGGAACATTATAAAGGTTAGAAAGGTATACTCTCTACATCGTCGAGCGTATGACATCCTTAAATTGGAAATTGAAAGCTTTACGGATTCGGAAACACGTTTATAAATGGCAGTAAAAGGATTTAATAACACCGTGGGCCCTGACAACCTAGTACCAACGTTGTTGGTTTTTAAAGCGTATTTACGTTTGACGAGTGAATATCTGCTCTCAGCAAGTACTTAAAAACGTGTTACAGCTTATAACAAAGCTTTGGGGAAATTACAAAAGGAATCAGTATATCGCTAGGTTTAATAACACCTTTAACACCATAAACGGGCCTATAATAATCGACGTGTTTGCTTTACTATTATAAAGTAAAGTCCTTGTATGATGGGAGCCGGGCAAATAGGAGGGGCCGTATAAGATATTAAGCATTGTAAACTTTGAAGTGGTTATTAAAACTACTAACGGCCATATATCTTTCCGAATTACTTAGATTAAGCCTTACATAAGGGATTATTAAAACTTTCGGCAAACCTTTTAAGAAAAGCGACAAAGTCGAGATCGATGGTTTCATAACTCGAGGTGTAGTATAATTTATGCCGAAGGCTTACTTTAACCTTTAAAACCCAAATATTATGATCTTTGAGTTGAGGATTATTTACGAGGTTAAAGGTAAGACCACGGGGTGGCCGTATAAAAAGTTACGGTTAATCGCTTAAGGATACAGCGATAAAGGTAAGGACTAGATCTTTATGTAGTTGTTAACGATTTGGAAGATTAGTAAGAGTTTGGTGGTACCTTGGCAGTGAGTTTATTAATCAAATTTAAAGTTAAGTTTATACTTAATGGCTGTGATATTACGTAAGCCTATATATAATTAGTAACGGATTTATAATGGATTGTATTGTTAGAACTGCTATAGGAACTCCACGTTATTTACCTATTAGGAACGGTAATATGGTATGTCAAACCACTATATAAATTGAATAGAGTAGGCGTTTATTAGTTTTGAACTTATCAGTTGCACTTTAAGGTCCGGCTGGCGATAAAATATTTAATATATGACCCGTACTTGTTGGTAACATAAAAGAAGGATTTTGGAATAATAGGCATGTAAACTGACGATACCTTTTTCGTCGGAACGGCTAGCTTTCTAGTATAAGAATAACAAGCAATCGAATACTTTAAGTTTTGGAATTATAATCCGGTGACGACGTTGACGGAAAACAATTAACTTGACTTTAATGGATCTTTAATCCGAATGTTTGGTGTTAATACTGGCTTGAGCTTTTGTTAAAAGGGCCAGGGCGCTATTCTTACCACAATCGAAAAGACTGATAAGGCTAGAGCTTAACGGTACTTGGAATAGCGTGTATGGGGTAGCTATATTGCCACTTCATACTAACCAGAAGCCTTATGCGATTTATCTATTACGGTATAAGTATAAATACTAACGGATAAATATTTTAATTGATTAAATAAGAGGTTGAAGTGGCAGATGCAAAACCTGGACCGCAGAATTAATATAGTGCTCATCGACCTTTTAAAGGTTAAGTTGATAATTTTTACGGACGGGTCCGTTATAAATAACACCGATTTATCTTTTTAAATCGGCTTTTCAATAACCCTTGTTAATGAAGATAGGTGGGAAGAGCAGTTTAAAATTACCGGTAACCTGATTTACTTAACCTCCGTTAAGTATAAGAGGATTATAAGAAACGTGTTGGCTTCGAGGATTTACGGTATGATAGTAGGCTTTGACGTAAACATAGCGTTATGGGAAACCCTTAACCTTATTATTAGGCAGCTAAAGATTTCCTCTATCCCTGTGGTGATTTATACCGACTTAAGGAGTCTTTTCGAGTGCATGATAGAGCTCGGAATTATTAGTGAAAAATACCTGATGATCGATGTGACATCACTTAGCAAAGCTTACGAAGGGAGAGAGATTGAAGAGTTCTGATGGATCGATGACAAAGATAATCCTGAAGATGTTATGATGAAGGTTACATTAAATAAAGCTTTGGAAAGATTTTTAAACAATAACAAACTAACCATACGTATTAATAGATACATGGATAAACCGCTCAAAAAGCACAGATTACGTGACGGCGGATAAGAATGTACTGGTAGATTGGAAAAATGTCAGGGGATTGATAATGACGATCTGTTTGAGTAGTATACTTATAGTTGCGAAAGGCTGTGACGAAAGAACTTTTTGTAGGAGTTGATGAACTCGAACCTCGGAGTAATGAAGTAATTAAGGTTAAATTAAGTTAATTTGTATACGATTGGATGTAATACAGTATAGTATTTAATATAAATTGACAGGGGTTACGAGGCTGCTATTCAGCACTAACTAGAAAAGATTGGTTAGTCATACTAGAGTACGCATATAAACTAAAAAGCCGCCAGTGTTGGAATAGTATTACATACAATGCAATAGATCGACTTGACTTATAATAAAGTTAACTGTACTGCAAGTTGAGTGTATTGCTTTGTACGGACTTACCACATTAGGTGTAAGTTGAGTGCAATACGCTGCACTTCACCCTAAGGCACGAGCCAAGAAATTAGCTATACAAATTACAATGTAGACCGGCTAGCGGTCTGCCAAACCTAGAACAATACATTCACCATCTGACTACTGCAATACTACTGTTACTTCGAAGAAAACCATTCGAATCGACAACGTTGCGACGTCTAAAGGCTTACTAAGAAAAGACCTATTTAAAATTATCGAAAAGTTTTGTTATAAGTATTAGTTACATTTACAGACCTTACGGCGGTTTAAATTCCGCCTTTAGAACGATATAAACTTTAATCACAATGTAATTATCGATATTATATATTCAAATAGTTAGCCGCTATCATATGCCGTCAACGCTACAATATTATCCAAGGCCATTAAGTTCATATAAAGCGTTTCTATAACAGATTGTTAGGACGTTTTCATTGATTTCTTGTTAAACTCTTACTTAGGGATTTCGGATTGGATTGCTTATGACGTTGAAACGGCTTTGACTTTATTAAGTAGCGTACAAACGTTAGAATCGTTGGCAGCAAATGTAAACAGATATTAGTGAAAATATTGTAAGATATTAACAAATATAAACGTTATTATGAACCGTTAAGAAGGGTGTATATAGTGTTATCTAAAACTTTAAAGAGTATTAGGTTGAAGAAAATTATCTTGTAAATAGCGATTAACGACGTTAATAATGTTTTCGGATTGAATAGACTAATCTTTACGCTTCTTGTTATTAGTATTTACCTAAGGATTTATATAAACTTTGTACCATCAATATTTATGGTATAAAGGGCGAATGTAATATAGAAAGCCATGGTAATATTGAGTTCCCTGTGGATTAAAAAAAAAGTTTTAAAAGCGTTGGATATAAGAAATCGCCTACGTAAAACTGGAATTTTAGACCTACTATTGCGGTTTAAGGTTTTGGTTTAGAAAATTAAGGATAGATAAATTGGCTTTTGAAAAAATATCAGATTCAAAGGCTATGTTATATTTGCTCATTTTCAAAAGATATGAATTCATTTCGTTAGATAATGGTATGGTAGTACAGAAGAAAAAAGGTAGTAAAAAGCGGCTTAAAATTGTAGTCCGATTAGAACCGCCGACGGAGTTACTTTTAATACAACGAATCTAAACCGGTTTTAATTTTAGTTGAACTCTCGAATCATACTTTCGATCTGTTATTATTATACGAAAGCGGTCCATTTATATAAATACTATTGGCATTTCGCTGCTGGGGCCATCTTTTTAGCTTGATAATTTTAAAAAGGTTTGAAAACTTTGTTGTAGACTTTTTCATTATTTAAAAGGAGATGGTGAACTGCGAGCTTAGCTTAAAGCTTCGCCGAAATGGTAGTATTACCGCCTCAAGCGCCCTGTGCGAATAATTTACTTAAATGGAAGTCTTTATTTTAGTTGACTCAGACATTTTTTGTTTTAAACGATTCGACTTAACGGTTTACAGTACCTATAGAATCTTTCCTATTCTTTTCGTATACGAAGTTAAGAACAAAATCGGAAAACTATACGAAAATACCCGCCTAATTATAAAAGAATATAAAGACTACAGTAAAAAGGATATTATAACCTTTTTGCTCACCTTATAATAGGTTAACCACCGCTTGATTTTTATATTCGTAGTATTGGTAGGGATTTAGACGTTGCAAAGTTGTCGATTCGATTGGTCGAAGTAACAGTAGTATTGCGTGGTCAGATGGTGGATTTATTGTTTTAGGTTTGGCAGACCGCTAGCCGGTCTGCACTGTACTTTGTATGGCTAATTACTTGGTCCGTACCCTAGAGTGAAGTGCAGTATACTGCACTCGACTTATACCTAATGAGGTAAGTCTTTACAAAGCAATACACTTAACTTGTAGTACTGTTAACTCTACTGTAAGTAAGGTTGGCCTATTGCATTACATGCAATACTATTCCAATACTAGCAGCTTTTGAGTTTGTACGCACACGTTAGTATAGCTAACTAATATTTTCAGGTTACCACTAAATTGCCTTCGAGTCAACTAGCCAGACTCCTGCCAATTCCAGTCGACTTTTATACTAAATTATACCCATTTGTATACAAATTGACCCTATTTAACCTGAATTTATTTGTTGCCCTAAGGTCCGAATTTATTAACTCCTATAAAACGTTCTTCTGCTATAGGTCTTCATAAGCCTTTATTTTCATTGTGCTACTTAAACTAATCACTATTCTTAACTGTAATGATCACACTAAATACCCGTGAGTATATAGAAGGTGTCAGAAGGTTTATGTTATCAAGATGGTAGCAGAGGTGCTGAGTGAACAATATTGCAACCGTGCCAGTAATGATCAAAAGCCGTGAGGCTATTCAGATGTGTAGACTAAATACTTAGATTGACAACTGAAGAGCTATAAAGGAAATACTATCTATATGGTAATGACTGTGTCTTTATATCCTATAGCCTTCATACCATCTTCAGTACTAGACTGTTGAAGTCGCTGGTCGCATCCTGCGGTCCTATGTATTATCGACTAAACTGCTCTTCAGTCCTTGCGGTCTCAACCCTAACCCTGGATCCTTACATAAGAGATATCCCCGTTTGATGTGTTGGAAATCAAGCTTCTGATAGCGCAGGAGACCGCTAGCCTGTTCCATGACCTGCAGTTGGTTCTTGAGTTATAACATTAACTCTCTGGTAGTTTTCTAACTTGACAGTATATCCCTGTTTGCCGTTATATAACTTATGCTTTCTGGGTGGCCTATTGACGTAGCACTCGATGCATATAGTTAGCATATTGATATCTATAAACCTTTTTAAGGCTTTGTTTAGTGTCAACTTCATTATGGTATTTGCGGGATTGTCTTTATTATCGATTTATCGAAACTCCTTAATCTACCTCTTTTTATAAGCTTTATGGAGTGCCATTTCGTCGATTATCAGGCGTTTTTCACTGGTGGATCCAAGCTTTAAGAGGTATTAGAAAAGGCTTTTTGAGTTTATATAGATTATTACCGGAATAGAAGGATTCTTTAGATACCTGATAATACAGTTAAAGTTTTCCCTTAGTATTATTCCTACATTAAAGCCCGTTATTTTATCATAGACCTCTGAGGCTAATACGTTCCGTGTAATTCTTTTATACTTGACCGTGGTTTAGTGGATTAAGTTGACGATAATAATAAATTGGCATTTCCGCAAAAAAAAATTCAAAGAAGGTTATTAAAAAGCCGATATATAAAGAAAAATCAGTGTTGTTTATAGAGGATCAATCTGTAAAAATTATTAGCATAGAGTTTAAGAGATCGATTGTAATTATATTGATTTCGTGATCCAGGTTTCGCATTTACTATTCGATCTTTTCATTTAGCCGGTTACAGTCTTTATCCGCTAGCTTTTGTATTGTCTTCGCGATAAATAGGTCATAAAAGGCTTCCAGTTAATATAAGGTAATATTATAGCTACTTTAAGTACGATATTCAAAGTACCGTTAAACTTTAACCTCGCCAGTATTGTTAATTATAGCTAAAACATCGCTTTAGACCCTTTGTCGAAAGTAAGGGCTGGTATTAATACCAAGTATACGGATTGACAATCTATTAAATTCAAGTTTATCACCTCACGTAAACGTTATTACCGGCTTATAATTTCAGAATTTAAAATCCTTAATCGCTTGCTGTGTTAATTTTATAAATCTAGCCATTGTGATGAAGAGGTTATCATTAATTCATATGCCCATTACGCCGAAGTCCTTTTTTTACGTCACTAGCAAATACGGATCGTATATTAAAAACTTAATTGTTAATCGGAATTTAAAGTGCAATTGATAGGTTAAGAATGAATAAACGTTTGCTTTAACTAATTCGTATAATGGCTTAATACATCGTATTACCGTACCTAAAAAGTAGATGACACGGAGTTCCTATGCTAGTTTTAGTAACACGATTCTTTGTAAATCCATTGTTAATTACGTGTAGGCTTACGTTATATTACGGCTATTAAACGTAAACTTGTCCTTTGTTTTAGCTAATGAACTTATTACTAAAACGACCATTACACTCTAGATCATTTTCTATATAATTAACGACTATATAAAGATCCAGCTTTTTCCTTTATTACTATATCATTAAACGATTAAACGTAAATTTTCGTACGGCCGCCCCGTGGTCTTTCCTTTAACCTTGTGGACAATCCTCGATTTAAAAATCGTAACGTTGGGGTTTTAGAGGTTATATAGGTTTTCGACACTAATTATACAACCCTTCAAATTAACAAGTCATTAATCTCGACCTTACCGCTTACCTTAAAATGTTTACCGAAAGATTTTTCTAATCTCTTGTATTCGAAGCTTAAGTATTCAGTTTTCGTTATCCTTTTCTTTCCTGTTTATTTAAGTAGTATTGTAAATGCGGTCCAGTATATATTCCTCTTTTTTAACGTTTTTCTTCTCTTTCAGGAGTTGTTTGCGCCGGAAAAGTTTTATAAGTTTGTTGATAATAGGTGGAGAAGGTCTCTATTCATTCGATTATTTGGTTCAAGGGTTTTTGCCATTAGTAACCCTAATGTAAGGCTTAACCTATGTAGTTTGGAAGAAAATAAGGCCGTTAGTAGTTTAATAACTACTTTGGAGTTCACGATACTTAATATATTATACGGGCCCTTTTATTTACCTCGCTTTCGTTAAAGAAGGATTTCAGTTTATAACGGCAAAGAAAATACGTTGATTGTTATAGGGCCGTTTTTAGTATTCAGGGCCTTATTGATTTGGTGCCGGACCAATCCTCTTTGCAGCACCCTTAAAGTTTTACTATAAGCCTTAACACGTTTTTAAGTACTTGCTGAGAGCGGATATTCACTCGTTAAGCGTGAATACGCTTTACAAACCAATAGTGTTAACAATAAGACGTTAGGGCCTATAGTGTCGTTTAGGCCTTTTATTACTATTTGTAAGCGTGCTTTCGGATCCGTAAATCTTTTAATCTTTAGTTTCAGGATATTATACGTTTGGAGAAGTAAGGAATGTTCCCTTTTAACTATCCTAATACTTTAAAAGGTTTTTAATGGTACCTATTTACACTAGATACCCATTATCTTAACATCTTTCTGATATTCCGTCGCCGTAAAGTTAGTGCCAGCATCGTGAATAACGACTTTGAGTGGGCTCAGGTAGTGTTAATCCACAATATCCTTAGAGTTTCCCACGTATCGTTTACCGAAAGTGACTTTAGTAACTTAGCTTTGTGAAAAAAGGTTGCAGAGTTAACTACATAAAAAACTGGTTTCTTATCTAAGTAAAATATATCAATAAAGATTTCGCAGTTAAAGTCTTTATCTTCTTTTAATATAAATTGAAATTTACAGGGGGATTTCATATACGTTTGACAGTAGTAGCAAAATCGTTCAATGGTTCTTACGGCAATATATTCCATATTTTTATGCCTTACGGACTTTAGGACTTTGTGTAGCTCGATAACAGCTAGATAGTCAATACGCCGGTATAGTTAACGTATTTCCGGATTCGTAAATTTTAACATCACTGTTTGCGGGCCTTAAAAATAAAACTATAGGTTCCCCTACTTAAAGGCGAGTTGAAACCTCTAACCGTTTTTAACCAGTTCGTCTGCGTTGAAGTCGACGTTAACGCCAAGAATCTTCATATTTTTCAAGTAAAGAAAAAAAGGGGTAGGGGACTTCAAGATATGAAACGTAATTGCTATTACCACAGTTTAAATTACCGTTATCCCTAATAACTATAGTTGTTCGTCTGGATTAAAACTAACTTTAGTTTTGCCAGTATCGTAACATTCAATTTTAGTGTCTATAATTCATTGCTTTCGTAGTGTTATATACTGTGAATAGCCTCCTATTAAATACCTTGATGCCTTTTCATCCGGAATAATACCTTGAAATGTATGGTCTGCGTAACTATCGCAAAGATTAAAGATACGTAAGGGGTTAGTTGTTTAATTATAGTAAAGGTAAAGGTTTTCATCACCTAAACAGTATAGAAAGGTATGGTCGGCTAGTTATTAGGCTGTACTGGAAATAGTTTTTTCGTGTTACTTAATTTATTTAAAGGTGTTAGCGCCGTTAATTGGCTTCTCACCTTTGAAGTTTACGATTTAATCCAAGTAATCTAATTCAAAAGTAGTATAGTATTAGGCGTAATATACTGTTTTTTTATTGTTGCGCTTGGCGGAGGGGTGCCGAGTTAACTAGTAGCTTGATTTGCCATAGATCTAATATTTTTTGTCACTATTACGACGATAATACTTACGGTTAATATGTCCGCCTAAATTTTAACCTTGTTAGCGCTAGCGTAGCTGTTAACTTTAGTTTATATCTTGTGGGCAAGACTTGAGATGTTGTGGGCGCCCGTACTTGCGATCAACGTAATGAATCACGTTAGGGACTTTTCTATCTACGTTAAGAAAGTTGCTGACTTGGGAATATATACCAAGCGAGTTTGGTATACGCGTTATTAGGGTGGTAATCAAGGATCATAACTAGTGAAAGAAGTCTTCGTAAGTGGTATCTGGGCGTTATAAAATGTATTAGGATTTGTTAACACCCGTGGCTACTACTTGTACCTGTTCGCGAAGTATGGCTTCGCTAACGTAGGCTTTCTATATTGCTTTTTGACATGATATTAACTTGTCAAGTATCTAATTAAGGATATTCATTAACATTTACTTCTCTTTTTTCTTTGTTATTATTGTAGTTTACCGTGTAATAGCATAATTTGTATAGTATTGCGCGTAGTAAAAGTCGTATTTGAAGTGGCTTTTTATGGTATCGTAAATCTCGCAGAACGTGGTAGCTTTAGTAAAGAAGGTCAGGTAATAGTTCTTGGTGTGCCTTATAAGGGTTTTGGGGAATAGCGAGTGAAAAACTAAAGATATAATCTTTATTTATTTTCAAATATTTAAGAAGAGCATTATGTTGAAGTTGAGGAGGTTATAAGGCTTTCCGTTATATTTCTTTACTTCGTTTTAGATCGTATAAAAGTCCGTTAAAAACCTGTAATTAATATTAACTATTTTTACAAGTATTAGGGGAAGGTCGCGATTGTTATCCTAGTCTTAAGTGGTGTTTCCTGGCAATTTAAACTTTGAATATTTTAAGGTACAGTGTTAAAGGTAGTTGTTAGTCGCTTGGTCTGAGGGGTAAAGTCCTGTAATAGGAACTGTGGTGAGCTTTCGCGTGTAGGGGAACGTAAATGGGAAAGAGTTTTAAAGGGCTTAACAAATAAATTGCTAAAGGGAGATAGGTAACTAAAGGTTTTAGGAGGCCTAACAATCTTTCTTAATTGACTGGTGTAAAGCGTTAACGTCAATACCTTTAGCCGCGTTAGCGGCCGCTGATTTATGTAGCCTGCCGCCAATAAGGGCGTACTTCGCGTTATTACATTGAGATACTAAACTGTCGAGCAAGTTAATAGGTTCCTTTTTGATAACTCGTAAAGTGGCTTAACTTAATTAAAGAGGGCAAAGGGGAGGTCCCCTAAATCGCGTGTAAGGGCGGTAATGTTCTTTAATATCTTTTTTGTAGACGTGGTTTTCAAGGGTATTCCTAAAGCTGGGCTAGGTCGATAAGTTCTTGCGTTAGCTCTGTAATACCCTTTAGTAGTATATAGACTCCTTACTGTTTAAATTCTCCTTTAACTCCTAAATTAACCCCTTTTTAAGCTGAGGTCCTTATATTAATAGTCTAGTCGCTCAAAAGGTTATGGAAGTTGCTAAAAGCGTAGTCAGGGTTTTTAGTATTGTTATTCTTAACGATATAGTAGCTGATAAATTTGGTGAGGTGTTTTTCCGTTTTTATTTTCGTTAATATTTTTTCTCTTAAGGTTTTCGTCGTAAAAATTTGTAAAAATGGTTCGTAAAGTGTGAATCCCTTTTTGAATATTTTGACTAGGTGCTATCTTGAGGTATATGGCGATAGAGGATTTGGTGGGGCATGTAGGGCAAGGGACTTGGTAATCTTGAGTATAGGGACTTGTTGATTTGGCGTAAGGTCGCGCAACGTAGATTTCTTGGCGAGACTTGGTATCTTCGCTTAGAGTAGCAAATTTGACGATTGAGGTGGCGTAGGGGGTAAAAAAGATTAAAGTAAGGCAAAGGTTTGGTGTAAAGGGTAAGGTTGGAGGTCGTTTATTGTTGTAAGTTATTTGGCGTGGGGACTTAGTCGTTTTTGCAGTAGTAGCACCCGCAGTAATACTAACTTAGCCGTTTTATAACTTGCCGAACGTTGAGACTTCTGCCAGTTAATCTTAACGTCTTTGAGAAAGATCTGGTAAAGATTTTTTGGTGTTTTTAATAGCGATACCATCGCTAAATTTCAGAATGCCGTTATGAGACTGACACAACAAAAAAGTCTTTTCTGTTTTCCTGCCATTAGAAGACTAATATAGTACTAATAAAGACCTTTCGCAAAAATCTTTCCTTTAACTTAACCGCTGTAGCTGTAGAGCGTAACCGGAAAGTAGCCTTTTCTTTTACTTGGCTAATTTGAATTTAATCTAATAAGAACTAATTAGTGTTATTAGGGCTTTAAACGTTGCACCGTTGTCGATTCGACTGGTCGAAGTAATAATATTATTGCGTAGTCAGATGGTAGATGTATTCTTCTAGGTTTGGCAGACCGCTAGCAAGTCTGCACTGTAATTTGTATGGCCAATTGCTTGGCCCGTGCCCTAGATTAAAATGCAACGTACTGCACTCGACTTACACTCAATGCTGTAAGTCTATACAAAGCAATATATTTGCAGTACGGTCAACTTTACTGTAAGTAAAGTTGACCTACTGCACTTCATATAATACTATTCCAACATTTAGATTTTTTTAGTACCTTTTATAATTTATATGTTGAATTTCGTAATATTACTTAAGTCAATTTATAATGTGATAAGCGGTGGAAACGACGTATTTATATTGTTATACCCACTGATTTTAAAAGATATTACTCATTTGAAACGATTTTACGTATAATAAAACCGCTTTACGTCCTGGTTAATGTTGTTATTTACTGGTATAACATTTACTAAAGGTATTATAAGGAGCGATTCAGAATAGCTAACTTAACTTTCGACCCGTTTTTATTAGTTTTAATAACCCGTTTTAATATATTTCTATTAATGGGTATGTAGACGGACGATATATTAAAGTTATTTAACGTGTCTTTCTCTGTATTTAAAGAGTGGACACTTTTCAAGGCTGGATTAAAGGTAAAACCTAAGATGTACCTTATAGAAAACTATATAATCGACTTTAATAGCGTTACTAGTACCTTTCAACCCGGATATTGAGACTTTGCGTAAAAAGGATAGTTAGACAAAGTTACGCTTGTTATTTTGGATAGTGTTAAACGGGCTAACGAATACAGATATTAACGCGTACGTGGCGTTTTTGTTACTTTAATAATATAACCGGAAGCGGTATTCGACCTTTCGGTAGCTATGTAATGTTAAACGCACTATTAAACGATGTATATAAGGCGTTTTATAAAAGCCTTACGTGATAACTATATAAATTAAAGCGAGGTTTATAAGTTGTACCGATAGATCTACCCATTATGAAGCTATTTGGTTTTATTAAAGGTTTTTTTATTCATAATAACGACTATAATTTGTATATACGTATTGTTCTGGTTTTTCGTAACGAAATACCGGCCTGAAACAGCTTTATGTTTCGTAAAAAAATATTTATTTGAGTTTTAAAAAATGTACACGGGTTACGAAAAGCGTTTTGATCTCGAAATTCTATAACATGGTTAGAGGTTTTGATTCGGGAATGACTAGAGAAATAACGGTCTAGATAATTATTTCCCATATTTATTTACAACACATGCTTTCCGTTTTTTATACTAATTTCTTTTCGCTTTACAAATATTTGGTTAAACTTATTATTACGAATAAAAATGGTTTAATAATCGATATTATAGCTTTACATAAGTAATATAAACGCCAGGAAATCGAGGAAATTGAATGAATCGATGGAAAATCTAACCTAACAGATGTAACAACGAAAGATATCCCGAACTGCGTACTAGAGCCGTTTATATTGTTTAGTACATTATTCATTGGTGTTTTTAGCAAGGTTTTACGACCCTTATAAGGTTAATATTTTACGTTATACTTTTGTTTTTATTTTACTTCATTATACTACTTTCAACACGTTAAAACGGTTCGAAACCTAGTATCTAGGTCGCTCCTTGTATTATACCACGGTTTACAACTGGTACCTATGCTGCTTTTACAAATTTATCTTTATTTGGATTTACTATTTCGTGCTGTTTCTAATATACTATCTGCTGGAATAGTATTACATGCAGTGCAGTAGGTCAACTTTACTTACAGTAAAGTTGACCGTACTGCAAATATATTGCTTTGTGTAGACTTACAGCATTGAGTGTAAGTCGAGTGCAGTACGTTGCATTTCAATCTAGGGCCCGGGCCAAGCAATTGGCCATACAAATTACAGTGCAGACTGGCTAGCGGTCTGCCAAACCTAGAAGAATACATCCACCATCTAACCACGCAATACTACTGTTACTTCGACCAATCGAATCGACAACGTTGCAACTTCTAAGGCCTACCAACACTAATCAGTGCCTGCCTGCCTATAGGTTAAGCATAGATAAGCTAAGTAAAAGAAAAAGCTATTTTTCGGTTACGCTCTACGTTAAACAACGGCGGCTAAGGTAAAGGAAAGATTCTTGTAAAAAGCCTCTACTACTACGTCGGTTTTAATGGAAGTTAATAAAAAAGACTTTTAGGCTGCGTTGGTTTTAACAGCAGCTTAGAGGTGGCGACGATATCGCCATCGAAAACACCAAGAAATCTTCATTAATCTTTTTTGAAGACGTTAAAATTAACTATCAAAAGTCTTAAAGTACGGCAAGTTAGCAAACGGCTAAGTCAGTATTACTACGGGTGCTACTATTGTAAAACAATTAAGTCATACGGCCAAATAACAAACAACCTTTGCCCTCCACCAACAACAACGACCTCCTATCTGTAATGATCACACTAAATACACGTGAGTAAATAGAAGCTGTTAGAGGATTCATGTTAGCAGTAAGGTAGCAGAGGTAACAAAGGTGCAATATCAAGAAAATATTTGTTCGTGCTGTAGAATGATCACTAGCTGTTAGGATATTCAGGTGTATAAACTGAATACTTAGATTGACAACTGAAGAGCTATGAAGGAAATACTATCTGTGTAGTGATGACCGTGTCCTTATATATCCGTGCCTTCATACCGTCTTCAGTACTGGACTGCTGAAGTCGATGTCGCTTCCTTCGGTCCCAATTTTGTTGACTGGACCGCGAGCGGTTCTGTCGTTCCACACCCTAACCCTGGGTGCTTACATAAGAGAGATCCCTGGCTTGATGTGTTGGGCATTAGGCTTCTGATAGCATAGTGGACCGCTGGCCTATTCCATGACCTGCAGTTGGTTCTTGAGTTATAACACGATCTTACACTCTACACCAAATCTTTACCCCTACACTAATATTTTCACTTCCAACGCTAATTCAATCGTCAAGTTCGCTGCCTTAAACGAAAACACCGAAAATCGCTAAGTTGGGCTAAAAAAGCCACGTTATGCGATCTTTGACCAAGTTATCAAGTTCCCACGTGACTCTACGCCAAAACACCAAGTCCCCACGCCCAAAATCACCAAGATCCTCGCCCTACACGCCATACAAAAACCAAAACGCCAAGATAGCGACCGCAAGTACTTACTTTCAAGCTATTACCGACCCCGCCTGGAAAAAAACAATCAAAAACCTCGGATCAATTTTTACCAAGTACTATTACCACGACCTTTAGGGATACGATGTCGATAACGACTAAACTGAAAAACACCTGACCAACTTCGTCGGCAGCTACATCATTAAGTAAGACAGCGGCGAAAAATTTAACCGTATTAACCGTACCTTTCGCAAATACCATAAGTTTTTCAAGGACTAAACTATAAATATATAAAAGAAAGTTTAAAAAACCGTTACATCTAAACTAAGGAAAAATCTTAAGCGTCGAGGGATTTACGTATTGGAAAAAAGCTCCGTAAGGCTGGAAAAAACTCTATTTAACCTAATCTAACTCGAAAAGTATCTTTAAGACACACTACCTAAAGGAACGAGCGTTAATAAATCTTAACGCCCCTACACGCGGTTTAAAGGACCTCTTCTTTAATACTAGCTAAGTTAAGACTTTTTATGCATTGACGATAAAGAATCTATTAAACTGTCTCATGACTTAATACCTTTATATAACAACGCGAAATACGCCCTTAACGACAAAAAAACATGCGAAGTGAAGGCTGCCAACGCGGCCAAAGGTATTAACGTCGACGTTTTACACTAGTTAATTAAGAAAAATCGTTAGACCTCTTAAAACTTATAAATCCCCATCGAACCTTAATGATACAATCACCAAACGTATCAAAATTTCTCTCCCTTCATTAACTACGCGCGTAAACCGACCATAGGCTTTACCATAAAACTATATCCATCGGGCTAAGAGACTAGTAATTACCCTTAACACCGTGCCTCGGAACCTCCAAAACTTGAGCCGCCAGGAAACACCAACTAATTTTTAAATAATTATCGTGACTTCCCTCCAAAACCTGTCAAAATGGTTAATATTAACTACAAGTTGATAAAGAACTTCGCCAAGATCTGCCTATTAACCCTTAACCCTTTAATTAAAATCGCCAAGTCCCTTAAAAGTCTTTTTATAACAGGTTTTTCTATACATAGGAACCCATTATAGGTCTTAACACAAAATTTTGCCCCTTGGGTTAGGCGACTAGCAATTACCTTTAACACTGTGTTTCGGAGGTTCCAAAGCTTAAAAAGTCAGGAAACGCTAATACAGACAGGGATAACAATTGCAATCTACCATAAAAACCAGTCAAAAAAATGAATATTAATAACAAACTCCTTGCGAGTTTTTCCAAGATCTGGAACAATGTAAAAAATATAACGGGAAGCCTTATAACCTCTTTTCTTCGAAAATAATGTTTTTTTGAAACATTTGTAAGTGGATGGAGGTTTTTTATTTTGGTTTTCCCTTGCTATTCCCCGAAACCTTCTAAGGCACGTTAGGAACTATTTCCTAACCTTTTTAACCCGAGAAATTAACTTTTGTGAAGATTACGATGGCATAAAGAACCACTTCGAATACGATATTCACCTTGCCTAATATCATATAGACTGGGCCACCACAAGGTGGACTACGACAATAGCAAAAAATAAAGAGGAGGGGATATCAATGGATATGTTAAACTAAATGCTTGTCAAGTTGATATTGTGCTAGTAAGTAATGGAAAAAGATTATGTTGTCGAAGCCACATTTTGCGAGCAGGTACGGGTAACCTTTATGAGTGTTAACGAGTTTGAATACGCTCTATAACGCTTAAATACCACCTGTAAAGGCTTTTTTAGCTAGTTGCGTTTTTCTCTTATAACTGTAATAACTTATATATCAAACTAGTTTTGTATATACCGCTAAGCCAGCAATTTACTTAACGTAGATAAAGAGGACTTTAGGGTATTTAATGACGTGTACGGCTACGGGCGCCTTTAACACCTAAGGTTTGACTTATCGACCTTAGACTAGAGGTAATAGTTACGCTAATGCTAATAAGGTTAAAATTTAAACAGACCTATCAATCGTAAGAGCTATTGTCGTAATTGTGGTGAGAGATATTGAATTTGTAGCAAGTTTGACTATTGGTTATTTCGTTACCCCCCGATTCAGCGAAAGAATAAAAAGATAATATATTATATGGATTAGCCTACTAATTTTTAACACGTCTACTTACACCAAATCACAAACTTTAAAGGCGACTAGTTAATTAACGGCAACCATAGTTTCGATTAAAATTACTGGTATAAAAATAAAGCTTTTAGTGCGGTGTAGTGATTGTTCGACTACACCTTCTTGTACCATTTAGGCGGTGAAGACTCTTACCGTTGCCTTAACCAAGCTCTTAACCCCTTATAAACCTTGAATTTTCATGATCGTTATACGGACCACACGTTTTAAGTTATTATATTAGATATAGAGATAGTAAGGTATTTAATAGGATGTTATTAGTAATACGTGTTACTATATGGGGAAAGTACTAAGTTTATTAAGATTAATTGTTACGATATTGATAAGATTGAAGTTGGCTTCTGACCAGACGAATAACTATCGTTTCTAGAAATAACGGTAATTTAAATTGTTATTAGGTCGATTACGTTCTATATTTTCAAATCCTTCAACCCATTTTTTTGTAAAACTTAAAGAACCTTAGCGTTAACGTTAAATTTAACGCCGACGAGCTGATTAAAAACGTCTAAAGGTTTCTCTTCGCTTTCAAGTACGGGTATCTATGATTTTATCTTTAAGGCCTAAAGGCAATGATATTAAATCTGATGGAGCCAGAGATATGATAATTATACCGCCGTTATAATTAATCAACTGTTAATAGGTTACTTAAAGTCCTGAAGTTTACGGTGTATAAATATGTGGAATACTTTGTTTTAAAAGCTATAGAAATCCTTTTTTACTATTGTCAAATATATACCTAATCCTTCCGAAAATTCAATTTTATACTAAAAGAAGATAAGGACTTTAATTTCACAGTTTTTATAAATGTGTTTTATTTGGATAACAAGCCTGTTTTTTATGTTGTTGATTACGCAAACTTTTATACTAATTCAAGTTTTTAAAGTCTTTTTTAGTAAAGGATATGTGGGAAGCGTTAATAATGCTATGGATTGACAAGTATCTGTATCCACCTAACGTCGTTGTTTACGATGCCGGAATTAACTTTGCGGTGGCTACATTTTGTGAAAAGGCCAAGAAAATAGGTATTTAGTATAAATAGATGCCTGTAAAGGCTTACTAAAGTATTAAGAAGTTTCAAAGGACATATGTATTACTTCGCCAAATTTATAACATCTTTACATTAGAAACTAAAAGTTTTACAGATCCGGAGGCATGCTTTTAGATGGCGGTGAAAGACCAAAACAATACTGTTGGTACTAACGGCCTAATAACAACATTTATGGTCTTTAGAGCGTATCCACGCCTAACGAGTGAATCTCTACTATTATCAAGTACCTAAAAGCGAGTTATGGTATACGGTAAAACATTAAAGGAATTATGGAAAGGATTGGTACGCTGCTAAGTTAACAATTCCCTTAACACCAAAAACAGGTTTACAATAATCGACGGATTTGCTTTAACGTTATAAAGTAAAGTATTCGTATGACGTGAGCCGAATGAATAGAAAGGTCTATATAAGACCTTAGGTATCGCTAACTTAAAACTAGTTATTAAAATTATTAACGGCTCTATAACGTTTTGTATCAACTAGGTCAAGCTTTATATTAGATCTATTAACGATAAAGACCCTTAAACCAAACGACTGAATTGATATGAGTTTTTTCCACTTATAATCGATAAGATGATGAAAAGCCGTCGGCGTGAACGACTTCCAAAAAAGAAGAATGTTAAGGAGGAATATACACCGGTCCGTATTTACAATAATGTTTGAATAAGAAAAAAGAGAAAATGATAACGAAGACTTGGAATTAAAACTTCGAGTATAAGGCCTTATTACAACCTTTGGTAAACCTTTTAAGGAAAGCTATAAATTCAAGATTGAAGGCTTACTAATTCGAGGAGTTGTATAATTCATAACGAAGGCTAACTTTAACCTTTAAAACTCAAACTTTTCGATTTTTAAGTCGAAGATTATTTATTGGGTTAAAAGTAACACCTTGAGGCGACCATATAAAAATTTACGCCTAATAGTTTAAAGATATGGTAATAAAGACAAATATTGGACCTTTATGTAATTGTTGACGATGAAGAATATGAGTTAGAATTTAGTGGTCGCTTTAATAACAAGTTTATTAATTAAGCTTAAAGGTAATTTTACATTTAATGTTCGAAATATAATGCAAGCTTATACATAGTTAGTAATAGATTTACAACGGATTGTACTGTTAGAGTTTTCACAGAAATTGCGGACTATCTACTTTTAGGAACCATAATACAATGTATTTAACCTTTGAACTGATTGGATAAAGTGGGAGTTCATTAGTTTTTAATTTACTAATTACACTTTAAATTACGATTAGATACAAAATCTTTCATATATGACCCGTATTTATTGGTAATGTAAAAAGAAAACTTTAGATTAATTGGTATGTAAATTAAAGATACCTTTTTTTGTTGAAATGGCTGGTTTCGTAATGTGGGAATAGTAAGAGATTGAGTATTTTAAGTTTTGAAATTGTAATCCGATTACAACGTTGGCGGAGTGTAACTAATTTGATTTTACCGGATCTTTAATCCGTATATTTCGTATTAATACTAGCTTTAACTTTTATTAAAGAAACTAGGTATTAACTTGGTTATAATCGACAAAATTAATGTGGCTAATGTGTAACGTCACCTAGAATAACGTGTCTATGACAGTTATATTGCCACCCTATACCGATTGGAGGCTTTATACGACCTATTATCGCGGTATAAGCATAGGACCTCATAGTTGACGACTTTAACCTGTTAAATAAAAGGCTTAAGTAGTAGATGCGGAACTTGGACCTAGGGATTATTATAGTTTTAATCGACTTATCGAAGACTAAGTTAATGATTATTACAGATGGGTCCTTCGTAAATAACACTAACCTGTTTCTACAGATTGGTGCTTTAATAACCCTTGTTATTAAAGATAATCGGAAGAACTTTAGCATTATCGATAACCTAATTTATTAAACCATTGTCAAATATAAGAGGATTACACGAAACGTACTAGCTTTAGAGGGTTATGCTATAATGTAAACTTTAATGTAGGTATAGCATGATGTGAAACCCTTAAGTTTATTCCTAGGTAAATAAAGATTCCTTGTATCCAAGTGTTAATTTCGACTGATTCGAGAAATATATTCGAATACCTTTTGAAATTCGAAACTACTAGCGAAAAACCCCTAATAATCGATGTAATAGCATTTTGAGAAGCCTACGAAAGACGAGAAATAAAGGAGTTTAGGTGGATTAAAGGAAAAGACATTCCTGACAATATTATAACGAAGATGTTAACGAATAAAACCCTAAAAAGTTTTTTAGATAGCAATACGCTGATTATACATATCGAGGGCTATATTAATAGGTTTCCCGGAAAACCCAAATTATGTAGCGTCGGTCAGGGATATATTAGCGAACCGAAAGCTTGCCAGGAGACTAACGATAGCGACTTATTTGTTTTGTAAGGCTAAATGGAGGCTTTCATTAGTTTGTAGCAAAAAAACTTTTTATGGTAATCGATAAAGTCGGAACTAGGAGCCGTAGGGCAATTACCAATAATTGGGGTCAATTTGTATATAATTCAATATAGAAGTTAGTTGGAATTAATAGGGGTTTGGCTAGTTTACGAGATTATAGTTTAGAGTTTACGGGAAAAGATTGGTCAACTATACTAGCGTGCGCGTACAAACTAAGAAGCCTCGAGTGTTAGAATAGTAGTATTTGTAGTGTAGTAGATTAACTTTACTTACAGTAAAGTTGACTATACTGACTGCAAGTTGATTGTATTATTTTGTGTGGGCCTACTGTATTGGCTGACAGTTAAGTATAGTATGCGCCCACTTTACACTAGGGTACGGGCCAAGTAATTGGCCATACAAATTACTGCGTAGACCGGCTAGCGGTCTGCCAAACTTAGAATAATACATCCACCACTTGACCACAAAATACTACTGTTACTTCGACGAATCGAATCGACAACGTTGTAACGTCTAAAGCTCTGACAATAATAGGCTTAAATTCAATTTTAGTATTTATTAAGGTTAAAGTTGAAATGAGTTTTCAAATAAATAAGTTGTAAGTTAGTTTTAGGTATATAACATGTGATTATATGAAGTCATTGGGATGAAATAGGGATACACAGTAATTATAATGAACCGATAAGTTATTCAGTTGTAGTTTTATAATATTATTAACTTATGTTTATCAAAACTTTGATGAATCAAATGGAATTTTCAAGTAATTTCATTATAAATGAGGAGTTATTAAAAATCCGGGTATGAATTACTAGGTATAATTGAAATATTTTCAATTTTTGTACGCAATTATGTATTAAACTTAAGCTTTTTCCTTTTAATAGTTGATAAGGTTTTTGGTGGAGAGAAGGTTAATATCTGTATTAGTTTTAGTATTGAAGTCATTTGGACATTTCATATGATTTAGTAGGTAGATACGAATTTAATCACTATGGATATTATTATATATCACTATAGTTAGTATACGTAAGGACTACTTTGAAAGCTGCAAGGTGCACTCCTACAGCGTGCACGATAACGTGTTACGCTTCAGATTGCACTTTCAGAGGGTATCATGCATAGCGCAGTCTAGAAGGGGCGTTTCAGAGTGGTACGCTCTGGGTGAGAGCTTATAAGCTCTCACTTTAGGCGCGTACTCTCTGGATGCTTTTTCTTGACCTATCATCATCTATCTTTACTACAATACCAATCTTACGATTACTATTCATTTACATTCACATGAAGAAGGTACAATCTGACAATAACTATTTATATTATATTTTATGCATTAATCAAAATTTTTAGGGCGACAGAGTTTAACATGGTTCATTTAAGTATGACGTCATTTGGTATTGGTTCGAAAGACGTTTACTTCAATTAGAATAATGTTTTCCTGGTTATCGAAAATGGGTGGCTCGTCGTTATTACTTTTACTAGAAATAATGCCACTGTTATTAATATTATGAACGTAGTAATATTGAGCATACCGTGTACGGAAGTTATAAAATTGGTAATTAAAAGTTAACACAAGAGTGATTCATTTATTGTAATTTATCATTATATCGAAGTGGAATAATATATTAATCAACATATTATTAATAGTACTTTAAGGGATAACGAATTTCACAGCAGATTTCTAGGTTATATTATTAACTGTAACGAACAATGTTTTTCAAGCATTTAAAAAACGTAAAACCAGTTGCGATCCTTTCATTTCAAGTTTGTAAACTGAGTGATAATAGCTTTTGCTGTTGAAACAATATTGACTGCTAATTTTAGCAAGTTAATTACAGTTCAGTTAAGTCAACTATACTAGCTATAAGTTGACTGTATTGATTGTGGGATTAAGTATATTGACTACAAGTCGAGTATAGTAGGTGACCACTTCAGACTAGAGCACTTGCCAATCAATTGACCATCAAATTACTCTGCAGACCGGCTAGCGGTCTACCAAACCTAGAATAATACATCCACCATTTGACCACCTAGTACCAGTTACTTAGACCACAGAGATTCGAAACGACTAAGTTGCAACGTCTAACGGCATATCATTGGCAAATCCTACCAATATTTGTTGCGTTTGGATCGTAGTAATACGCGTAAAATATTATTATAAAAATGGTTGGCTTATTATTGCCACCTTCATTATTGAGAACATAGTAATTATGTATTATGGTTGTCGTAGGGATTTTCAATTATTGAAAAATCAATATTAAATTAATTTTCTATACTAATAAACCTATGATTTTTATATAATGAACGTAATTTCATTGATTTTTATGTTATATAATGTAGCTCAACATCGGAAAATCATACCGATTAGTAAAAGGGTTTGTATTTAAATTGTTAACGGTTAGCGTTTTCAGGTAGATCATTAACGTCGTAATTGGAATTGGAATAATTTGGGTCATTATTGTTATCGTGTAAGTCGTTGTAATCCCTAGTAAAGAGAGGTGTAGTAGTTACGTTTTTTGTAAATATCGTAGGAACAGGACCCCTTTAAGGATAGAGTTATTTACAAGATATGAACGTATTGGTAATAACTTCAAATTACCGAACAATATTTATTCACGTAATTGATACATCAGTATTATGTTATTTTATACGTAAAGTGTATTTGCGAACGGTTTCGTTCCGTTTAACAAGCTTCATATGTAAAGTTTCGGTAAATCTTTTTTACTAGGTAATTAAATGGTCGTATTATATTTTTAAGATGCCTTAAAACTAGTTTCTTACACGCGCATCGAAGAATTATTTTAAAGCCTAAGGGTTTAGGTTCCGAAAGTCGGAAAATACAACCTTAAATTATAGTGGTTTACAAATAGCTAAGATACCATCAAAGAAAGTATTAAGGATTAAATGTAAAGGGATTAAGCTACAGTTGTCTTTTAAAGTAGTTTAATACTATTCATCATCATCTATGAAGAAAAGAAGGTAGAAACACTTACACAGGAGTTGCTATAAAGCTACAGACAAGGGATGGCCCGGTTATGTAACAGGTGTAAGGAAATGCTTAGAAGCGGATTCAAAGCGTCGTAGGAGAATAGCAACCACGAAGGATAGATCTCTGGTAACTACTAGCCTAGTAATGAGACTATAATATACGCTATACATTAAAAATATTCATAGATATGTGAGAATAAGGGTAAAAATATCGTTACAATAACATTAATTAGCAGCCTTATACTAATTTCCATAGTTATCTTTATAAAAATAGTCGCAGAATAATATGGATTTCCCTAATTAAGTACTTGATAAGCTTATATTTTACCAACAAATAATAGAGAATATGGGAGCTAGCAAAGGTATATTGTACCAGAAAGTCTGTCAGGTTATTACTAACTATTAAAAGTTTAAATACGTATTATAATTATTTAATACCACCTACGAAAGGATGTTTAACTAATCATGTTCCTTTTTTACAATCGTAATAACATAGGTACCGGATTCGCTGATGTATACTCTTAAATTTACAACTTTAGTGATAACAATATAAATAACTCGAACATCCATTATTTAGACCGTTAATACTGCGAACAAAGGAAATTCTATTCATAAAACACTTAACCTGCAAGTTTAAATGGTAATATACATAAAAAGAGAGATACTATGAATGAAAATCGTTACATTAGCCCCGCAAATTTCTTCAAAATGAAGCCAAAACTTATTAGATGTGAGACAAGTACAACTGTTAGTTAACATGCTATATTAATATCAGATACCAATTCAAACAGGTAATGTATTACATTTAATTCTACTTTACTTTCGACTAAAATACATTAAACGTGTTGCAAACTTTTAAAACACCGGGGGCAAAAATGAGAAAGATACGTTAAAGGTTTTTAACTGGTATAAAAATATAATACCTGACTCATCACGTTTCTTTATATTGATAAACAGGTAAAAACCATTATCGTTATTATAAAGATAATAATCCAAACCTTAGATAATTATTTACCATTCTATTCATAGAACGTTAGATGTTTCCACTTTGTTGATTCGAATTGTATTTGAAGTAACAATAGTATTTTGTGGTCAAGTAGTGGATATTTACTTCTCAGTTTAGCAGACTTCTAGCTGGTTTACATACTACTTAATATAGGCAATTTATTGACCCGTACCTCACATTGAATTACGTATTTTACTGCAATTGATTTGCAGTAGTGCAGTTATCTTTAACTACATTACATCTAAACGTTATTTTAATATTGACGGCATTTTGTTCTATAGATACAATATGTCTTATATGAAACTTTTTGGTAACGTAAATATTTCCTCATATTTTCCTCATACCATTTGAATAGCAGTTTCACTTTTTCCCATGTAGATTCGCGCAAATAAATTCTATACCACTTTTCGTTTGAATACATTAATATTCTAGTAATTTAAACATAGTAGTTCCTTCAGTATGTATTGACAATAACCTTGGTAACCTAATAGTTTTTCACTATATTGAAATATCTTATTTTTTTTATTTTGTCACCAATTATATAATTTCCTACAAAATAAGCTTTTAACTAAACCCTCAATTATGATAATTAGTTTTCTGTCATCCACAAAACTTTGCATGATTTATTCGTTATAACTTTTTCTTATAACATTAAATGAATTGTCTTTACTATTAAAATATCGAAAATTTTGAATTTCGCTACTTTTATGAACTGAATAAAATATCATTACGTCAATTATTAGATGTTTTCTATTAGTAGTTTCTATTTTAAAACGGTATTCGAATAGGTTTATTCAATTGATATGACTAAAAATCAGAATATACGAAATCATAAATTGTTTAGTAATGATATAAAAAAAAACCACATATAAATATACCTATATAGAAATTGATTATTTTGCTGTGAACTTCGTAAATGAATGCGTTTCGTATATTTTTTCTTCAATTAATAGAAGTATATTGCATTATATTTCTGGTAATAGAGAATTAGATTTACAATAAAAAATCAATGTAATTGATAAAATGACCGTACTTTAAAATGATTAACTCAACTTTCGATAAATTCATGAAAACCATATTAATTCTTTGCTTAAAATTATTAATTTACTACTCAATTCACTTATTAAATCAATTATAATCTTTATCAGCTGAGTCTTAAGCTTATTACATAACTAATAGATCATACGATGACTACGGTCAGTATATGATCGTAATGCAAATACTACAAATACTTTATTACAATGACTTTTCAGTTTTTAATACATTAGTCTTGTTAATCATAACTAAACCAATACACTAGCCCTTTTGAAGTCAACTAAGATGTAGTGAATTTTCAATGAAAGGTGAAGAAATGATATATGTAATATATTACTTACTTCGATTCACATTTAGTAGCAATATTATGTATCAATCAGTAGTCTTATCTGCGACAAATCTAATACCTTTTCTTGTTTCCTATTATAGACTCAGAACATTGACCATTAAGTCTATAGGTTACATGATTATGTACGTAACGGGATAGGCAGTACCCAGTTTGAGCTCGGTCTAGGTGCGGACCAGATACGGTATGTATATAGCACGTATAAGGGCATATAATAGGCTAGTTATTGGCTATACCTATAGGTCTTACACGTTAGACCACGGTAACCTTTCTAAGTCTTTTTCCCTACTTAATAATAAACTTTATTTGGTATCTATTTTGCTTATAAACGTTGGTCGAATAATAATATATTATAAAGGTTTTTTTTATCATTAGGAAAAAAATTACCTATAATAAACAAATTAACAATAAATATTAATAATTTTATGTTATATTTCAACGTTATCAGAGATGATAGGCTTTGGGCGAATATCTAATTGTCCACGTTTCTAAATATATATTTTACCTTTTCGAAGTCGACTAAAATCAATATTTTTCGTTTGTAAAACATCATAGGTTATATCGCGTCGGTTGTAAAATAATTATAATAGCTGGATTAATAGATTTTGATCATTAGTTTAATATTTAACTCCGTTAAAATTATAACGAAAATTTAATAATTTGAAACCGAATTGGCCGCGATTCGCGTTAGTTTTTTTACCGCTTTAAGATGAGCAAAAACGATATAACTAACCGTAATTAGACGGATTTACTTTTACGTAGACGGCGACGCGTTAAACGATTAAATTTATACTAAAAACGAATCAAATGTTAATTTAAGATAATCTGTATACGTTTCTTTAAGTATAAGGATATTATACGACAACAGTAAAATAGGTGGTTACAGCGTATTATGAAGCCGGAGGACACGAAGGTATATACAATATAGGGAAGTTTTTCGATTATATCGAAACGATTTTTAACGACTTTTACCGCGCGAATAAGGTATTAGTCTAATTAAAAGGTTTGGTTATAAACGATAAGAAATTATAGGTATTATTCATTATTAAATTCGAAATACTTTTGGGTTGAACGGGCGGCCTGAATTAACCTTCGGACGTAAAACGTAATTATTTACATTCCCGCGTATTGTGACGTATTCGCAACAAATTATTACAGTAAGTGTTAACCGGGTGGATTATATTATAGCTTTAAAAAAAGTACTGTAAATTCGCCGATAAGTTAAAGTATTTAAATTTAAAACAGCGTGTTGGTTGTTAATTAATAATACCTATATAAGTTTAATGGCTCAATATTAATACGGTTATAACTAGAGTTTACGCCTTTTAAGTACCTTAATTAAGGGGCTATGGTAATCGCGGTAATTTATTTCGATATCGCGATTAGTTATTTTAGCAAACCCATTCGGTACGTATTTAGAATGAAGGACGCAAGGTGATCTAAACGATGGTAAAAAAACTTTAGATTAAACTTACCTTATAATGTTACGTACGTTATAGTTTATTGGATTATCATTAATGCGATTACGAATTTAGCTTGGTATTACTTTTTACGTAAATGTATAGGGTTTAAATCGAAAGGATAAAGGAAGGTTTTTTATTAACAGCGATGGGGGAAGCCCAACTT
The DNA here is from genome assembly GCA_038502455.1 of Anisogramma anomala. Lineage (NCBI taxonomy): Eukaryota > Fungi > Ascomycota > Sordariomycetes > Diaporthales > Gnomoniaceae > Anisogramma > Anisogramma anomala. The sequence continues at coordinate 29,727,308 of JASMMZ010000004.1, forward strand.
TTAAACATAATTTGGTTTAGGGGTTATATAGCTTTAACCAAGTAATTATAAAATAGAGTAAAAGAGAATTTCATTTAATGAAAATAAGTAAGAATAATTTTTTTTTTATATTTATTCTTTTTAAAAATACCTATTTTTTCAATATTTAAGTCGATTTTAATTGTAATTATTATTATATTATAAGTAAAGCTTTGGTACAACGGTTCAGGATAAAGTTAATTCGGTCATGATATCTTCGAAATTTCGATACAATATTAGAGTTACTGTAAAATACGCGTATTAACTAAATAGCCAAGTTTCGTATAAATATCAATAAATAGTTGAACCCAATATTAATATTTATTATTCCCTGAATAATGCGGGATATAATTTTTGGAATAGCTTGAATATAATATTTATAAGTAACCTTAAATATTAACAGTCATTGTTTGGTAATTGAGGGTTAATGAGATTTAATTATTAATGCAATAATAATACACTTTAGAATAGGGGATATATAAAGTGTAGGAGGTTGGGTTTTTTTCGGCATAATATAATATTCGTATTGAAAGGTATAACATATAGTGGATCCGTCCCGGTTAACTTTTATTATAAGATTTTATGAAATGATATGGAATTTATAAACGACGGCGACGATTACGGGTAAAAAAAGATTAGTTACGTTTCCTACCAAATTGAGTTAAATTTTGCAATCTATTCGATAAAGATAAGGTTATATCTTTACCCCTATAGAAGAGGAAACTATATTATTATATTTATATTAAATCAAACAAAAATAATTTTTAAACGACTTCAAGGGGTATTATATTCAATATTATAGGATTAACAGTTTCAACATCGGTGACAGGTCATGAAATTAATAAATGAAGTTTAATTCGAGTAAGTTTTTTATTGGTTATAACACCGATATTTCGTATTTTTAAACTGACAGAGGAATAACGGTTTTGTATTAGTTACTGAGTATTAAATAAAATTAAAAAATAAGATCGTTTTTCTTTATTTTTAATCAAGGAAACTTTATATACGTTATCGAAGTTTATATAGCGTACAAAATTAGATATTTGAACGGTTTTTTTATCGTATCTAAGTTATACTCGAGTAGGAGGAATGAACGATGTTTCGTACGTAATTTAGGCTTTTTAAATAGTTAGTTACTCCTTTTAGCCTTTAGGCTAGTAGAAACGCCGATGACGTTTTAATAATATATTAATTATGTAATAGCTAATATTTTGGATAATTTTGTTACGACGTACCTAATCGATCTTTTAGTCTTTTCATCCGGTATTAAGTAGGATTATATAGCGAAAATTCGCGTGATTTTGGGACGTTTTCGTAAGGTGAGGTTAAATTTGAATTCAAAGTAGTGTAAATTCATGATTATGGAGGTAAAATACTTGGGTTTTATTATAACGATTAGGGTAGATATCCGGGTCGACTCTGAAAAAGTCTAGGTAATTCGCGAGTAGAAGTTTTTACGTATTATTTGAAAAGTTTAAAGTTTTTTAGCGTTTATTAACTTTTATCAGGATTTAATTAGTAATTTTTTCGATTTAGCGAATTATTCCGTTCGTTTAATAAAGTGAGGTACTTATTAAATTTAAACGAAGCGAAAGAAATATGCATTTCAAACCTTAAAAGATACTTTTATTACGGCTCCGAGTTTAGCACATTGGGATCTTAATCGGCTAATAGTGGTAAAAACCGATTATTCAGAAACGGCGTCAAAAGGGTATTTATCATAATGAGATTAAGGTAGTATTTTAAAGTTAATGACTTATTACTTTATACGATTAATGGATACTAAACGTAACTATATTATCCATGCTAAGGAGCTTTTCGCGATAGTATCCTATTTAAAAACGTGTTTTTTCGAAGTAAGTAATGTCCGTGTACCGTTTACGATTTTAACGGATTATAAAAAATTAGAATAATTTCTTTTATTACGTTTGATTTCATAACGTTCAGCTAAATAGGCCGAAGTCCTTTCGCTTTTTTAATACCATTTATGGTATAAACACATAACATAGAGCGTTCGCTTGAATATGTAAACATATAAACTGTGAAATAAATCCGAAATTAATGAACGCTACGCGCGGGTTTTTTAGCCTATGTTGATTTTTATATTAAATATGGTATTAATAGATTTATATATTAAAGCAATATAAATTGTGGCGGGTTATATAAATAAGTTTCGCGAAACAGAGGCTTAATTATTGGATTGCGACGTTATGTATTTTAAGGGTAGGTCGAAGGTTTTTGAAGAGCCGCTAAAAACGGTATCGCTTTGAGCCCAGCCCGCATTTAGGTCGTTATCGGAGATAACGTTAGGGGATTTTAGTACGATGAAACCGGTAATACTATTACGAGCTCGACTCGCGTTAAGCTTGCTGGTATCGTTAAAATCGAGTGGTTACCTTATTTTTCGGCTAGGTTACGTTAACGAAATTTTAATATTAGGAAGTAATAAACGACTCATTATATAAGGTTCGTTTTTTAATGGTTTTGGAAAATGTTAAGCGTTTTTTACCTAAGATAAAATGATTCATATAAATCGCGGATTACAGAATTAATATACAGAGTATATTATATTACTGTAGTTATTTATAATTACGGAATTAGAAATTATTAACTATAAATAATTAGCTGACTACGTCTTTCTATAGATTCTATAATAAATTTACAATTCGCTTATAATAAGTTATTCGGGTAAAAATATTATTTTCTGCGTTTTTTAATGGGATTACTACAATAAAATGATAGTCGTAGATATTCGAGGTTTATATCGAATATATACACAATATAATAAAACGAAACTTCGTCGTACTTTACAATAAGGCCTTTTTTAACCCCTTTTTATTTTAACCCGATATTAAGCGTATATTTTCGTCAACTTTATAGTCCACATATTAATCATTAAAAGTAGCTCTCAATATTTATTATTTATCACGAATTACTTTTTTTCAGTTTGTTGAATTAAAGACTATATACTTTATAATTATCGATATGTGTACGGAACGCTTTCGGAATGTATAGTGAAAATTTCATAAATTTTTAGCTTTTATTATTAGTAACCGCGGTTCGGATTAAGTAAAAGGTTTTTAAATAACTTTATATTTTTTAGTAAAAATGTAATAACATTAATTTAGGGCGAATGACTTATAAGTATATAACGGTATTAAACGAGTAATTTAGAAAGTTGAACAGTATTTACGTATAGTGTCGCCTATTTGTAATATAATTTGGTTTTTTATTCATTCGTTTATTAGTTCGCGTTAAGTAAAAGAAAGTCGACGGTTACCGGTTTTAATGTAAACCATTTAGTAAATGAATATGAAATGTTACTTATTTTGGGGGTAAACGGGGATACAAATTCGTTAATTAGTTCGATGTGGCGTATTATTGTATTTTTTGGCTTATTTATACGAAAGAATAAATTTAACTTAAACGATAATAGCCTATATTCAGTAAAAAATAAAACCAGTAGCAAATACTAGGCAACATCCGGCGAAGAGATATAAGGTAAGGGATTAAATTGAAATAAACTTTCGTAATATTAAAATTAAACATCTGAGTAAAAAGTTTAATTAATTTTATAATTAATACCGTGTCGTCGATATTTCGAATCCGTTTGATATCGTATGAGATATTTTTAGTTAATATCTTATATTTTATATAAATTCAGTCAAAGGGTTGGTTTTGGATCCATTTTTGTCGTAGGTTTTATGAGATATTCGTTCGGAATTAGTTTTTGTCATTAACGACGTAGGGATGAGTAAATACGAGAAATTTAAAGTTTATAAAATCCTCGCAGTAAAAATAGGATGAGGAGAGGTTTGTTTGATATTAGTCAAGTGAAAAGGTTATAATAATCGAAATGAAAATTATTAAAAATTATTTATATACTCTAGCCCTAGATAAATTTAAAGTGTAATATGGATATATTTGGATTTATAATAACCCAGTATTCTTATGTCGACGTCGAGCTTATATTAGGTAATAAGTGTGGAGCGAACCGCTTATATTTTCGATATAATATTTTACTTACAAATAAAGAAGAAAGTTTATTATTAAACGAGGTTATAGTATAATAAATGATGCTGGGTAATATGACCCAACTTTTTCAAATACGTATTTGACCGTAAAACAAATTTTACCACAACTTAGCGAAAATTTACCTATTAATTATTTTTATTTTTATTATGATTTAACGAATACTAGCGCTATTAACTTTAAGGGCCTCATTATAATTAACTTCGAGTATTAGGTACTATTGTGGTAGAGGAACGATAAAAAGCATAACGGAAATTGGTAAGCGTCGAGAAAGGGGGTTAGTAAAAAGCGGGACGAATATGAGACGACGTCGAGGATAGCGGATAACGCGAAAGAGAACATGCGTTAAAGGAGGCTAATAGAGGATAATGCGAGGAGGAACGAACGTTGGAGGAGGCCGACGATAACAGATAACGTTAAAAAGGATGGTTATTAAAGGAAGCTGATAAAGGATGCTAACGAAAGGTAAAGCGGGGGGCGGCACGAGTAAAGATACCCTTTAAACGAGTTACCAAAGATTATAATATATTAGTTTAGGCCCGAGTAATGTAATTAACCCGGAGACGATTTTATGCCCGTTTATGATCGGCTCACTTAGTTTGTTTTTGGCTAAGGTTAGCAAATAGGATACAGATTAAATCGAGAATTACATAGTTAAACCCTAAACATCTCTCGTTATATTTTATAGGCCGTAACTTATATTAGTTATAAAAGTATAATTTGAATCGTTATATCATTTTAGCTTTTTAGGCTAAAATTACGAAAGGGTATACAACGGTAATTAAAGGTGGCCCGGGTAGGAAAGTTACGCGTTAATACTCGGTTAATTAAAAACGTTTTGTCTTTATAAACAGGCGATATAATGAAAGGTAACGAAAGAGTTTTGGGTAAAGTAGAACCCAGGAGGAAAGGGTGATGAAGACGTATATCTAAAGTGTTAACGGTTTATATAGCCGTTACAGTAAAGACTTTTTATATCTAAACAATATCGCGAAGCCGGGTAAATTAGTTAATTGATTTAAAAAAGGTGGGGGTAAAAACGGATCGATAATGCGGGATATCTTCCTAACGTTTACGTGTAAAGGATAGGATATAGAATTGAATTTCGGCTGTAACAACTAATTAACGTAAGAAGGTATGTACATATACCGGATAGGGCGATAAGTAAACTTATCTTTTAAATATATTACGAAAAGAGTTAATTTACAATTAGGTTTCTCGTTAAGTTCATTAGTAAACTTACTTTATTATAAACTTTTTGATATATATAATACCTTTACGTCCCATAAAATCAGATATAAGAAAAAGAAACGTTAAAGTTAAAAAACCGGTTAATATATAATATATATATGTTTTTAACCTATAACGGAAAAGGTTTACTTTTATTTTTATTATTGCTAAAGACAAAAAGGTTTCCTATAACACGAAACGGTAGAAATAGGTAATTATAGGTAACGTATTAGTATATAATAGGATAATATACTTTACAAGGTAATTTATTATCTTTACTAAAAGTGTTAACAGTAACGTAACCTATGTTAGGGTTATTATATACGTTACTTATGAGGATAACTTAAAGGAAACGGTTGAAATATATTAACGCGAATTATTAGTTTGGATATATAAAGGGAAAGTAAAATAGTTATTAAAAAGTTAATTAACGAAAAAGGGCGACGTTGTGAAGGAGAAAAAAGGGTTTTAAGGGTTACGGGGAAATCTATATTTATAAGGATTAACGGACCGGATTTGGCAAGAGTTACATATTATAAGGGGTATTTTATATGATATTAAAGGTAAAAACGTGATATTAAACGTCGCGTTATACGATATCGACGATAGAAAAAAGGATTATACAGCGCGTTAAAAGGTATATTATACAGCGCTAGCAGTAAAAGAGATATATTATACATTTAATATACGATCGCGTGATAAGATATTAATAATAGGGTTAAGGTACGCGTTATACGACGCCGAAAACTTGATGTTAAACCGGCTAATATATTATACGATACGTTAAACATTGCGTTACCGGCTTATATTCGACCTACGTATTAGACGAGTATAAATTGCGTCCAGTATTTAACTAACGGAACGCCGTAACCTTTGTCGTATCCAGAGAAAAGAGGGGTTTATTATTAACTTAGGCTATTAGCTATGAAGTTTATAGGTTACGTGACTATATACGTAACGGAATAGATAATACTCGATTTAGGTCCGGTTCGGATACGGACCGGGTATGGTTCGGGTACGAACCGAGCACGGTTTAGGTACGGATCGGATAAGGTCCGTGCACGGCACATATAAGGGAACATAACGAGCTAGGTACTGGCTATACCCATAGGTCCTACACGTTGGGACACGGTAGCCTCTTTTAGTCTTCCTCTGTACCTCAATAGTAAACTCTACTTGGCAACTGCTTGGCTTACCATTGTAGGTCGTACCATAACATTTTCAGGGAACTTATATAGCTAACGAAAAGATTTTTAAACAGAAGAATATCTTTCTCTTTACATACGCCAATAGTTAGGCTTATAAGACATAGAGTTTGATTAACTATATTAACTAAGTTTACTGCATTTACGGTCGATATAATAGGTATATGTGATGTTTTTATCGTCGTCATTAAAATCGTTAACTTAAAGGTATATACTAGTTAAACTCCGTACTCATACTATGATAATTGTAAATAAAGACCGTAATTAGCTAAAAAAAAAAAAACTTTATAAATAGCGTTGAGGCAGAATAAAGCGTATTGAAACTTTTTATAACCCGTAATAACCTGGCGAACTTCTTAATGTAATATGTTTTTACTAGATTTTATATGATCTATGACTTTCTTGCAAAACATTAACCGATTGAACATTTTATTTAAAAGGTCCCTCTTATTTTCCGATTTCTTTTTGAATTTTGACATATGAAATCACTTAATAATATTACAATTAATATAGTATAAAGTAGGGTTAATATCGAATTTAAAGTAACTTTCAAAACCAACATAAATGTCCCGAAACAACGAACTATTTGTTGAATATCGAAGGTAATACTTTTTGGCTTAGCCGGTAAAAACTTTTAAGTGACAAGTGGAAACCCGGTAGCTTAATCTTTATTTGACGGAAAATATTGAAAAATGATTGTAACTATACGTTGAATAATTTGTACCATTTATGGTTATACTTTTCTTTCCCCACTTAAATCTTAACGAAATTCATAATTATCGCGTAATTAAAATTTACTATAGGAACATTTAGAGGGAGAAAAGTGATATACTAGTTGTAAAAAAACCTTTAGATTTTTCGATTGGTGATATTAATGCTGGTGTGAATGTTAGTAAGCAAAAGAATTTACCTCTGGCAAAATTTGAAAAGAATAATCCAGTAGTTGTATGTATATTGAGATAGCACGTAAAACCGCTCCTTCCTAATACTTAGTACTAACGGGTTTTCTGAAATTCAATGTATTAGGAACTTAAGGATTGCATTGGATTTGGTAATAGTTTTGTTAGTGTTATGAGATATTGAATGAAGTTTTTGCTTGATTAACTAGTGGATTTAAGGGTGGCTATACACTTGAGAACTTGCTATATCTAGGTTAATTGATTTCTCATCGTTGCTATTAGCGTCGCTTGCGACTTTGACGCATTAGGGTTCTTAGACAGCAGGGTTTGAGGAACTCATTTGGGTTTAGGTGTGACTTTGTGAACGTGTATTTGATTGTTGAACGATACTATTGTTACTGGTACCTTTTCTCTTATTTTCATATATATATTAAGTTTCTTCATCTGTAGCCTATTTATATAATATATTAGCCAAATTTCATTCATTTCCAAACTTTCATGGTAATAAAATACCTTGTTTTCGTAAGTTAGTGTTTTACTTAACCTTAATTGACTTCTTTATTTTCTTTTGCACGTCTAATCTTCAACTCCTAAAAAACTTAAAGAAATCATATAAGGCATTGATGCTGGAGTCTTGATCATCGTGGTTAATGTCGAGGATAGAGTGTTCAACATAATTAGTTGTATGTTTGGTGGTAAAGTTTTCATTAACCTTTATAAACTACAAATTATCATTGCAGTGTTTAAAGAATGTAAATACGAAGCTTTTAATTACGTTTTTTATAATAGGGTTGGTGACAAAGTCGATCTTAGTATTTTCGATATTCATTTCAACGATTCAAGTTGTGTAAGGAGAAAGGTATAATGTAAAGAGATATATATTATTTGTTGTCGAAGTCATTATTTCTAGTTAAAAAGATTATTGAACCTAGTCATTTGCGATTTGAAATTTGTAGCAGTAATACCAGCAGTAATAGCGACTTAACTATTTGCTAACTTTGGTAACTTAACGATCTTAAAACTTTCAAACAGTTAATCTTAATGTTTTTTTTTTTTGCAGAATTAATTCAATAAAGATCTTTTAGTGTTTTCGATAATAACGATACCATTGCCACTCTCAAATGCCTTTGAATAGTAACACACTTAAAAGTTTTCCTTTTTGTCCCCCATAAACAACATACGTAATAACAGGGCCCTTCGCAAAAATATTTCCTTTACCTTATGCGATTATAAAACGTAACCAGAAAGTAGCTTCTTCTTCTACCTAATTAATTTATACTTAACTCAATAAGCACTAATCAATATTAGTAGGCCTTTATCATTACAACGTAGTTGCTTCGAATCTCGGGTCGAAGTAACTGGTGTATTACATTAAAAACAGTAACGTGTTACTTCTAAGTTTGGCAAACCGCTAACAGGTCTGCACACTAATTTGTATGGGCAATTGCTTGGCCCGTGCCCTAGTCTGAAGTGGGCACCTACTGCACTTGACTTGCAGTTAACCCATAAACAACACAGTCAGTCAACTTGCAGTCAGTACAATCAACTTACTGTGAGTATATTGACTGTACTGCAATTGACTGCTGTTCCAACAGTAACGCTATAATTGCCTAGCCACATGGCTGTCCGATCTGCAAGGTTCTTGAAACACGCCAACCCGCCAACCGGCCGTTGAACTCGCTCCACCATCGATCGACCTGCCAGTTAAGCATGAGCCGATGATAAATTTTTTCTGTGATCGCGAACACCCAGTGTACCCTTCCAGGGCTGGTTTTCATCCTTGCGCTGATGATGAACATCCGAGGTTCCTCCGTATTCCTACTGTACATATTGCTCCATAACCCGCCCAGCAGCTCGAAACAGTGTGTACAGCTATCATTCCACCCAGAGAAGTGATCAAACCACGAGGGAACTTTGTATCCACCTCTGTCAATTATGACAATCGACTCCATTCCGGCTGATTATTTGTCATTGAGTTTTGAGGTGGATGACCACTCCGAAGGTACGTGGGACGTCGAGCTTTGCGAAGTGAACACCCGAGGTATCCAAGTTTCTAGAACCTGCGATATAGGTGTTCATTCGCGTCTCAGTATAATATACCGACTTAAGTACAGAGGTAACCTTGGGAAGAGTGTGCATCCGCGATCCTCCCAGTCTGGCTCGCCCATCCTCTTCACCTGCCATCGCCAAGCGGAGTTGTCATCAAAGCCCAACAGCAATGAGGTTGGATCGTGTTGCACACTACCTAATTCATTACTCGCGAGGGGCATGTGACCAACTGCAGTCACGTAAGCATAAGCTCATACCCGTCTGACTTTTTTCACACCTTCTGCATTTGAATAAACACATGTGCTGTGTGATCGGCAGAACGAGGTGCTCGGATGAAGGAATTCACAAGATTGGACAATGACCTGGGGTAGAAACTGAACAAGCTTCGGTGGATAACCTGGGAGCCTGCATTACACGTGCTTCATTCATAGGCTACGAGGTAGGTTCACATACAAATCCGCAATCAATCATCAATGCGAGAACATGGGAAGAAATTTCGGGCTATGGTCTTGCAGTCCATGACTCCGTGCATGCAGGTGAGCCAACCGGTGGGTGCTGTCACTCGTGGCGGCTTCATATCAGCCCACCACCCTAGAGGGTAATTGAAATTGACTTGCATATCGCACTTTGACATGCAAATATTAGGGTACTTGCACCCTCATACAGACTCTACCAAAATCAAAGTAGCGTAGTATCAATGCATCATTCCGAACCCTGAATTCGCAACATGGGATACAAAAATAATATCTTTGTACCGTAACCGTGTAACCTCTTAATTCAATTGATATATTAACAAGTACACCAGACACGAGTATCGTGTTGAAAAAGCCCAAAGCACTTCTTCCTTCCATCACAAAGTCCAATCATGACCCAGACTTTAGGAAAGCTAATCCAAGATATATTCGCATCATGTTGAGAGACGACTGTGAGGACTTGATAGCTTGACCATCGGGCACAGCCGGAATGATCGGGAATGATCGGGGGTATATCCCTGGGATGTCTCATGTGAGGGAAATGGCTATCCATGGTTATGGAGAGCATGACTATTAGATCAGGAGGATCCGCAGGCACTAGTTTAGATGTAGACTAAACAACAATCCGATCCCCCCCCCCCCTCCCAAATGCTCCAATTCTCAGCGTATTCAGACTCAGGCCGCTGCCATACATACTTTCTGTTACTGTCACTGTTTTCCACCACCTTTTTGAATTGGTATATCAGCTGGCTCATGTCGGCCCAATAATGATTTACATTGCGGAAGGAAATACCGAGCTTATTACAGTGGCCGATATTCTCTACAATCAATAGACTTGGTTTATGATTCTACTTTCGTACAGTATCTATGTCTGTGGCCCGTGGGTACTGGGAAGTGCTTCCCTGCGGTGCAACTTGTCTTTGGTATTAACAGCAATGGTTTTCCTGGGCTTTTGATAGTATTGTCGATGCGGGGTGGTACACGAGAATTAAAAGGGGTGGCGGAATGCGAGAATAAAGGGCATGTTATTCATCTGTTGTGGAGATACGAATGATGAGAAGAAATTCTTCAAAACAGCTTGACAGGCCTTGCCCAGTTGAAATACCCGTGTCAACAGTGTGCTTCGTTCCTTCCTTACACCGTCTGTGTACCTGCATCCGTGACTGGAAAGCCCATTCCAAATTTGCCGGAATGGAAGGCTTTGTAGAAGTTGAATTTGTATATATGTACTTACAGTTTGTTGACTCGGAACAATGGACCGCGCGGTGACCGTGGCAGCAAAAGGGAAATCCGGAGCAACGAAGATGAGGAAAGACTGGATGTTGTATCATGAGCCCGATGACTATCGTGATTCAACGAATCCGCCCTCGCTTGCTAATGAACATGCCATGCGATATATACCCACTTCTAGCCCTATCAGGCAGGTGGCTATCATGCACGGAATACTGTACCGCACCAACCTGTGAAACACACTAGCATGTCGATCAGCCGAATACCCGACAGCTCAATATTAAGTCTACACGCGCCCCTCCTACAAAAATACCGAGAATCAACTCGTTGACCTATTGACTAATAAATATATTATTCTGCAGATGTTATTCGCTTCATTTGCTAGTATGTTATTTATGGTTCCCTTAGTGGAGCCTACATTTTGGATGAACAATTGTCCATATTAAAAATGCTTATAATACTAACTAGTTTACTAAGTACTTTCAAATCCATTGATTTCACTAGACTTATTATTGCAATATTTGGCTTCAATGAATAAGATCAAAACTTCTTAATCAATCTTATTTGTAATATTATTGACAATGGAAGTTTTAGCAATCAATTTTGTTTCAAGTCCGATATATCAAAAGAATAGCTTTTCCTAAGGGTATACAGATTTGGTACATCTGGGTATTATTGTAGTGGGATTTGGTGGGGTTTACGGACCGGCCCATATAGTAAACCTTGTCAAATTTTCCTTTTTATGAATTATATTTATTAAGACCTCATTTTGATAAAGTTAGTCAACATATAATACGTTTTTTTATTCAAATAAAAATATTATTCATTTTCGTGAAATATGTACTTATTATCGCCTTTACCTTTAATTAATATGCGCCAAAGTGTTATTTTAGCTTTTGTTATTTATTTTAATCAATTCAATGCATTGAATTGCCTTTGAGAATAGTAATGTTGACTTATAATAAAAATCGCGGTTTTCTAATACAAAAAACATAGGTGTTCCTATGAAAAGAAGTAAAGACACTCGTAGATAGAAATTAAAGTATGAAAATCAATACATTTAATATAGTAGCCTTTCAATTTTACTTGTAATTATTTTATCATTAACTCTAATAAATTCATTACGTTGGATGCCTTTTTAGCTATAGCGGTAATTATGTTGAATGTTTTTAATTGCGGAAACCAAGTAATCGAATATCGAATCAATTTATATTAATCGAATACTAGCATTAGTGCTTATAATAATCTGCTTTTTTGCCTTATTAAAAACTTTCGATCATTTATTTGATTCTTGTTGGTAGAGCCTTAGATCGTTGAAACGTTGTCGATTCGAATTGTGGTCGAAGTAATAGTAGTATTGCATTGGTCAAGTAGTGGATGTATTCTTCTAGGTTTGGCAGACCGCTAGCCGGTCCGCAATGTAATTTGTATGGCCAATTGCTTGGCCCGTGCCCTAGGGTGAAGTGTAGTATACTGCATACGACTTACACCAAATGTAGTAAGTTCATACAAACAATACGCTCAACTTGCAGTTAGTATAGTCAACTTTACTGTAAGTAAAGTTGACCTATAGCACTGTACGTAGGATTATTCCAACAATTCTAATAAATATCAAACTTACAATAATTTCACAGAAGTTTCACATAAAATCACCAACATTTTTAACTTTGTTATTTAAATTTCGTGATTGAAAAGTAACATTACCCGTCATAAAAAACTTTATTATAATTGTAATATACTCAACATACCTTATATTATCTATTAATATCAGTTAAAGTTGATTAAAGTTAATTATATTAGGAGCAATTATTTTCATTACAGTTCAAAGAGAGTTATAAAGTCAGATTGAAAATTTGAGATTAAAACATTTTTGTAATATCTCGAATAAGTTTCTTAATACCAAAATAACTTGGATTAAACTACTTGACGTATAATTGAAATTTTGAAATATCGAAATGAAGACTAATATTATGAGATAGGATGTTTTTAGCCAACGTATTCTTCATATGTTTTTTCCAGATAATTGTCAAGCCTGTTTTAAAAAGAATTATATTAGAATACTGGCTAGTGATGTAGAATCTATAAATTAATAACTTTGTATTTCATAGAGTAAACGGCAACTTACTCGTTTATAATTAAAATAGAGATGATAAATTGAACGGTTCGATATAGTAGACTTTATAACACTAGTATTGTATTTCTTAATCAGGTGTTCAAATGGTAATCAATTACATGTTCAGTATAAAGAAAGACAACATTTCTTTTAAAAAAGTTACAATTATTTGATATACTAGTAACATTGTTTCTATTTGGCGAAGTTTGAACAATGATAAAAGGAAATTAATATTATGATAGGTTTTAATTACCCAGTGTGCAAATATATTATCATATGTTCTACAACAGTTCATGATTTTGCATTTTTATATTAAATGTTCTAATGCGGTTGAATGTTGAGTTAAATGCTATTTTTCTCTCGTGAACATTTCCCTAGCAGTTTTATAGTGTAAACGTGTAAAATATAAATTTTCATTGTTTTAAACTGATATGAATCAGTTTTATGAATGAATAAAAAAATCAAACCAATGTTTCATTTCCGAGACTACTTGTGGATATTATTATATGTCCCTATAGCTAGTATACGTAGGTTAAGTGGTAGTGCACTACATTGCAAGGTGCACTCCTGCAGCGTGCATGATAACGTGTCACGCTGCAGGCTGCACTCTTGCAGAGTGCATCATGCGCGGCACGGTCTAAAAGGGACGTTCCAGAGTGTATGGCAAAGTGCCACTGCCCGGATAAGAGGTTTATAACCTCACATCCGTAGCGTGCATTCTCTAAATTCTTTTTCTTGACTTATCTATCTTTATTATTATAATACCAATCTTTAAGATTATTCTTTTACATTTTGACGTTTACGTGAATAAGTAGACCTTACCAACACTGATTAGTAGCCGACTAGATCGACTACAAACAGCTAAGGAAAAAAGAGAAAAACTGAAATTAAATACATATAATGGGATACTATAGCGGTCTCAATTGTTTATACTTTACTATTATGTTATAACCCAAAGACCAACTGCAGACCATGGAACAGGTCAGAGGCCAGCTGCGCCATCAGAAGCTTGATGTCCAACACATTAAGCGGGGATATCTCTTATGTAAGGACCCAGGGTTAGGGTTGGGACCGCAAGGACCGAAGAGCGGTCCAGTACTGAAGATGGTATGAAGGCCATAAGATATAAGGACACGGCCATCACCACATAGATAGTATTTCCTTCATAGTCGCTTCTTTCGGTCCCAATGTTGTCGACTGGACCGCGAGCGGTCCTGTCGTTCCAAACCCTAACCCTGGGTGCTTACATAAGAGAGATCCCTGGCTTGATGTGTTGGACATCAGGCTTCTAATAGCGCAGCGGACCGCTGGCCTATTCCATGACCTACAGTTGGTCCTTGGGTTATAACATCTATTTACTCACGGGTATTTAGTATGATAATTACATTATGAACGTTTGTTCATACGAGCAAATTTTAAATGATACGTAAATAAAACATAATTACAAACTAATTAGGTAATTTCAATTAGTTTGTTAACATTTGGTAACATTATATTATCCAAGTAGTTATAAAAACTCAAAACGTTATAAATATTAAACTTAGAATATATAGGGCGAGATGTAGAGCGGACGTGGGAAAATAGGCAGGGTAAAGGGAGTGTAATTATGTGATACGGTGTTTGGTGATTGGTCTGAATTAGCGTGTTGTAACCGAATTTTGTAGGGGAAATCGGTTTGTTTTTTTGGTCCGTAACCGCTTTTGCTAAGACGAGCGGTGTGGATTTGTCGAAAATCGGATGGGTTTCAATAAAGGGTTTCGAAACTTGGTAGTTATATAGTGTAGTAATATAATAGAACGTTTTTTAAAAAGTGCACGGGTACATTAAAACGCTAAATAAGGGTTTATAGTAACATAACGGGGCTTTTAGTAAATGAAACGTTAAATAAGGGTTCATAATATCGTACTGACGTTTTCTTTTTTAAAGTTATTTAGTTTTTATAATCTTTGTATATATCAGCGTGTAATTTTTGTAAAAACAAAGTCTTAAAATACAAATAATTAGAACGGTTATAACATCCCGTTATAGGTATTTAACTTATATCTATCTTTTTTTTTCAAGGCTGTTTATAATCGACTGAGTCGGTTACTAATTAGAATTGGTCAGGTCTTAACCTAAGTGTTTTACGTGAAAATATATGTAAAGAAGAGTAATTATAAGATTGATAACTATAATATAAAAAGATAATTAAAGAAAAAGTATCCAGAGGTGTATGCCACGGATAAGGGCTTATAAGAACTCGCTCAAAACGTACCACTCTAGACCTATCTAAGCATTGCCATTCGGTTTGGTATAGTTATTCCAAACCAATCCATATATTAACGTTCGGTTTGGTATAGCTATTCCCGACCGATACATGTACGATGCACTTTATGTTTTGCAAAACTGCAGCCTGCAGCGTGATATGTTATCGTACGCTCTGCAGGAGTGCACCCTGCAATATAGTGTAATGCCACTAGACTTATATATACTATCTATGAGGGTATATAGTAATATCCACAATAACGTTAGTAAACACTAATAAAACTAATTTGAAACTTCTAATTAGGGTGTGGTTACACTTTATTTACGTATTTTTTAAACTTTATTTTTACTAACAAGTGTTAGATACCTTATTTTTTTACATTTATACATTAATACACTTTTTCTTTAAACTCCGAACGCACCTGAATCCTAATTATGGTACGAAACCAATAACTTACACTGCTTTAGTATTATATGTGTACGTAAGAATCACTTACCCTAGGTACAATTATGGCCTTATTAGTAACGAACTTGGCAAAAACAACGAATAAATTGAGTAACTTTTTACAGATACGTCATTTCATAATAGTATTTTAAAATATTTGAAATTTAACCTATATAACAATAAAATTGAGGTATCAGGGAAGAATTTAAATCCTTTTGCGGAAAATACATTTATTAATATGATCTTTAACTACTTTAACGTAGAAATTAAAGGGCGCGAGTTATTCAATGATTTTAGAGAGAATTTTTTAAATTAGACGCCAGACATGTAGCATATGGTTGATGGTACGATCTCCAAAATATCATAAAAACAACTACGGAACAAAGGTATTAATACGACCAGTGAAAACAATAGCCGCATTACAGAGGCCTTGTCAGTAACGGCTCAACTTATACAAATACCTAAATGAACAAACGATAAAGTAATAAAAGTGAAATGTGTGGAGGAACACTAACTGAAGAAGTGCCAGGAGCTCTTATTTGAAATGACAGATCGGGAACGAGAAAAGCCTCCGCAAATAGGAAAGAGGCGCTCAGCAAGGCTGAACATCCGCTGAAAAGTGGAAACGGAGCTGGAAGAATCGACGGAAGAAGAAAAAGTACCGCAAAGATCATCTATAACGCGGGTTGAACACAAATCCTTCCCAGAACTTGCCGATGTGACTATTTATACATTCTAATTATAAAACTAAACGTTGATAAAAACAAAAAAGCAAACCTTAATTTTCTATATATTAATAAGTTACACATTCAAAAAGAAAGATATATCTTAAAATTTCCAATAAATGGAATATATTATACAAAGTTTTTGTATTCTTCCACAATTTATATAATTTAATATATTTAAATTCATTTATTATTAGTTTCAAATTCTTATTTAAACTTAATGAGATAATTCACGAAATATTATCGAATATTTTAAGACTTGTGCAGGTTTTTTTATCCGCTAGTTCTTCAAATTTCTTTGATTTATGTTTTCATATATATATATATTTTAAAACCACATGGTGTTTGTTAGTAGGTCTTTATCGTTGCAACGTAGTCGATTCGAATCATTGTGGTCGAAATAACTGGTGTTGCATTGATGTTGGTTGTAAAGTTTAAGTTGTAATTTCTAAGTTTGACAGATCGCTAGCTAGTCTGCACACCAATTTATATGGCCAAATGCTTTGGTCTGTGCTACACTTTGAAGTAGGCACTTATTGCACTGCACTTGCACTACAGTATATTCAAATCTCATAAACTACAGTTAATTTGTAGTACATACAGTCAACCTTACTTACAGTAAACTTAACTTTACTATACTTCATTTTAACTACTATTCTAATAAATGTCCTTATTTCAAACGAATGAAAATTCTTTAACTGTTATTTTTTACCAATTCGTCAATTTAAATTTAAAGTCAATGTCGCAATTATCTTTATCGTTTGAGCAAAGAGAAAAGGAAGTAAGGGATTCTAATATGTGGAAAATGATACATTCAGTAATTGCAATTATAATTATGTATTTAATTAAAATAGGTTTTTCTCAAAAAAAAAATCAACTTTGAACTTAATAGTATCTGTAATATTAAATTATGTAACAGTATTAGTATCCCTTTGCTATACGATATATTAAGAATAACCCCTTATTAATTATCTAATTACCTTAATATTTGGTCTAATACCTTGAGTAACTTATTTTGCGTATCGATCGCAAATAATAAAGAATTAAATAGATTCAAGATCGTTATTTTTATAAGAACAGTAAGGGGTTTTACTTGTTCAGCGATACAAAAAGGCATTGTTAACTAGTCACTACATTACTTCAAATCCAAGGATGGTATCTTTATGCCAGCTAATAGATTTAGGTAAATTTTCCTCGGATTTTACCAATGTGCCTCCAAAGTTTATATTAAGTTTGATATATTACCAATGAAAATTTAAAAAGTGTTAAATATAATACATCTCCCATTTTAATCGGTAATAGGTAAAATATAATGTATTAACCAACAAATTTATTGATTATAGATCCAATACCTTTCAACATTTATTTAAAAAAACTTAAAGAGTAAATTTCATGAACCTAAGATAGAATATGTTCCTTTTTACGAACGTTGCGGTTCCGGCCTTTTATTCCTGATCTTTTATTAACCAGATATCCTAAGATTACCGTACTTCTAATCGATTTAAACGATGTCGAAGGGAACTTTATTGATATTGTTTAAGTTGTAAACTTCAGGTATATACTAGTTAAACTTAGTACATATGTTATTACGTTTGTGAATGAAAAATATAATTAGCCTAAAAAAATATTGACAAGTTGCGTTAAAGCACTATAAAACATATCTAAACTTGTTATACAACATTTCAAAATTTAGCAGACATCTTAAGATAGTATAGCATTTCTAGCTTCCAAATATTTCATTACTTATTAATAAAATATTAGTCTTGGAAATATTGAATTAAAATAATCTATTTCAATTTCAAACTTTTTTTCATATTACAATATGTGGAACTAATTAATAATATTCAAGTTTATTTGATATTGGACGATGATAAAATTATATTTCAAGTAATCCTTAATACTATGATACATTTCCAAAAACAACCAAAAGATCGTCGAAAAACAAAGAAATAATACATCACTTGGAATATGAAGATACTGGAAAATAACGAATAAAAACCTAATAACTTGATTATTAACTAACGTTAAATATTGAAAAATGGTTGTAACTTGATGTTTATAAATTTATATAGCTTACCGTTATACCTTTTACTACTACCTTCAATCTTTATAAAAATTGTGATTATTACGTAGTTCGTATTCACTATAATAGTATTTTAAGGAGGGAAAGTATTTTACTAGTCGTATAAACCATTTAAGTCTTTGAATAAGTGTTATTAGAGGTATTGATAATGGTATTGATAGGAAGTATTATTACCTTTAGCAGAGCATAAATGTAAAAGGCTTATAGTCATGCTTACAATAGATTTTTATATATAACCAATCCCTTTTTAAAATCAATATTATTAGAAAACTTGCTAGACTTATAAATGTTATGAGATTTAAGTGTTGCTGTAAACTTAGTAATAATCCTATTCATATTAACAGACTTTCGAGTAGAATTTCTATTTCATCAATTAATAGAATTAAGTAATTGCTAAGTCCAGATTAATTTAGTTAGTATTGTTGCTTACGACGTCAATAATTTGTTATCTCTAGGCTAAAAGGGTTGAAGAACTTCTTAGGACTTGTATAAAACCTTACGAACATAAAGAAAAACAATGAGGAGTATTATTGCTAACGATAAATTTATCTTTTATTATTATTTCCTCAGGTACTCTTCTCATACAATTGTACTGATAGAGAATGTCAGATAAATTTACCTCGTTTATAATCTCTTGAAGGATGCAAATATTGTGGTTACGGAGTTTATTTCTTAGACCTAATTTCATTGCCTATATTGGTTTCTTTTTTTCGCATAATACAAAACCAGCTTTTTAAGTATTTGGTGAAGTTGTAATAAACGTGTATAGTGGTGTATATTCGTTTAGGGTTGAATTCGCGAAAAAATTAGCTGATATAATTAATTCAATATTCCTTGGTAATATCTTTATTTTGATTTTCATATTATAGGTCTTCAACATAATGTTTGTTAAAGATGTATGCTAGCTTTTTTAAGGTTTTATCTATATTGTTATTTGTGATTTTAATGATTTTCTAGTGTAGAGTTTAATCGTAGAAAACAAAATTGATATAAGAGAAGAGATTATCAGTTATTTATTATGCAAATAGTTTTGAGATCTAACAGTTTGCGATTTGCGGTAGTAATAAGTAGTAATAGTGGCAGAGACTTAGTCGTTTACTAAATTTTGTAATTTGACAACTTTGGTAATTGCTTTTAATTTGAAGACTTGACGATTTAATGAATTTACGACTTTTTGGTGGTTAATCTCAACGCTTAAGTTTCAAGACTGATTCAATCAAGACTTCGTAACGGTTTGACGATATTATCGTCACCTTCAGGTGCTTGTAAACAATGGATGCACTTGGAAGTTTTCCCTTTAGCCACCTGTAAATAACAGACTTAACAACGGGGGCTTTTTGTAATAATCTTTCCTCTACCTTAACGTTAACGTAAGGTGTAACCAGAAAGTAGCTTTTTTTCTAACTAACTTATCTATGCTTAACCTAATAAGCATTGATCAGTATTAGTAGGCTTTTATTATTACAATGTAGTTAATTCGAATTTCTGGTCAAAGTAACTAGTATTGCATTAAAAGTAGTGATGTGGTTACTTCCAAGTTTAGCAGACCGCTAGCTGGTCTGCACATTAATCTGTATAGATAACTATTTGGCTTGTAACCTACATTGAATTAGTTATTCCCTGTATTTGACCTGCAGTTAATACAGTCAACTTACAAACAATACAATTAGCTTGCAATCAGTGCAATCAATTTACACTCAGTACAGTTGAATTGACTGCTGTTCCAACAAATAGATTAATTATTCGAATCGAGGGTTATGTGGATAAGCCACTTGGTAAAGTTCAAGCATGTAACGATAAACAAGGAGAGAAGTAAGGGGAACTTGATAAATTGGAAGATTATTTGGTTAATGATGTTTACTTTACTGATTAGTATAGTTAAGTTTTTGTATTGAGAAGTGGAGGAGTAACAAAGCATTTGTGTTGGCATTTGCAAGTGATAGGTATTGGGAATGCTGTCTATTTAGTATAGCTAGAAAACGGTGAAATACTTCCATTACCAATTGATTGTATTGTAGGATACATTGGCATTACGAAAACAAAAGACGCTAATGAGGAGATATAATTCATTACAATAGCTACAAGTTGATTGTTTGGTGCTTATTTAACATGGGGTACAGGCGGAGCTTTGGCCTATACAAATTAGTGTGTAGACTGGCTAACAGTCTATATAACTTGGATCTTATATCTACCACCTAACTCTGTAATACCTGTTACTTCGACCACGATTCGAATCGACAACGTTGCAACGTCTAAGGGCCTATCAACACACACTTCATTTGCATATAATTCTATTCTCACAACTATTTTCCAGCAGGTGTGGTTTAGGTTTAGGTTTCAAGACTTTCTATGGCCATCCTGCTAGTCTGGCTGTTTGACAGATGGGTGCGTTCCAGTACGGTACCCGACTCTTTCTAGGTTTGGCAGCCCACTCTGGTGCTGTATACACATTCAGCACACAGGCTTGGAGTGATATGTCGATGATCTTCTTTCTTGTTCTTCACTGCGATTCATGACAGACAAGCCTTACTTATTCTTATTGGATTCCACTTAGATTCTGTTATGTCACGGAATAACAGCCGATTCTAGGCCGCCCGTTTCAGGCATCCTCACGCGCCGGCCCGTACTGCCAGAAGTTTCTAATCCTTGCATAAACATTGTGTGTAATTTAAGTGCCCGGTACTCGAATGGTGGCGCGATTGATTGCCACGCTGCGTCCAGCGTTATTGGCCTGCTGTTAAGGCTGCCACTTGAGTAAGTCGAGGTCACGTTGGCCACTGATTCAGGTGGCCACGGTATAGCAAGTGCGGCACCGTGGAGCCCCGTAATTCAGCAGCGTACTTTGTATGTGGCCTTTGGCGGCCCGGGGTCCCTCCAGTCTGTAGGTCACAATGTAGACTGTCTGACCTTATACGACATTGACGAGCGAGTGGGATGGAAATGGAAAAGAGAGATGAAAGGATTTACAGCTCCCCTTTGACTATACCCGCCCCACAAAAGACCTCGATTCAAGAGCGGTGAGGTGGGGGATGAGAGATGTAGGGCTATTGCACGTGGGCATTGCTACCCTGGATATATGTGTTCCGAGTATTGATCAAGATGAAACTCGTTTGATTAGGCATTACATAAAACCATGGCGCTGCTTCTCTGAGAATGATGATGGGCCACGAGATGGAGATGTTCTGATCGCCCCACCAAGGTCCACAGCCAAGCAAGTGCATCTCGCGTGGCCCCGGGGCCCCGCAAAGTACCCCACAAGTGAGGATATTTCGCAATCCGCTTGCAGCCGTGGGAGTGGGGCTGGAACATGGGGGAAGATTGTCCGTGTGCTGGTCATTCCACACACTATCCCCTGATGGCCGAGCGACCAGATGGCTGTGGTGTGCACAGGAGTGAGTTGCCAGTGAAGAATGGTCACTTGTGGCCATGTATAGCCTTGCAAGCCTCGCTGCGCTTGCTCAGCGTGAGCGTGGTAAACTATCTGTACGCCCATGGCCATGCTCCAAGCCTAGCATGTGTCTTCCCGATCCTCTTGACTCAAAGAGTCTGGGGAAGCGGAGAACCCCAGCTACCTTATTTATAGCATATTCTATACTATAGCAGTCGGCATGGGCCTTATAGACCCTGGATGGAGTGCCACTTTCCACCAGAAGCACCTGACCTCGGGGTGGGGTGCTGTCGAGAATGGCTGCTTCCAGACTCTTGTCGGTTATAATACGCATAATCTGCTTGTTGAAACGAAACATATCTTTCCTCCTTGTCAATGCTCTTGCTAGTCCCCGTCCTCGAGTCTACTGTGTTTTTACCCGCGTCCCCTTTGCTTCAAGCCTTGCTCGACCTCAGAACGACCACCCCTCTACACATTCAACATCACATGATTATGCGTTCATGGCGGTTCTACACTGCGCTTGCAGTGCAAGCAGCATATCTTGCATCGGCCAATCCAATAACACCCAGAGTGTTACAGTTTGACGATGTGGTAGTCATTGGGAAAGACGGCAAGATGGTCATCATGAAGGAAGCCGAGTACAACCAACTAGTAGCCCGGTCTCCCCCACCGCCGCCGCCACTCGAGACGCCGCCATGGGCTGCCCGCCGCGCCGAGCCACAGGCAGAACCCTCGTCGCCGGGGCAGCGCCGGCGCGGCTGCGAGCAAAGCACAGAAACCCAGGTCCTGTCCAACACCGACTTCACCGACGTGGACGTGGCCATGGGCCCCGTCGTGGGCGGCCAGGCCTTGGCCGGTGTCGTGGGCGGCCGCGAAGTCACCAACACGTTCCGCGTCGGAGGCGGCGCCACGCTCTCGCAGGCTGGCAAGAAAGAGCCGAAAAAGGACGCGGCCGCGGACGCGGCTGGAGGCGCCGCCGCAGCAGCAGAAGACGCGGCAGCAGCAGCAGTCCCAGGGGCAGCAGCGGAGAATGCGAAAACGGCCAAGAAGGGGCTGGACATCATGAAGAAATCGGGCGCCAGGGTCGACTACGAGCAGATGTGGACCACGATACAGACACAATCCATCACATTCCAGATTCCGGCGGGACAGTACGGAGTCATCGTCACCCAGCCGTACGTTCGCCGTGTCCAGGGAAACATCCTGTCCGGTTGCACGGATGCTCCGCATGTCACTCCTTTCAGCATTGACTCGCACAATCCGAAAACGTGGGGGAACATGCCCTGGGTGGATGGTGTAATCCGGATGTGCAACAGCACCACGTATCCTGTGCCGTACTGCAATGGCCAGGGAGTACACGAGTGATGGGACCAAGATGCACATGGCCTGGGAGAAAAGCCATGTACTGTACAAAGTGTAGTTGGCCTCGGGGTAGGAAGCAAGTAAGATATCTGTATATCAGCATATCAGTCTGATGGTACTCCGACTTGTAGTCGAGTCTTTGGACGGTGGGAGCAGCCCAGGTGATTGTATATAGGAATTTCGTTGTTGACGCTACGAAGCCGGCTAGGCAGTTGTACAACGCACAACTTGACCCATCATCATGAGCCAGTCAGTGGTGGGAATATACCCATAATACCTACAACCACACCGCGATGGGACGGAAAAATAAAAATGCACGTGATTGTGGTACGTACCAGGCGAAATAGCATTGTGGCGGGGCCGCCTCCCATGACCCCTGTAAGTGGAATTGGCCGATTACGGCCCGAGCCTCATCCTGGGAAATCTTGCATTCTGCAGGCTTGGGTTGCAACCTCTTCTGCAGCGACATACCACCATTTTCCCAATCAAGACCTGGGCACAATAGACTTCTTCCATATGTCTCGTTCCAAGAGAAAGGCCCCCGGTTCCCATGGCCTTTCCAAGAAACGTGTCAAGACCGACAGTGTTGACAGCAACACGCAACGCGCACCGTTGCCCAACCCCACAACGTTCCCGGCCAGAAACAAGCGCATGGGCGCGCCAGCAAAGCCTCACACCAAGAAGCAGCTCCTTTCCGACAAGTCCCTCTTCCCCGAAGAACAGGATCGCCTGGTCGAGGGACCCCTCTACGAACTTCTCGGCAGCGAAGACCGCGACGAGCGACTCCAGGCCGCTGACGTTATCATCTCGAAGCTCCTAGGCGGCGATGGCGTGTCCGAGTCGTTGCTAGACCGCCACCTCGAGAAGCGACTGTTCCGCGGCCTTTCGAGCCACAGAAAGGCCTCCCGTCTGGGCTTCAGCGTCGTGGTGACGGAGATACTACAACAGCTATGGGGCGAGAAGGATCGCTGCCGCGACAAGTACAGGGGGCTGACCTTCGAGTTCGTCTTGAACACCCTCACGGAGAAGACCAAGCCGGCGGGCAGTATTTCCGGCCAGGAAGAGAGGGACCACTACTTCGGCCAGCTCTTCGGCATCGAGTGCTTCTTGCGGGCCAAGGTGTTGTTCGACGACGCGGCGCGCTGGCACACGGTTTTGGAACTACTCTTGAGATTGGCCAAGAAGAAAATATGGCTGAAGCCGCAGTGCGCTTGGGTGGTTGCCCAGGCCGCGGCTAAGATGGACCAGGCCGTTGCGGAGGAGACGCTGCAGAAGATCGACGAGGCTGGCTGGGCTAAGACCCCGGAGGCTGTCGCTCTGACGGTCGTATACGCCGAGCGGTTTCCCAAACTGAAACTGCCCTCCAAGTCTTGGAGAGACTATCTGTCTACGAAGTACCTGGGGGAACTGCCTGCCATCCTGAAAGACAGCGGTAAACAGGAGACTACTGCTGACGACTTGAAAGATTCAAGAGATTCGACCCGGAAGCAGAAGCAAGGCCAAAGCAACTGGACTGCACAGTTGCACTTTGTGTGGGATATCATATTGGCACACTACATCAAGCTGGCAGCTATCAAACCTGGCGACGCATCCGATCAGTTCACGCAGTTCTGGAACCGTGTTGTGGACCAGGGCTTCTTTTCCAAAACGGCCACCGAGACCCAGAAGTTCACTGGCTTCATGATCTTCCAGAGATTCTTCGATAGCGGACTGTCGCACCCTCCTATTGTGCAGAATCTCTTCTCCCAAAACCTAACGATCTGCTTGATCAATCAGGCTGCCATACAAGATCGTTATTTGCACCTGGCAGCCAAGAAGACGCTTAAGCTCATCGAGCGTGCCGCTGAATCATATTCAGACGTCGTGCCCATAGTACTAAAGTTTCTTCTCGGGAAGCATGGCGTCTACAACTTCGACCAGAAGACCAATAGCAAGACTGTTGATAAGCTCCTGCACTGCACAAGGCCCGAGCAAGCTGCACAGGTGGTGAAGACCTTGCGCCAACTTGTGCTGGCTCATGACAAGTAAGAGGCGCCCAGATCGGCGACCAACCATTGTGGCGCGCGCCGTATGCTAACGACATGATAGAGAAAACCCCGAGAACCATGTTCTGGTCTACGCGGACTATCTGCACAGGCTTGCCGCCGTTGTGCCAGCAGATGCAGATACGAAGAGCGATGCGAAGGTCTCTGTAGGCGGTGTGGCTATACAAGAGTTATCCAAGCTCGCCTACACCAAGACCGGTGAAGCTGCTGCTGGATTCAGTGACAAGACGAGGCCCATCCTCAGACAGAAGCTCAATGCGGCCCTTGCGAGGTTCGTCAAGCGGCCAGAAGACTTTGGCGATGTCTGCACTGCCATCATGTCCATTGACTCGAACAGTGTCGAGATGGATGATGAGCTGCAGACTGAGCTGATCGAGGCCCTGGAGAAGCTGCAAGTACTTACGAGTCCGAAGAAGGCCAAGGGCGACCAAAGTGGGGCTTACCAGGGACTTGCCCTTCTGTACGCCGTTGCGATCTTGCAACTCTACAACGAGGAGCTTGACGCGGTGGAGATCCTGCACGATCTTGGGCAGTGCTACGAAAAGCTCGTGAGCAAAAAGAAGGACAAAGACAGCGATATATCGTCACTGCTGGTCGAGATTCTGCTGGCTATGGTGGCGCGTCCATCGCAACTGATGAGGCAGACGGCTGAGCGCGTGTTCGAGGGCTTTTCCAGCCTCATGACCGTGGAAGCACTCTCGCTGTTAACGGACACCTTAGCAGCCGCTGAGAGCGCCGAGGGTTTACGAGCATTGTTCGACACAGACGCCGCTATGGAGGACGCCGAAGAGGCTGGGGGTTCTGACGAGGGCGATGAGTCTGGTCTTGACTCGGATGTCGAAATAGTCGACCTGCAAGACGCAGACGAGGCCGATGACGGCTCCGCAAACGGAGACGAAGAGGACGATGATGATAGCGACGACTCGGAAGAGGTAGAGGAGGATGACAGCAAGACTGACCAGTACAAAGCTCTCGACGCCGATCTGGCCAAGCTCCTCAACGTCCACCGACTCGACACGGATCAAGACGCCGCCTCATCCTCCTCCGACTCGGACATGTCCGACGCGGAGATGATGGCGCTCGACGACCGGATCTCGGCGGCCTTCAAGATGCGCATGAAGGACGCCAGCCAGAAAAAGGACAACCGCGACGCCAAGGAGACCGTCGTCAAGTTCAAACACCGCGCGCTAGACCTGCTCGCCATCTTTGCGAAGAAGGAGGCCGCCAGCCCGCTGGCACTGAAGCTGCTGATACCGCTGCTGCAGCTGATGCACACGACCAAGACGAAAGACCTGGCCAGGAAGGCGGGCAACATCATTGCCGAGCTGCCCAAGACGCAGAAGAAGCTCCGCGCCAACAAGGAGAGGGAGGGGGCGTCGGAGCGTGGTGAAGGCGAGGCGGATGTCGAGGAGCTGATGCAGCTGCTGTCGGAGATCCATGCCGAGATGAGGAAGGACGAGTCCCATGCTTATGCCAAGGCGGCGTCCGTGGCGAGTCTGTTGGTGGTGACGGCTCTTCTCACCAAGAATGTGGGCCTCTTCCAGCAGATCTGGGATGGGTACGGCGGGCTTGCCATGCAGTGGGCCATGCACGGCGGCTTCCAGTTCTCGACGGTCATTACGGACTGGACGAACTGGGTGCAGTCGCATCTCACGCTCGTGGCGAAGCGGATCCCTGAGGACACAGCGCAGAAAGTGCAGAAGAAGGCCGAGCAACCAAGTAGGGAGCCAGAAGAAGCGTCGGATGACGCTTCGGACGAGGAGATGGACGAATGAAGGAGACGGACATGGGGGCTGTTTAGGTGGAAGGTCGTCGACAGAATCTCCTAGACTAGACGTCTTTGCGTCTCAGCTCATAAGGAATCGCCCGCGGGACATCATGTTGTCGCAAACTAGTTAGGAGCCCTCTCATGCGAAATAAAATACTCGTGCCGACTAGGGAGTGTCCTGTTGGCCTCCATTGCTTGTGAATGTAACCAAAGGACGTTCGTTGTTGGGCCAGCACAAGTCCCAATGACACATGTTCTCCAAAGGAAGTTGTCATGACACTATCGTGCCCGCATTCGTGGATTTTGCTTATGCTAGTGTTACAAGCGCGGAAGAAACGAGTACGCATTTCCCTGCGTACCGATGAATGTTCTGAGGAGCCGCCCTCATCAGGAAGCTGCCCATGGACCTGAAGGCTGTCTGATCGGGCTCGCCCCCGCACCCTGCGCGAAGGACTAGTGCAGCCTGCATGTTGTCACCTAGTCCTCATCCATCCTGTCGCCGTCCTTCTTGTCATCCTCATCGTCGTCCTCGTCGCTCTGTTTCGCTAACCGCAGGGCCTCCTCGCGCAGCTTCTTGGGCACCTCCTCGTGGCGGCCCTTGGTGGGGCCGTCGTGGCCGCTGATCCAGCTCATCTCGAGCTCGTACTCCTTGTCCTTGTTGTCGTCGTGCGCCGCGTGGATGATGCGCGCGGCCTCCTTGACGGCCTGCGCGAGCGTGATGCCCTCGCCGCCCAGGTCGAGCTTCTCGAGCTCAGCCTTGGCCGCCTGGCGGCCCTTGCCGGTCGCGGCGCCGTAGTAGCCCCAGTAGAGGCCCGAGGGCTCGATCATGTAGAGGAAGGGCCCGCCGTGCGCCGCCGCGGCGGCGGCGATGCCGCCGGCGCCGACGGACGGGCCGGCGCCGACCTCGCCGTCGACGGGCTGCGCGAGCGCGCTGTCGACGCCGCCGACGATGGCCGTGATGCCAAAGGGCCGCACGGACTGGTACAGCGTGTAGGCCTGCAGGTAGCCGCCCATGCGCGCGGCCAGCGCGGCGGTCGGGATGGGCGTCTTGAAGTTGTCGCGCCAGGAGCGGGCCTCGTCACGCGCGCGGTCGGTGAAGTGCCGGCCGTCGGGGACCATGCCGGAGTAGACCTGTGGGGGTGGGGGCGCGGCCGCCCAGCGGTGTTAGAGCGCGCTTGTTCCTCTTTAGGGGGTTCCCCCCCGGCCCCCCATGAAGAGGAGTGGTGTGTGGGTGTGTGTGTGTGTGCAGGCGGAGAAAAAGAAGGCCAGAACTTACAACGCCCAAGTGCCTGTCAATCGTCGAGATGCGCTTGTTTGCGCCGGCCTTCAGCAGCTTGGATGTGACGACCTTCTCGACTGCCAGAACCACGCCATCTTTGCACCGGATGCCGATGGATGTGCCCCCGTTCTCGACTGCCTTCACCGCGTACTCGACTTGGAAGTTCCGCCCGTCGGGGGAGAAGATGGAGTTGGCGAGATCGTAACCTGTGCCTATCGACGTCTGCGGGTGCGCCTGGTGAGCTTGGGACAGAGGAAGGGGGGAGCTTGGTGCTGCTGCTGCTCACCATTGTGAAAGTCTGCTGCTTTTTTGTGCTTGGGAGAGAGGCAAGAGAAGACGGCAGGAGTACGGAACGGAATGTGAGGGTGAGGGTGAGGGTGTGGGCGAGGAGGGGCGTTGGTTGTTAGGACGTCGGATTGAGAGTTTGGAGTTTAGGTGGGAAGGAAGCTCGACGTGCCAGAGCAACGCGCAGCTCCCAGCTGCCTTGCGGTCTTGTGGCGTGCCCTGTGGCGGCATCCACAGCACACTGTGCACGCTGTGGCTTCAGCGTCAACAGGGGCACTTCGTACTTCCTTGTCCCGACAACATCCCATCATTTGAGCATTGGCAAGCCCTGCAGAACACGAAGAAACCATCACTCCCACCGCAAAGCTTGTTCTGTTTGGGGCTCTAGCTCTAAACTTGTTGAATCTTCGAAAGAGATGGATGTGTTACTAGCTTTGCTCGCCGGTTTCATACGCTGTGAACGATCGAGAACTGCCGTGTCCCCGACGCGGCCGACGGTTGACGCTCTCACCATGACACACGGTTTTCTGGGAAGCACAATAACACTGAAGAACTCGATGCACTGATCCACCGATGTGCCTTTCTCGGTCCAAACTAGTAGGGTAGCCCTTGCGCAAACATCCTGCTTCCTAGTGGGGTCCACCAAATCCCTTAACACCCTCGAGGCGGCAAGCTGATAGATGCATAGTAGAAGCCATTGCGATTTACTGAGGGACTTCTTCCTTGCCTCTTCCTCCTCTCCGTTCGCCCGAAGCCAGCATTCCCACGCAGAGCCCGGCCTCCTGTTCATGTGCGTCCAGCCCCTCCAGCGCGCGCTCAGAGTGGCCCCGTTACGTTCGCCTGGCCGCGCCTTCGGAACTTTCCCCGCCGCCACTTGAGGCCCCGAACTCGGCTGGGAGACAACCCGAATGGTCGCTTGTGGACTCCGTGCTCCGTCACGCTCACGCTGCCTGGTGCGTGGCGTCCGCCGGCGTGGCGGCTGAAGAAGCCCAGGATCTGTGTTGAAGTTGCACTTGGCTGGGGGCTGGGGTGTATGAGAAATAGTTCAGGTGGGCCGCGAAGATTCAATCGGTCTGTTTAGGTCCTGTGATAATGCGAGTGCGGAAAATGTCAATCTTCCGGCATTGCTGCCCTTGCAGCAGCTTCTGTGGCAAAGACTCGGCAACTCATTTGGTCGGATACTCACCTTTGTGCGCTACGAGCAACAGTTATGAGTTTTGATCCCGATTAAGTAATTTGAGTATACAGAATTTAGGTTGTAAACATGCATTAGATTTCTTGGTGGGTTGGCAATTCCTACGTCCTTAATGTCCATCTCAACGGCCCGAAAACATTTACCTAATGTGGCAAGTGCTACCGCACAGTTGTTGCGATGCAACCGGTGTGAGTGCATTTGTGTGTGTGTGTTTGTTGATAAATTGTCCGAGTCTATGTTGGCAGCTGAATTGCAGGTGATACATTGCTTGTTAATAATAGGCTATTCCGGAAATAGGGGTAACCCCTATTGATATATTATTAATGCCGGGGTATACAAAAACGATAGTTGTTGAAATATTGACTAGACCGACTGTAATGTCAATAGGAATGCAGTGCAACTGTCTGTGACTAGCAATAGTTACAGATAAACTGTCCGGTCAAGTTGGCTCATTCTATGTCAATTGTCTAGTGAAGACAGCCACTTCAATAACAACTGTCTGTGATTTACAATAGTCACAGATAGGCCGTCCAGTCATATAACGGGAAAACTTCACACTTGTCGTAGCTATAAATAGGTGGCTAACTAGCTAGTGATTCTCACGACTTAGAACCTACAACTTATCCAATACATTTTGTTACTTCAACTATTAAATCGATTTAATTACCGGGCCTTACTGACCTTACTCATAAACTAGGACATTACGTACCTTACAGGTATAGTCCTACCGACAACAATGCTTTTATTATTAATTTGTTCAACAAAGTTTGTATCAATGTTTTCACAGAAAGTAAAATAACAAGTAATTATCGTTTTTTGGATATTATTAGATACTACTATAGTTAGCAAGCGTAGGGAACCACGTTTGTGGAGTGTATGATAGTGTGTCACGCTGTAGGAAGCATTTTTGCAGAGTGTATGATAACGTATCACTGTTATGGTCCGACCTACGATGATAAGCCAAGTAGGTGCCAAATGTGATTAACTATTGAGGTGCGGAGGAAGACTAGAAGAGGCTACCGTGGCCCAACGTGTAGGGCCCTTGGGTAGGGCTAATGCCCAACCCGTTACATGCCCTTACACATGCCGTGCACGGACCGTATCTTGTCCGTATATGGACCGTGTTCGGTTTATACTCGGTCCGCGCTCGGGCCAAGCCTAGGCCTATCCCGTTATATATATAGTTACGTAACCTATAGGCTTAATAGCCAACGGTTTAACTTTATAATTTACTCCCTTTTCCCCAGGTATTATAAGGGTTATGACGCCCTTTTAAATAAATATAAAATACGGGTTATACCTATTTAATATGCGAGTTAAACGTAAGCCGGTAATATTACGTTTAATATATTGTATAACGCTTCGGCCGCTTTACCTTATATCATCAGCGCTATATAATATATTCGTTAACATACCGTGTAAAGCCTTTTGTTTGCTGTTGACGCCATATAACGTATCCGTTAACGCGCGTATAAAGTATTTTTTTTCATGGTTAACGTCGTATTATATACTTATTAATATATCGTAACGCGCCGTATAGAATATTCTTTTTACCGTCGGTACCGTATAATGCGTTTGTTAACGTATCGTGTAAAGATACGCTTTTACTTTTAATATCGAATAACATGCCCCGTATAATACGTAACTTCTGTCGAATCCAGTTCGTTAATCCCTATAAATACGAATACCTTTATGTAACCTTTAAAATTTCCTTCTTTTCCTTTTTATATTATCGCCCCCCCCCTCTGTCAATTACCCCATTATAACTTTTTCCGCTTTTTTATATAAGTTAGCTAGCTAATTAAACTTATATATCTCTACCTTTTTTCCTCGCTTATTATTATAGCCAACGTACTTAACGGTTTTGTCTTTGATTACATTGCAGTCGACGCTCCAAAAAGGAGTATTGAGCCTCCCCATAAAATATATTACTTTATAATATATTAATACGTTATTACTAACTACCTATTATAACCTCTTCGCGTTATAAAAGATTTTTTTTCATTTTCGGAAGTAATAATAATAAAAATAAACTTTCTTTTTTATAGGTTAAAAATGTTTATATATCGTATATTAACTGGCTTTTAAACTTTGACGTTTTTTTATCTTACGTCCAAGTTTATTATATATAAAGATATCGCATATATTGGAATATTCATAATAAGATAAATTTACCAAAAAGTCTTATAAGCAGTCGATTATCAATTAACTTTTTTTTAGTAATGTATTTACAAAATCAGTTTATTTATGGTTTAATTCGGTTTATGTATTCTTTTACGTTAATTAATTGTTATGGTAAAGGATAAAGATTATATTTTTTCTACCAGATGTAAGTATTAAGGGGATATCCCGGGTTATTTACCCGTTTTTACATTAGCCTTTTCCGAATGAGTTAATTAATTCACCCGGCTTCATAATATTGTTCGGGTATAAAGATTTTTATTATACCAGCCGTATAAGCCGTTACTCTTTTATCTATACGCCTACGTTGCCCTCTTTTTCCGGATCCGTATTTACCCCGAATCTTTTCGTCACTTGTTATTATATATTTTGTTTATCAAAATAAAACGTTTTCGGTTAACCGAATTTTAAGGCGTAACGTTTTTGTCTCGGCTCTTTTTAGCTACCGTCGAATACCCTTTCGTAATTTTAGCTTAAACAGGCAAAATAATAAAGCCACCTAAGTCATGTTTTTTATAATTAATATAAGTTACGATTTACAAAATATTATAAATAACGTTTAAAGCTTAACTGTACAATCCTCAATTTCATTCGTATCTTATTTACTAACCTTTTACAAAAACGAGTTAATCGATCCGACTGCGAGCGAACGTAAAATCGTATCCGGGTCGATCGCGTTATCCGGGCCTAAACTAACGTATTATAATTTTTAATACCCCGCTTAAAAGGTTACTCCCCTCACCCCGCCTTTTGCCCTACTTTTTATCAACCGTTATTATCGGCTTTATTGAACGCCCGTACTTTTTAACATTATTTTCTATCATCGGCCTATCTTAACATCCATCTGTATTCGTATTATCTGTTATCAGACTTTTATAACATCCGCATTTTTTTACGTTATTTATCCTTTTTAACATCGTCCTGTGTATAGACCGCCTCCTATTAACCCCCTTTCTCGAAGCCTACCGGTTTTCATTATACTTTTTACCGTCCCCCTCTTTTATTATCGCCTAAAGTTCGAAATTAATTGTAATAGGACCCCTAACGTTAATAACGCTGGTACTCTTTAAACCCGAATAAAGATAATAATAATAAACAGGTAAATTTTCGTTAATATATGGTAAAAACCACTTTACGGTTGAATATTATTCGAAATATTCAGGTAATATTTATTCGGTTTCACTTAATATATTTTAATTTCGTTTACCAATAAATTAGCTTCATTTATTCATTAATTAATTATTATTTTGGAGGTATGGGCGATTCGATTTACTTTTATAGTTTAGCATAAGTTTAACGTCATTGACGAAATACCGAGCTATTGTAAACCCGAATATTTCCCTATTTCGGTTTGAATTTATTTAAAACTATAATATATTAATAATTTTGAAATGATTCCTAGTTCTATTTATTATAACTATTTTACTTAAATAATTTGTAATAAATTTCATGTTTTCCCGTTTTTTCCACAAGGATATCCTATACTTTAAATTCCTCGTTTTTACTTTTTTTTATATCGTTCACTACCGAAATTATTCCCGGGCGAATATCTGATAAAAACTACTAAAAAAGGGGGTTCGAGGCCGTGGGTTGAATTAAATCAATATAAAATACCGGATATTAACTAAAAATATTTAATACGATATTTAATAGGTTTTAAATAACTATTACCCAGTACTAATTATAAAGTTAGTCGAGCTTTTTATTCGGAAGGTTAATCTTAATATTTTAAAAGCTTAGCCAAATTTAATCTCCTACTATATATCGTTTCGCCGGACGTAGTTTACAATTCGCCGCCGTTTTCATTTATTATTAGATATAAGCTATTTCCGTTTAAACTAGTTTCATCTCTTTACGTAAATAAGCTAAAAACGTAATAACTCGCCTTGTTAAACTAATTAACGATTTCGTATCCCTATTTACCTTCGTGATAAATAATATTTCGTATTTATTTACTAAAAGATTCGCGTTAAATCCGGTTACCGTCGACTTTCAGTTATTCAACGTAAATTAATAAACAGATAAATACGAAACCTAAGAGTATTACGAAAAGGTGACCACAATATGTAAGTATTTTTAAACCTTTTAATTTATCTGTTTAGTACTATTGTTTGTTTATAAGTGGTACATCGTAAATAAAAGGTATTCGACTTTTTTAAAAAAATAAAGTATCGTTTGAAATACTTTTATATAATTTGAATTGAGGTTACTAATAATAAAAGTTGAAAACTTATAAAATTGTTATTATACATTTCGAAAACGATTTGCATACGTATTCGTAATTATAAATCTCATAGTCTTTAATTAAATAAATTCAAAAAAACGATTTGAAATAATTGATAAATATAGCAAGCCGTTATTAGTAATTTGTAGGTCGATTATAAAGTCGATCGAAATATATGTTTAGTACCTGTCGAAAATAAGGAAAGTTTAAAATAAATCTTTCTGTGAAGTATGACGAGGTTTCGTTTTATTACATTACGTATATATTTTATATAAACGTCGAATTTTACGATCAATTTTTTTAGTGTTAATTCTATTCAAAAACGCGAAATATAATATTTTTACCCGGATAATTTATAATAAACGAATCATGGATGGACTATAATATTTTGGTTATTAATAATTTTTGATTCGTTAATTATAAAGGAAAAAAATAACATAATACTCTTCGTAGATTAATCCCATAATTCATAATTTATATCAATTATTTTATCCCAAGTAAAAAACACTGAATGTTTTCGAAAACCGTTAAAAGGCGAACCTTATATAACGGGCTATTCGTTACTTTTTAATCTAATAATTCCGTTAATATACCTAATATAAAAATAAGTAAACTATACGATGTTAACGATACCAGCGGACCTAATACAGGTCGGGCCCGCGGCGATACCGCCGACGTTATCGTACTGAAATTCCTTAACTTTATCACTGATAACGACCTGAACGCGGGCCGGACCCGGGGCGGTATCGCCTTTAACGATCCTTCGAAAACTATCGACCCCCCTTTTAAATATATATTATCGCAATCCAATAACCAAGCCTCCGTTTCGTTAAACTCCTTTACTTAACCTGTCGTAATTTGTATTACTTTGATATATAAACCTATTCATATTACAATTAATATAATAATAAAAATGGTTTAAAAAACCCGCCCGCAACATTTTTTAATTTCAAGTTTATTTTATAACTTACGAGTTAACGCATTCGGATGGGTATCCTAAATTATGGGCTTATACCGTAGGTAGCATTAAAAAGAGAAAGAACGTCAGCCCATTTAGCCTAGTATTCCGAAATTAATTGTGGTGAAAAAAAAATACTTTAATTTTTTATAATCAGTTAAAATCGTGAATAGTATACGGATATTACGTAATTTAAATGATTATGTTTATAAATAGGATATTACCGAGAGCGGTTTTTATCGTAAATACTATAATTACGTTTTGTATCTATGAATCGTATGAAATAATAAGTTATTAGCTTTAAAATAATATACTTATTCCGTTACGACAAATACCATTTAAACGTCGTTTCAGAATGATTAATTTTCACTTCTATTAGCCAATTTGGATCCGAATATATTGAAATCGGGGCCGTAATAAAGGCATCCTTTAAAATTTAAAATATCTATTCCTTACGTATCGTTTAAGTCTAACAAATACCTTGTTACGTTAGGCGAACGAGATAATTCGCCAAATTAAAAAAAAATATTAATAAAATCGCGATAAAAATTAGTAAAACCTTGAAAATTTCGAATTTTCCAAACCGCATATAGTAAATTTTACTCGCAAATTATCCGAAAGTTCTTGGGGTTGTCCCGGATACTAATTTTTACCAGTATAATGAAGCTTAAGTATTATATTTCCTTAATTACAAAGTTATACTTGTTGAAATTTAAATTTAATTTTGTATTACGAAAAACTCCTTAAACTATGCGAATTTTAATCATATCAATTTATTGAATGCCAAAGAAGAGATTAAAAAGACATTTAAACATTCAGTAACGAAATTATTTAAAATATCAGCTGTTATATAATTAGTATATCGTTAAAACGTTGCCGGCACTCCAGTTAGATTAAAGGGGGTAACCAGATGTTTAAATAACCAGAATTACTGATAAAACGTCGTTAATTTATCCTATTTGAATGCTATTTGAATACGGTAAAATACCGTTTAAATATTTAATTTCGTAAACTATATTGACTCCGATAACGTACGTAAGGTCTCTATAATTTCGTAAACTATATCGACTCCGATAACGTACGTAAGGTCTTTTTAATTGAAGGTAAAGGAAAACGTTTTTACTTTGTAATTTTATTTAGTGCGCGATAATCTATATTAAACCGTTATCCCATCCACCCCAATTTACGAATTAGTAATACCGGCGCCACTGTCGATAGAAATCTCGCCTAAATTTAAACTTTATTTACTAACTCCATGACTTATCATCGAATCTTGAAAAATTAATTTTGTAATACTAAATATGACGGCCCTAAAGTCGTTTTAGTAAAAATTTCTTTTTATTTGGTTCAATATAAATATAATAATCGAGTTTCCCCTTATATAAAGGTAAGGCCGTAACTTTATCCTTATTGAATAGGTCGCGAAATACCGTTAATTTCAATAAAAAACGCGATTGATCTTTTTTCCCTTAATAGTAATCGTCGCCGTTACTTATGAAATCCGCGTTATTTCGTTAAATCTTATAATATAAACTATTCGAGACAAGTTCCCTATACGTTATATATTTCGATACGAATATTTCGTTCACTCGAATAAAACTGAGCCTATTACGCCTTATATATTTCCTATTTTAAGGCGTATTAATATCATATCGATAACTAAGCCTTTTTAACTTTAAATGACTTAATAATTATCGCCCGCGTTGAAAATTACACACTAGTATTATACTTGAGGTATTTTTAAAATTATATCCTATATTATTCCGTGAATAATATATATCAACATTGGGTTCAATTATTCATTTATATTGATACGAAACCTGGCTATTTGGATAATACGCCTATTTTGTCCAACTTTAATATAATTCTAAAATTTTAGGAATATAATACCCGAATTCACTTGAAACTTAAACTTTATAGTAAAACCTTATTTATAATATAAAAATATTTATGATTAAAATTAATTACAATATTTAAAAAGTGGGTAGTATTAAAAAACATAAAGATAAGAAATATATTTTTATTTATACGTATTTCAATGAAATTCAATTCGGTTTAATTCGATTTCATAACTAAGTTGTTAAGGTTCAATAAGTTTTAAACAAAATGATATTTAAAAGTTAGGTTTTTCATATCTTTATTCATAGAAAATCTTTTTTTACCTTTTTAACTGAGGTCATATATATTTACGTAAAAGGTAATACCAGGTGAAGGTCGTAATGACGTTGAAAATAATTTACTAAATCATAATATATATATCGTTTTAGAACAAACTTTACTTAAAGTTTTTTATTATCCTCTATATCACTTTACAGTTTTAGTTTTAAATACGTATCGAATAAGTTTATTGAAATGATTAACCGTGATATCGAAAAGATGAACCGCAATTACCACTACCCTTTAACAAAAACGTTTAAAAGGCGTAAGTTACCGTTATAACTATATTATTACTTAACTGATAACTTTAAACGGGTTTCGTGAACTAACGACTAAAACGCTGCTTTAAATTTAAGGAATTCAATTCGTCGGTCAATTCGCGGTATTTTTCTAAGGCTATAATATAATTTACCCAGCTAATACCTGCCTTAATAAACTTATCGTTGATATGGAACGATACTCAGAAACTTGAATAGTTACATATTACGGCTAAAGTTTAGTTTCAACCGCCTATTAAAATTAAAAGTATTTCTAACCTCATGGTAAATAATATTTACAAGTCCTTATTACTTATAACCAAGACTTCGAATTCGATTAATATTTCATCTGCGCGGTAAAAGTTATCGAAAGTCGTTATAATGTAATCTAAAAACTTCCTTATATTATACTTACCCTTATATCCTTCGGCTTCGTAATAATCCGTAACCGCCTACTTTACCGTTGTTGTATAATATTCATATACGTAAAAAAACACGTATTAACCTTTTCCGATTTATATTTTATCCGGTTTTGATATAAATCCGATTATTCAACGCGTTTCTGCCTACGTAAAAGTAAATCCGTTAAATTACGGTTGGGTATATCGTTTTAGTTCGTCTTGAATCAATAAAAACCTAATACGAGTTGCGGCTAATTTGGTTTCGAGTTATTAAATCTTCGTGACGACTTAAAAGAAGTTGGACGTAAGGTTGATAGTTAAAGTCGAATATCCCAGTTACTATTACTATTCAATAACTGACGCAATATAATTTACAATATGTTATAAACGAAAAATATCGATATAAATCGGTCTTATAGGAGCTGAATGTGGATTTATAAAGGTAAAAGATTAGATATTCGCCGACGGCTTATACTTTCCGATAACGTTAAAGTATAACGTCGAATTATCAACATTTGTCATCGATTCGTTTATTATTAGGAATATTTTTTCGAAAAACAAAAACCTTAATAATATATTATAGTTCGACCTACGATAATAAGCTAAATAGGAGATAAATAAGATTCATTATTAAGATACAAAGAAAAATTAAAAAAGGTTACTGTAGTCCAAAGTGTAGGGCCTTTAGGTAGGGCTAATATCTATCCCGTTACGTACCCTTACACATACCGTACACGAACCGTACCCTATCCGTACATAGGCCGTGTCCGGCCTATACCCGTTCCACGTTCGGGTCGAGCCCAGGCCCATCCCGTTACATATATAGTTACGTAACCTATAGGCTCAATGGCTAATGGCCTAAGTCTATAACAATCATGATCTAAGAGGAACGTTGACAGAGTGTATAGTAAAGCGCCACGCTTCAGGTGAGAGCTTATAAGCTCTCACCTAAGGTGTATACTCTTCGGATATCTCCTCTCCATTAATTATTAATTGTTAATATTATTTTACTACTTGGAGTACTATATTGTTTTTTTCAACGTCAACGTATAAATATAACCGATAATGATTAGTAACCAACTTGGTCGACTATATATAGCTTAAGAAAA
The DNA here is from genome assembly GCA_038502455.1 of Anisogramma anomala. NCBI lineage: Eukaryota > Fungi > Ascomycota > Sordariomycetes > Diaporthales > Gnomoniaceae > Anisogramma > Anisogramma anomala. The sequence continues at coordinate 29,766,663 of JASMMZ010000004.1, forward strand.
AATAGATAAACTTTAGTTGAATATTTATAACGCAATATTATAATGGTTTTAATTGTTTCATACTTTAATATTACGATTTATAAAAATATACGTGAGTGTGAAAAGATTGTAAAACCCGGATTAATTTTAAAAGAGACAATTTTAGTACAATATTATTAACTTGGTTGGTGCCCATTGACTACTAAAAGCTTTTTTACGCCATCATCAATTTGGTTGGCGCTTTAGATGTATCCAGGTACTTTTTGGAAAGCGTTTTATTATGTATCAGCTATGTAGGCCATCAAGTCGTGAACTCCTTTACTAGTATCTATCCGGTTAAAACGTAACATTTACACCGCTTATATATACTTCGAAAATGGTTAAAACGACTTTTAAGGCGCTTAAACCATTACTCTAAACGCTTAAAACAGTTTTCGAAGCGTTAAACAAACAAACCCCAAACACTTAAAGCAATTTCCAAAACTTACATATACTAAAAACATTTAAAACAACATACGGCACTTTTATATCATTTTAACCCTTATATATAACTCCCTATTCCGATTTCAAATACCCGATTTTTCTTGTGTTACTTTTATTCGTTTTACCGTTCACCGCTTTTTGAAATTAAGACTTACGACGTTTAAATTTGATTGTTACTTGGCTAATACAACATTTGTAAACGTTGAATCACTAATTCAAATCGTTTTACTAATGTATAATTACGCGTTATTTATACCTTATTTTGTATTTGTAAATGCTAAACTCCTTATTTGAAACGCTTTGTTATATTTTATTTATATTCAATGTGTGTATTATACGCTTCTATTTGCTATTTTTTCAGACACACTTTAAACACATTATTCCAAGCGTATAGACAACCACATTGTCATACTATATTCGGAATAGCCCCTTATATACAATGACCTCTATTTTATTTCTTTACCAATTATAATCCTGGCTAAAGTTAGCGAATAAATAAACGTTTCATTCGAATATGTAGTGCTTTTAAAAAGCGTTTTAAAGTATATTAATTTTAACTTAAGAGATAACGTTTTCGAAATACCGGTAAATAATCTAGACCTTTGAGTTGTCAACATTTACGTTGCAAACATGATTTGTCGTTATTGGGTAGAAAAGACTTAAAATCTCGATACATTCGATAATTTTCGGCAAATTTTTTTGAATTGTGTGTTGGAAACATGGAGTTTGGTATAAAACTTGATTTCGAATGTGTGACGAGAATAATTTGGAAATAAAGGTAGTAATACTTTATGTAGAATTTAAGATTATATTCAATAAACATTAGTTACTATGACCTGATTTAATATGATTCCAGATTCAAAAAGTAACAAGGCGTTGGTAAGGCTTCAGTCGTTGTAACATTATCGATTCGATTGGTCTAAGTAACCGTAGTATTGCGTAGTTAAGTGGTGGATGTATTGTTCTAGGTTCGGCATACAGCTAGCTGGTTTGAACAGTAATTTATATAGCCAATTACTTGGTTTGTGACCTAGTGTAAAATGCGCGCATACTATAATTAACTGGTAGCTAATATAGTAGGCCTGTACAAAACAATATATTATACTTGCAGTTAGTATAGTTAACTTTACTGTAAGTAAAGTTGACCTATTGCATTGAAAATATTACTATTTAAATATTGGCAGCTTTTTAGTTTGTACGCGTACATCAGTATAGTTAACCAATATTTTTCGGTAAGAGTTAAACTGAGATCTTATTAACTGGTTAAATCCATGATCATTTTAATTAACCTTTCTATCGAGTTACACGCAATTGTATACAAATTAGCCCTAAATACAGTTAGTTGTCCTACTTTTTCGAAACTCGCTTTTATCGATTTTAATAAAATAAAATTCCGCTACAAACTCATATAAGCTTCTATTTTATCTGTGCCAATGAATGAAGTCGCTATCATTAATCCATTGATAATATTCTAGTTTGTTAACATATCTAGAGCAGCTATAGTTACGTAATTCAACCTTGTCAGGCGGCTTATTAATATAGCCTTCGATATATGTAATTTGCCTATTGCTGTTTACAAACCTTTTAAAGTTCTTATCAAGTGATTCATTCGTTAAAGTATTAATGAGATTACTTTTACCATTGATTTATCGGAATTTATTAATCTCCCTCCCTCTATAGGCTTTGCGAAGTATTATTATATCAATAATTAGACGTTTTTCGCTAATAGTTACGAGTTTCGAAAGGTATTCGAATAGGCTCCATGAGTCGATATAAATCATTACCGGAATAGGAGGAATCTTTAGTTGCTTGGTAATAACGTTAAGGGTTCTTAACCATGTTATACCTATATTAAAGCCTATTATTATATTGAAAAATTCTGAAGCCAACACACTTCGAGTAATCCTTTTATATTTGACAAAACTTTAGTTAATTAGGCTGCTGATAATTCTAGATTGATCTTCCCGCCTATCTTTGTTAACGAAGGTTATTAGAAAGTTGATTTGTAAAGATAGGTTGGTGTTATTTGTAAAAGACCTATTCGTAAAGATTATTATCTTGGCCTTCGATAGGTAGATGAAAACTATATTAATCTCTCAGTTTTTATTTTATTTATTTATTACTTAATCATCCTATCAAGCCGGTTAAAGTTGATTTCTATTAAATCTTATGTTATAGTTTCGATAAAAAGGTTATGAAAGGCTTCCGGTTAATATAATATGGTAATATAGCTATTACATGTATGTTATTTGAGGCATCTTTAGGCTTTATCTACGCTAATATTGTATATGATAGCTAAATCAGTTCTCTGGCCCTTTTGGTGCAAGTTAAGGCCGGTATTAATATTAATTATACGGATTGACAATCCGTTAAAGTTAATTTAATTGCCTTTCGCCAACGTTATAACCCGCTTGTAATTTCAGGATTCAAATCCTCTAATCATCTATTGTTTCAATATCATAAAGTAAGTAGATTTGATGAAAATGTTATTGTTAATTTATATACTTACTAGGCCAAAGTGTTTTTCTTATATTACCATTAAGTAAGGGTTATATATTCAAGACTTTATATCTATTCGTAATTCAAAGTAGGATTAGTTGGTTAGGAATTAATAAACCCCTGTTTTTACCTATTCATATAATGGTTTAATACATAGTATTACCATTCCTAAAGGTTATATGGTATGTAATTCCTATGTTAACTCCAATAATATAATCCGTTATAAATCTGTTACTAATTACGTAAAGGTTTGCGTTATATCTCAACTATTGAACGTAAATTTGCCTGTAATTTTGACTAGCAAACTTGATATTAAGGCAATTACTAATCATTGGCTAATCTTTTCAATTGTCAAAGATTACGTAAGGATTTCATATTTGCCTTCATCGCTGTATCTTTAAGCGATTAGGCGTAATTTTTTGTACAGCCACGTCGTAGTTTTACCTTTAACCTCTTGGATAATCCCTGACTTCAAGATCATGATAATTAAGTTTAAAAGGTTAAAATCGGTCTTTGGTACGAATTGTATAACTTTTATAGTTAATAAATTGTTAATTTCGACCATATCGCTTTTTCTCGAAAAGTTTGCCAAAAGTTTTGATAATTCCTTTTACTCGAAGTTTTGATAGAAAGTTTTTGTTATGATTTTTTTCCTATATACTTCAGTAATATTGTGAATGAGACCTGGTGTATATTTCCTCTTTTTATCGTTCCTATTTTTCAGGGATTATCCGCATTGGCGGTGTTTTTTTGACTTATAGATAATAGGTGGAAAAGGGTTTTATTAGTTCGGTTACTTGGATTAAGTGTCCTTATCGTTGATAGCCCTAATGTAGAGCTTGACCTTAGTGGTATGGAAAGTTATAAGGTCGTTAGTAGTTTTAATAATTACTTTCAAGTTGGTGATACTTAAGGTTTTATATAGGCTCTCCTATTTGCCCGGCTTTCGCCATACGAGGACTTTACTTTATAACGGTAAAGTAAGTAATTCGATTATTATGGGACCGTTTCTGGTATTAAGGGTATCGTTGACCTAACGGTGTATTAATTCTTTTCACAGTCTTTTTGAAGCTTCGCTGTAGGTTATAACTTGCTTTTGAGTACTTGCTAATAGCAAAGATTCACTTGTCAGGTATGGATACTATTTAAAGACCAATAGCGTTAATACCAGGCTTTTAAGGCTTATAATATCATTTAGGCCCTTTCCGGTTATTTAAAGGCGTATTTCTGGATTCGTAAAACTTTTGATTTTTAGTATAAGGATATTATACGTTCGGAGAATTAAGGCGTGTACTTTTTTAATCTTTTTAATACTTTAGTAGGAATTTAAAGGCACTAATTTGTACTGGATATTTATTATTTTGGAATTTTCCTAAATATCCGCCACCGCAAAATTGGTATCGGTATTGTTAATGACGATCTTAAATAGGTTTAAGTACGTGTTGATTTTTAATGGTTTTAACGTTTCCGACGAATCCTTTGTTTAAAGGGATTTTAAAAACTTGGCTTCGTGAAAAAATGTTGCGGAGTTAACATTTGAAAAACAGGCTGATTATTCAAGTAAAATATATTGATAAAAACCAAGCAATTAAAGTTCTTATCATCTTTCAATATATATTTAGAGTTTGTTGTGTTTTGAGTACATATTTCATGGTAATAATAAAGCTCTTCGCTAAATGTTAGGGCAAAATATTTTATATTTTTTTTACTCTATAGGCTTTAAAACTTTCAATAGCCTTTTAAAGGCTGAGTGGTTCAGATGCCGGTATAATCAGTGTATTTCCGGTTTCATTAGGTTGAATATTATTGTTTTAGAACTTTAAAAATAAAATTATAGGTGTCTCTACTTAAAGTCAAGGGGAAGCCTTTGGCCGTTTTTAACCAGCTCATTGGCGTTAACTTAGAGATACCGCCGAGAGTCTTTATATCCTTCACATGAAGAAAAAGGGGGTGGAGAATTTAAGGATATGAAATGTAATTGACCAAATAACATTTTAAGTTACTCTTATCGTTAGTAACAATAGTTGTTTACCTTATTCGAAGCTAACTTTAACCTTGTTTATATCGTGATAATTAATTTTGATAGCTGTAATACTTTCTCTTCGTAATAACAAGTGCTACGAATAGATTCCTATTAAGTACCTGACTGACTTTGTGTTTAGTATAATATCTTAAAACGTATTTTCCGCATAACGATCGTAAAAATTAAAGGTGTATATAGGGTTATGAGTTTGATTAGAGTAAAGGTTATGGTTTTTACCACACAAACGGTATAAGAAGGTATAGTCGGCTAGTTATTAGATCGCATTAAGGGTAGTATTTTTATATTACTTGATTTACTTAGAGGTATTGTCGTCATTATTCAATTTATCGACTTTAAAATCTGCTATTTAATTTAAGTAGTTGTATTTAAATGTATTAGGGGATTATATATGATATACTAAATTTTTGTTTTTTCATTTGGTAGAGGGGTAGCGAGTTAACCAATAGTTAGACTTACTAGAAATCTAACATCTTTTACCATTATTACAACGATAATCATCACTCTTAATGTGTTTGTTGAAATATTAAAATTATTATCGTTAAAGCGGTTGTTGCCTTTAGTTTAGGGTTGATGGGCTAGACTTTAAACATTAAGGGCGCCTGTAACCGTACTTGCGGTTGACGTAATTAACTAGCGTAAGATTTTCTTTATTTACGTTAGGGGAATTTCCGAATTAGGGGTATATATTAAGAGAGTTTTTTATACACGTTATTATTGTTGTAAGCGAGGAACGCAACTGGTTTAAAAGACTTTGATGGTTATATTTAAGCGTTATAAGGCGTATTTGAACTCGTTAACACTCGTAACTTCTATCTGTACCTATTCACGAAATGTAAATTCGTTAGTTTAAGCTTTCCCCATTACTTACTAGTATAATATCAACTTGTTAATTATCTGGTAAAATACATCTATTAGTGTTTTTACTCTTTTTTCTCGCTATTATTTTGGTTTACTGCGTGGTAAACCAGTGTATATAGTATTAGATGAATCAAACGTCGTATTCGAAATACATTTTTATATTATCGTAAACTTCGCGAAAAGTTATTCTAGTTAGGAAGGTTAGGTTGTAGGTTTTAGTATACCTTATAAAGATTTCATGGAAGAGTCAGTGAGAACTGAAAGTAGAAATCTCTATTAATTTACATATATTTAAAAAGGGTATTATGTTTGTCTCGAGAAGGTTATAATGCTTTCTATTATGCGTTTATATATAGTTTTAGATTTAAAAGAAGTCCTTAAAAAGCTTATTATTAATATTAACCATTTTGATAAGTTTTAGGGGCAGGTCGCGACAGTAATCTTCATTTTTATCAGTTGTATTTCTAAGTAGTTTAAGTTTTAAAGTTTTTAAAATACTGTATTAAGGATAATTGCCAGCAGTTTAGCCCGGTAAGTAAAGTTTTGTAATATCTCTTATAGTCAGCTTTCGCGTATAGGCAAACCTATTATGGGAAGGCTTTTAATATACTTGACGATTAAAGAGATAAGGAGGGATAGGGGTTTGAAGATTTTGAGAGTCTTAACGATCTTGTTTAATTAACTGGTGTAAGGCGTTTACGTTAATACCTCTGGCTACGTTAACGGATGTTGCTTTATATGCCCTACCGCCGTTAAACGCGTACTCCATATTATCGCGTAAAGATACTATGCTACTAATCAAGTTAATCGGTTTTTTTATCGTTAGCGCATAAAAAGGTTTAACTTAACTAAAGGTTAAGGAGAGATTCCTGTGATTGTATATAAGGGGGTTAGGGTTCCTTAATAACTTTTCTTTTACTTTGTAGGTCTTAAGAGAATTCTTTAAGTAAGGCGAGGTTGAAAAGTTCTTGTACCAGTTTTGTAACACCCTATATTGAAACTTAAAGCCCTTATTCCTATAGTTGTAACTTAAGTCTCGGCTTAAACCCTTTTTAAATTACCTTTTACAAATTAAAAGTCTAGTCGTCGAAAAAGTTGCTATATTTACGAAAGGTATGGTTAAGGTCTTAATCGTTATTATATTTAATGATATAGTATCTAACGAAGTTGGTAAGATGTTTTTTCATTAAGGTTTTATCGATATTTTACGCCCAAAGGTCTTCGCCTTAATACTTGATAAAAGCAGTTCTGAGGGCACTAATTGTTTTCTTCCTAGCGGGGTCTGTGATGGCTTTAAAGTTAGCGCTTGCGGTAGTCATCTTAAGGTTCTGGCCTATATAAGGCTTAGTAGGCGAGGGATTTGAGGATCTAGGGCATGTAGACTGGTGTTTTGGCGTAAAGTCGCGTGGAAACTTAGCAACTTGATGTTGGATCGCAAGACATAGCTTTCTTAGCGTAACTTGATGTTTTTTTGGTGTTTTTACTTAAAGTAACGATCTTGACGATTGAATTAGCATAGGGGAAGTGAAAAGAGTAAAGTATGGGCAAAGGTTTAATGTGAAGGGTAAAGTCGAAAATCGTTTGTTATTTGGCCGCAGGACTTAGTCATTTTTTCAATCGTAGTACCCATATTAGTAATAGTTTAGCTGTTTGCCCACTTTCCAAACATTGAGAATTTTTATAGTCTATCTCAATGATTTTCTTCAAGAAGGATCCGTAAAGATTTCTTGGTGGTTTTAAGTAACGATACCGTCGCTTACTTTCATATTGCCATTGTACAATAACGTAACCCCAAAGTTTTCTCTGTTTTCCAGCCGTTATAAATTGGTGTAGTACTAATAAAGGCCCTTCGCAAAAATCTTTCCTCTACTCCAGCAGCTATTTATTGCCGTAAAGCGTAACCAGAAAGTAGATTATTCCTCTACTTAAATTATCTGTACTTAACCTAATAAGCACTAATCAATATTGGCAGGGCTTAAGAAGTTGTAACGTTGTCGATTCGATTTGTCGAAGTAACAGTAGTATTGCGTTGTCAAGTGGTGATGTATTATTCTAGATTTGGCAGACCGCTAGCTAGTCTGCACAGTAATTTATATGGCTAATTACTTGGCAATGCCCTAGTGTAAAGTGAGCGTATACTGTACTTGACTTGCAGCCAATACCGTAGGCCCGCACCAAACAATACACTATAATTGCAGTCAGTATTTTCCAACTTTACTGTAACTAAAGCTGACCTACTGCACTACAAATAATATTATTCCAACACAACGTATTGAAGGTGGAGTTCATAAAAGTATATTGGTTGGCAAGGCATAAAGAACAGTTTATTAAAAATATACCAAATCGATTATATACCGGGGGAATTTTACATACATAAAGCATAAAACATTTGGCGACGTTAGCCTTACCCCGCGAAAGACAAACAAAGTTTGAAAAAGGATGTGTAAAAAAAAGGACAAACCGTAAAAGTTATCCTCTACTCGTATTAAATACACCTCTGATTTAATAGATATTTTGGAAAAGGGGAATAGGCTAAACCAATTCTTAACCGTAAAAATAACCACCTTCAACAGTAATGAAAACGTCTCAAATAACGAGGGCGGAGTTTTCAGGAAAAATATGAAAGGAGATAAAAAGCTATACGAATCTTATATGCTAATAACTACGAATAACAAACTATACCGCATCTTCTACCTTATGGATTTGCCACTAATAAAAATGACCTTATAAAACTTACGAATTTCACTAAATTATATGATAGAAATGATAATTCTAATAGCAAACTTTACGATGTATTTAATAACAGAATCCGTATAATACTAAGTATTTGTAGAAAACTGGATATTGAAGCTTTGAAGTTGATATAATATTAATCCAAATATTGATTAAGCAAGCTAAAAATAAAGAAAATACTATTTAACGTAAATGAACATATTTATAAAATGTTATAACCGCCTAAAATACACTTTAACACGAAGAAAAACAAAGAATTATACAATAAAAACTGGACGTGTTGGAATAGTATTGCATGCAGTGCAGTAGGTCAACTTTACTTACAGTAAAGTTGACTGTACTGCAAATGTATTGCTTTGTGTGGAGTCTTACCGCATTGAGTGTAAGTCGAGTGCAGTACAATGCACTTCACTTTAGGGTATGGGCCAAGCAAGTGGCCATACAAATTACAGTGCAGACCTGCTAGCGGTCTACCCAACCTAAAACAATACATTCACCACCTGACTACTGTAATACTACTGTTACTTCGACCAATCCAATCGATAAAGTTGTAATGTCTAAGGCCTACCAAACCTGATCAGTGCTTATTAGATTAAGTACAGATAAGTTAACTAAAAGAAAACGCTACTTTCCGGTTAAGTTCTAAGTTAAACGACCGCTGGGGTAAAGGAAAGATTCTTACGAAGGGCCTTTACTACTACGTCGGTTTTTATGGCAGTAAGTAAAAAAGAATTGTAGGTTGCGTCGGTTTTCATAATAGATTAGAGGTAGCGACGATATCGCTATTGAAAACACCAAAATCTTTACTAGATCTTTTTTGAAAATGTTAAGATTGACTGTTAGAAGTCTCGAAGTTTGGCAAGTTGGCAAACGGTTAAGTCAGTACTACTTCTGGTGCTACTACTGCAAGAAAAACGACTAAATCCCTACGTCAAATAACCTTTCAACCTTCGAATTCTACCAATAACAAACGACCTCCGACCTTACCTTTTACATTATATTTTTGCCTTTACTTTATTCCTTTTCACTCCTTATATGAACTTGATTGTTAAGTTTTCTGATTTAAGCGAAAAAACCGTATCGCGTTGAAAAATCTACGTTACGAGACCTTACGCCAAATCCCCAAGTTTACTACACCTAAGATCACGAAATACTGTGCCCTACGCGTCATATACGTCTTCTTCATGGCAAGCCGCTAAGATGGCTCCAATTTAGGAATAAATAAAAAAGGTTAAAGCCTTCGGAATGATTTTTGCCAAACACTACGATTAATAACTCTGGATTACGGATATTATCAAATCCATAAATAAAGCCTACCTAACCAATTACTTCGGCCTGTACATTATAGGAACGGATTTCGGTAAAGATTATAGCTGTGGCGCCCGCGTTTTTTAAGAATTTTACGAGTTTTTTAACCACTAGACTCTTGACATATGAACGATAATTTAACGTTCGGTTAAAGCCAAGGTCAAAAAGGAGGTTATACGGCGCGGTATTTCTATTCCTAAAAAGACTCCGGTGGGATTAGCGAAAACTCTCCTTAAACTGGCTTAGTAAGAAGACTACCTTTAAGACTCTAATCTTTAAGACCCCAAAGAAAAAGAAAAAGGCGTTAAATTACAACGCCTATATAAAAGTTTTAGGGAACCTTTAACATACCCTTAGCTAAGTTAAATATCTTTACGCGCTAGCGATAAGGAACCAATTAATCTGCTCAGCAGTTTAGTACCACTACGTGACAGCTCAAAGTACGCCCTTAGCGGCGGTAGGATGCGTAAAGCAGCAGTCGCCAACGCAGTTAAAGGTCTTGACGTTGGTGCTATTTACCAGTTACTTAAGTAATATCGTCAAGCCACTTAAAACCTTTTAGTACCTATCGCCACTTAGTAAGTTGGTCGCTAAGTTTTCCAAAATCCTTAAAAATCTTCCCCCTTTAGATTAGCCAACACGCGCGAGCCTATTATAGGTCCTACCACAGGACTTTAATCCTTGGGTCATGCGATTGGAAATTACCCCTAATACCGTGCTTCGGAATCCCTAAGGTTTAAATAACCAAGAAATACCATTTAGAATGAGGATAACTATCGCAACCTTTTTCCAAAACCTGATAGAATGATTAATATTAACTATAAATTTATAACGGATTTTTATAAGATTTAGGATAACATAGAGAAGTTGAATGAAAAGCCTTATAACCTCCTTAAATCTAAGATAATAATTTTCCTAAATATCTGTAAGTGGATAGAGGTCTTACCTTTTAGTTTCTATTTACTATTTCCCGGAATCATTACAGGTTACGCCAAAGACTATTAATTGATCTTTCTAACTAGTGCTACCACATTTCGCGAAATTACGATGGTATAAAGGGATACTTCGAGTACAACGTTACCTTTACGTGATACCATATAAAATAGGCTACTACGAGGTGGATTATAATAATGGAAAAGAGGATAAAGAAGGAATTACTAATAGACGTCCTTAATTAAATGTTTAACAAGTTAATAATATGTTAAAAGATAATAGAAAAGGCACACGTTAGCGAAGCCACACTTTTCAAACAGGTATAGGTAGCAGTTATAGGCATTAGTAAGTTCGAATATGCCCTATAACGCCTAGATGCTACCTGCGAAGGCTTCTTTAACTAGTTGCGTTCTTCGCTTGCCACCGTAATAGAGCATATACCAAACTCGCTTAGTATGTAATTTTAAACCGATAACTTCCTTAATATACATAAGAAAAATCTTATAGTAATTAATTACGTCGACCGCAAGTATGGGCGCCCATAACATCTAAGTTTAAACCTATCGACTTTAATTTTAGACTAAAAATAAAACTCATGTTAGCGTCAATAGAGCCAATATTTGAGCGAAACTGGTAATCGCCAACATTATTGTCGTAATAATGGTAAAATATATTGGATTTTTGGTAATTTTAATTGCTGGTTAGGTCGGTAAAAATTTTCCGAGCGTAACAATAAAAAGGACATACAAAACGCTTAAAACCCTACTGTTTTTAAATAAGATTACTTAAATTCAATCCTAAATTTTGAGTACGACGAGCTAATTAATAACGCCAACGCTCTTAAACAGATTAAATAGTACGAAAAAGATATTATTCTTGGTACGGCCCAATAACTAGCCGAAAACACCATTTTATACCGTTTGTGTGGTAAAAACCCTAATCTTCACCCTAATTAAGCCTCTAAACGCCTATATACCTTTAACCTTTGCGATCGTTACGTGGACCATACGTTTCAAGATATTATTCTAAATACAAGGGCTGTAAGGTACTTAACAGGAAGCCATTCGCAGTACGAGATATTGTGGAGGGAAAACACTATAACCAATAAAATTAATCGTCACGATACAGCTAAAGCTAAAGTTAGCTTTAGCCTAGGTGAATAATTATCGTTATTAAAGACAACGGAAGTTTACACTATTATAGGAGCAATTACGTTCCATATCCTTAAGTCTCCTACCCTTTTCCTTTGTTATTTGAAAAATATAAAGATCCTCTGCGTCAAAGTCGAGGTTACTACAGACGAACTGGTTAAAAATGGCTAAAGGTTTCCACTCGCCTGTAAGTTGGGATACCTATAGTTTTATCTTTAAGGACCGGAATTTGTAGTATTCAACCTGACAAAGCCTAAAATATGTTAGATGTACCGGCGCTTTAACTACCTTGATATTAACATGCTATAAAAAGTCCTAAAGTTAATAAAGCATAATAATATAAGATAATTTTCCCTAAAAGCTATTAAAAAACTTTACCTCCACTACTAAAAATATACTCAAGCCCCCCGGAAATTTAAATTTACGTTAAAAGATGATAAGTATTTTAAATACAAAATCTTCGTTAATATATTTTACTTAGATAATAAACTTGTCTTTTATATCGTTTATTCCGCAACTTTTTTTTGCAGATCTAAGTTTCTAAAGTCTCTTTCAGAAAAGGTTACGTGGTAAATGCTAAGGATATTGTAGATTAACACATACCTAGGCCTAACTGACGTTGTCTTTCACGATATCGGTACCAACTTTTCTGCGGCGGAGTTTCATAAAGATGCTAAAATAATAGGTATCCAGGGTAAATAAGTACCTGTAGAAGCCCATTTAAAGTATTGGAAAGGTTAAAAGGATATACACACTATTTCACCGAGAATATAACATTCTTACGTTAAAGATTATAAGCTTTAAAGATCCGGAGGTACGCTATATATAAAAGTAAAAAGCCTGAACGATACTATAGGCCCTGATAGCTTAATGCCAATGCTTCAGGTTTTTGGAGCATATCCACGCCTAACGAGTAAATTTCCACTTTCGGCAAGTACTTAAAAATGTATTGCGGCCTATAGCAAAGCTTTAAGAGAATCAGGAAGAAAATCGGCACGCCACCAAGTTAATAACGCTTTTAACACCACGAATGGTTCATTAACCATCGATATGTTTGTTTTGACATTATAAAGTGAAGTTCTTATATAGCGGAAGCCGGGTAAATAGGAGGGATTGTATAAGATATTAAATATTATAAACTCCGAAGTAGTTATAAAAACTGTTAACGGCCTTATATCTTTCCGAACCACTTAGGTTAAGCCCTATATTAGGGTTACTAAAGACGAGGATTCTTAAGCCCGTTGAGAAAAGCGATTGAGCCAATGAAAACCTCCTATAACCGTTATCAATAAGCCTATAAAACGTTGTTGACGCGGATAGCCCCTACAGAAAAAGAATATTAAAAAGGGGAAATATATACCGGGCCATATATATAATACTACATAGGTAAGTAAAAAAAAGAATAATAAAGACTTAGCAGTAAAACTCTGGATACAAGAGATTATTAAGACTTCCGGAAAATCTTTTGAAAAAAGCAACAAGGTTGAAATGAATGGCCTGTTAACCCGTAGCGTTATACAATTCGTATCGAAGATCGATTTTGACATTTAAAACCTAAACGTTACGATCTTTAAATCGAGGATTATTTATGAGGTTAAAGGTAAGACTATGAGGCGGTTGTATAATAAGTTACAGCTAATCGTTTAAGGATATGGCGATAAAAAAAGATTGGATCTTTACATAATTACAAACAATTTAAAATATTGGTTAGCGTTTTATAGTCGCTTTAATAATAAGTTTAATAGCCAAGACTTAAGGTAAGTTTACCCTTAATAACCGTAATATAATATAAGTTTATACGCAATCAGTAACGGATTTATAGCGAATCGAACTACTAGAACTACCACAGAAACTTTGTGATATTTACCTTTTAGTCACGGTAATACGATATATTAAATCACTATATGGACTAGCTATATCAAGCATTTATTGGGTTTTAACTTAATCATCGTAATTTCAATCACGACTAGTAATAAATTCCTTAATATACGACCTGTGTTTGCTAGTAACGTATAAGAAAAGTTTTGGCGTGGTGGGAATACAAAGTAATAATACATTTTTCATCGGATCAACTGGTTTTGTAGCACTGAAACAGAAAACGATTAAGGACTTTAAGTTTTAAAATTTCAAACCGGTAACAATATTAACGGAAAATACAGAACTTAACTTTTATAAATCGTTAATAAGAACATTCGGTGTTAATGCAAGCCTTAGCTTTCTCCAAAAGAGTCAAGGCGCTATTTTGACTATTATTTACAGAACTGATAAGGCCAGAGTTTAATGGTATTTAAAATCGCATGTTCGAAGCGGTTATATCGCTACTTTATATTGACCGGAAGCCTTTTACGACCTCTCTATCGTATCGTAAGTATAACTGTTAACGGATAAGGACTTTAACCGACTGAATAAAATGCTCGAGTGGAAAATGCGAAATCCGGACGGCGGGATTAATATAGTCCCAATCGACCTTTTAAGAGCTAAGCTAATAATCTTTATAGATGTGTCTTTTGTAAATAATATCTATTTGTCCTTATAGATCGGATTTTTGATAAACCTTGTTAATAAAGACAGAAGAAAAAACCACTTTAATATTATCGGTAACCTAATCTAGTAAATCTTCGTTAAATATAAGAGGATTATACGAAACGTATTAGCGTCGAAGGTTTACGATATAATGACAGGTTTTAATATAGAAATAGCATTATAAAAAACCCTTAAACCTATTACCAGGCAGTTAAAGATTCCTCCTATCTAGGTGGTAATTTATACCGACTTAAGAGACTTCTTTGAATGCTTTTCAAAGCTCGGAACTACCAATGAAAAACGCTTGATAATCGACGTAATGGCACTCTATAAAGCATACAAAGGGAGGGAGATTAATGAGTTCCAATAGATCGATGGCAAGGACAACTCCGTAAATTCTATGACGAAGGCAACGCTATACAAGACTCTGGAAAGGTTTGTAAATAGCAATAGGCGGACTATACGTATCGAAAGTTATGTTAAAAGGCTATCCGAAAGGTTTAGGTTATGTGACGGCGGACAGAGATATGTTAACAAATTAGATGACTGCCAGAGAATTAATAATAGTAATTTATTGAATGGCACAGTTAAGTTGGAGGCTTGCAAAGACCTATGGCCAAAGAAAGTTTTGTGGGAATTAATTAATTCGGGCCTCGGAGCGGTGGAACAATTAAGGCCAAATGGAACCAATTTGCATGAAAGTGCATGCAATTTAGTATGGAAGTTAACTGGAATTAATAGGGGTCTGGCCAGTTAATGAGGACGCAGTTTAGTAGTAACCAGAAAAGATTGGCTAGCCACACTAGCGTACACGCACAAACTAAAAAGCCGCTAGCGTTGGAATAGTATTGCATATAATAGAATAGGTCAACTTTATTTACAGTAAAGTTAACTGTACTATAAATGAATTTCTTTATGTAGAGACTTACCGCATTGGGTATAAGTCGAGTGCAGTATGCTAAACTTCACTCTAAAGCACGGGCCAAGCCAGCAGTCATACAAATTACAGTGCAGACTAGCTAGCGGTCTGCCAAACCTAAAACAATACATCTATCACCTGACTATTGTAATACTACTGTTACTTCGACCAATCGAATCGACAACGTTACAACGTCTAAGGTCTACCAACAGGACGGGTATGATATGAAGTTATGTTAAAAACAACTGTAATAATATAAAAAAATCGTTATAAAAGGTATTAATTATCTTGCTAGCGAAGTTTAAAAAGTGTTAAGCGGCGTTTCGACTAGAGCATAATGGTAACAAATTATTTATTCAAGTATTTATAAAGATGTACTATTGAAATCCGAATTTTGATTTTACGTTGTTTAAATCGGAAAAGGATTTGGATTTTTTTTGTACGAGCTTTAGAATATCATTTAATACTTTGATAAATCGATAAATGAGTTTTGCATTAACGCTTGTAATCAAGAAAGTTAAGGATAAAATCCTGTGAATCATACAAACTATTGGAATAGTAGTAATTACAGTGTAGTAGGTTAACTTTACTTATAATCAAGTTAACTATACTGATTGAAAGTTAAGTGTATTGATTGTGGGCCTACCGTTTTAGGTGCAAGTCAAGTAAAGTATGCGCTCACGTCATACTAAGGTACGTACCAAGTAATTAACCATACAAAGTACTGTGCAGACCGGCTAGAGGTCTACCAAACCTTGAATAATACATCCACCATTTGACCACGCAATACTACTATTACTTCGACCAATCCGATCGAAAACGTTACAACTTCTAAAGCCCTACCAATATTGATAAGTTCTTATTAGGTTAAGCACATATAAGCTAAGTAGAAAAAGAAGCTAGTTTCCGGATAGGCTTTACGTTAAAAACGGAGGCTAGGGTAGAGGAAAGATTCTTGTAAAGGGCCTCTGTTAGTACTGCATGAGTTCACAACAGCAAGGAAACAGAAAAGATTTTTGGGTTGCCTCAGTCCATAATGGCAATCTAAAAGTAAACAACGGTATCGCTACTTGAAATCACCAGGATATACTTACAGATCCTTCTTTAACAAAAGAATTGAGATAAACCATTAAAAGTCTCAAATCGATAAGTTGATAAACGGTTAATTTAATACTTTTGCAGGTTTTATTATCGTGAAAAACGACTAAGTTCCACGTTCAACAACTATAACAAACGACTTTCGACCGGACCTTACATTTAATATCAAACTTTTACCCCTATTTGATTTTTTTTTATTTCTCCTACAATACTTATCGGTAAAGTCTCTGCCTAATTCACGTGAAGTACAAGAGTAGAAGAGAAATCTTTAGATTGGTATTGAAGTAAAAGATAGATCGTCCGAAAAAAGCATTACAGAGAGTGCATGCCATGGATGAGAGGTTATAAACCTCTTATCCGGGCAGTTGCCCTTTAGCCATGCGCTTTGGAATACCCCTTCCAGACCGCTCAACGCATGACGAACTTTATGTCTTGCAAGAGTGCAGCCTGCAGCGTGACACATTATTGTATACTCTGTAGGAGTGCACTTTGCAATATAGTGCACTGTCACTTGGCCTATGTATACTAGCTGTAGAGGGATATAGTAATATCTACACCACTTTAATTGTTGAAAATTGCAATACCGAGCTAAACCGTTGAGTTACGCCAAAAAAATCCACGTCGCACGACTTCATGCCGAATCGCTAAGTTTTCACGCTACTAAGTCAAATTCACTTTACACTAAACCACCGAGTCCTACGCCAGGAAAAACCTCAAGATAATACTTAGCCAGAAATTCCTAGAGGTAATTAAAGACCTTGGACTTCTATTTTAAAAAAAAATTACAATAAAGAGCTCTAGGGATGAAACCTTGACAAGAAATTAACAGAAAAGTACCTGGTTAACTTTGTTGGCAGCTATATTATCAACTAAGACAATAGTAAAAACCTTGACGGAAGTGATCCCACCTTTCGTAAATATCATAACTTTGTTAATAATTGAACTATTAATATGTCAAGGGTAATTTAAAAAGGAGTTAAGTTAATGTTAAAGGAAAAACTTAAGTGATGGAGAGTTTACGTGTCAGAAAAGGGCTTTTCCAAGCTAGCATAAACCCTCTTCGACTTAACCCAACTTGAGAATTATCCTTACAACCAACGCCCCAAAGGTAAGGGCGTTAAGAACCTTTAATGCTCTTATATACGTTTGAAAGGACTCCACATTCCCCCTAATTAAATTAAGTGTTGGAATAGCAATCAAACGCAGTACAGTTACATCTACTTTACTTGACGTAAAGTTGATTATGCGTACTGCAAATTGACTATAGTTTGTGGGACTGCATTGCAAGTGCAGTGTCGTAGGTACCCACTTCAAAGTGGGGAATAGGCCAAAGCGTTTGGCTATACAAATTAGTGTGAAGACCGGCTAGCGGTCTGTCAAACTTAGAATTTACATACCTCAATCAACAATATCAACGCAGCACCAGTTACTTCGATCACAGTGATTCGAATCAACTACGTTGAAAAGATAAAGGCCTATCAATACTAATTAATGCTTGTTGAGTTAAACAAAAATTGGCTAAGTAAAAAAAAAGCTGTTTTCTGGTTATTACGCTTTGTTTAGATAAGGTAAAGAAAAGGTTTTTGCGAAGGGCCCTTATAGGTTATGTAGTTGTTCGTGACATCTAATAGTGATAAATTATAAGCTATTTAGTTGTTAGTGGCAGTTTATAAGTAAAAGACGGTATCGTTACTCGAAAACACAAAGAAATCATTATTCTTCCTTTTTGAAAGAGTTGAGATTAACCGCATGATTTTTTTAAAAATTACTAAGTTGTTAAGTTTGCAAACGCCTAAGTCAGTATTACCGCAGATACTACTACTATAAATCGCAAAAACGACTAAGTTCCACAACCTTTAACCTATACAAACTGTAACGGAAAACCTATGACTAACCATTTTAAATTACCTTTTTTCCATTTACAATTTTTGATTTTCGTCAAGATGGTTTTAAAACGTATTAAAATCGATACCGTTACTAATCCCTCTAAAAATGAGGCAATTATTGCCTTCGGCGCTATCTTTTAAAAGAATTACGACGAAGAAGTTTAGCTTACCGATGTCACTAAAAACTTTATCAAAAAACACCTTGCTAATATAATCGGTCGTTTTATTTTCGACTCAGACCTTATTTAAATTAATTGTGAACTTATAGCTCTCGAAGATTTTAAAAAGTTGTTCCGCGATTGGAGTCTAAACATATGGAAAAAGGCGGATAATCAAGCCAAAAAAAGAATAAAAACTAAACTGTTTACTCGAGGAATTGAACTCCCTCCGAAAAAAGGGAAGGAGGGTAATCTAGCTAACCTATTCTAGGAATAAGCTACAGATGAAAACCCTTAATAAAACTTAATTAAAGGCAAAGGGGTTGCTAAAGATAGTAATCCTTAACTTCCATATACACATTTGTAAGGACCTACTTAAGCCTAGATAAGTTTTCAAACCCTATTACAAGGAGTTCTTCATACGCTAGTATTACCGGACGTAAAAAATCAATTAATATGTACCCCATAAGCCCTTCATCCCACTAATTAATTAAATAAGAACTTCGACGAACCCTTTGATACCAAAAGGATTATTACAAAATTTTATACGATGGAAACCCTTATGTCCACTTTCCCTAAGCCACTTAACACGTCCAGTTTTAGCAGTCAAACAAAGGGCAAACTGGCTTTACACGCGAGCCTATTATAGGCACAACCACTGAAGTTTTCCCTTTAAACTCAGCTAATAGCAAATATCTTACCTATTAGTACCAATAACCTTAGTCTTTCCCTTAGCTAAAAGATATAAATGTCTCCACAACCAATACATCACCCTTCCTTCTCGATGTATTCCTATGGTAGATACGCATTAAACGGTAATTAACACTTTTATTAAGATTTATAAAGGAAAGAAAAAGTATAAAGGTAAGCCATATAACTTCCTCGACATCAAGTTACACCTATTCTTTAATATTTACCGCAAAATAAGGGCTAAATTACCAGGTCTTTACTCGTTGTTTCCTAATATTTTTACCGGTCAAGCCGATGATTACTGCCTTCGGTACCTAAAGAATTATTCTTCCTTTCGCGAAATTTATAATGGCCTAAAGGGTCATCTCGAGTACAATGTTAATTATACCTAGTACTACACCAACTAAAACATTATTAAATGGTCTAATATATTAAATTATAAAAAAGAATCGAAAATCAAAACAGACCTTTTTAATTAGATGCTTAGGAAGCTAATGTTTTTCCAATAAATAATGGGATATGTGGGATCTGGCGAAGACACCTTACGTAAGTAGGTTCGGCAAGTCGTTACGGGTTATAAAAAGTTTGAATACGCCCTTCAATGCCCTGATACCACTTGCCAAATTTTTTTTTAGCTAATTAAGTTCCTTGTTAGCGACCGTAACTACTCGAATCTCTGGATCGTTTGATATATACCCTTAAACTCCGGAATTTAGTAACGAGGAAAAAAACACTTTCTATTCGTATTACATTAATCGAAAATACGAAACGTCCGGCCAGTACGGTTAATGGAAAGCCCGAACCTTTACCTACGAAAAAGAGTATTCATCCTTCTTAAGGTCTTTAAGCTAGTCAAATAATTGTGCCTCAAACGCTAAAAATGTTCGATTTATGGTAAGTAAAGCTGTTGGTTAATACGTCATATTATCGTCGAAAACAAAGCAACACAAGCGATATATTACATATAGTTCTATTTTACTTCAATTTGGATTTTATCCAGCAGGGTATATAGTTCAAGGGAAGTGAAATTAAAAAGGAGTAAGACAAGCTAAAGGCCATTGGCTAGCACGAATATACTGGTACTAGCACCAGGCCGGAAGCAATATAATAACTCGTTAACCACGCCTTTTTATACTAATTTATAGGTAAAACCCTCTATCTCAGATATAACGATAAAGATCATGGCTCTATATAACTTTTTACCATTTAATTTCGTTACGTCAAGTAGGTTTTTTAGGGGATTATTCCAGATATAGAGGCGGTATGGTACCTAATAAGAGGTTATTTTCCATAAGTCGCGTTACTAAGGCATATTGATACTATTAAATAACATAGCTATAAGGATAACGGTAAAATTAAGGTTGGATTTAACCTTAATAAAAATTATCTTTATTAGTATCAACGACAGTTATGATTGTCGTTAGCCTTATTGTTTTACACATGTTGAAATTCCCTACTCTTTTTCCTCTTTATCTTAAAGATGTAAAGAACCTCGACGTTAACGATAATATTTAAATTAACTAATTAATATAAGTTAAATCCGGTAAAATGTTTTTACTTGGCTTTAAATGGTGGTATTTTTGGGTTAATTTTAAAGGAGTAAAAGTAGTGGTATTCAACTCAATAAAGGCGGAACTTCGTTATTTAAATCGTAGGTTTAACTATCCAGAAACTAACAGGCTTTATAAGGTATTAAAGACAAATGGCTACAAAGATGTGAAATTCACAACGCTAAAAGTAATTGAACGATTTTACCACTACTGTTCAATATACTTCCAAATCTTCTTAAACGTGTTTTACCTGGAAGGCAAGCTAGTATTACATGTTATAGATTCCGTTACGGGTGTTCACGGCGCCAAGTTCCTTAAAACCATTATAGAGAAGGAAAGATGAAAACATTACGCGTTATATAGATTAAAACGTACCTTGGGCCGCTAAAAGTATTAGTTTACGAAGTTAGTATTAACTTTATTGCGATGGAGTTTTCAGATAACGTAAAGTCTATAGGGATTAAGGGTAAACAAATCCCCGTTAAAGTTTATGGTGATATTAATAAGGTCGAAAGGATATACGCCCTTCTACAAAAGGCTTACGATATCTTTACATTGGAAATCGAAAACTTTTCAAGTTAAAAAGTATGGCTTTAAATAACAGTAAAAGGTTTTGACGATACTGTTAGCCTCAACTAACTTATACTAACTTTTTTAAGTATTTAGGGCCTACTTATATATAACAACGGAGTCGCTACTTTCGTTGAACATTTAAAAACGTATTATAACATATAATAAAACCTTAAAAATACTAAGGAAGAAATTGATACGCTGTTAGGTTAACGATACCTTGAATACCAGGAACGAACTTTTAATAATAAACGTATTATTCCTCTACCTGTAAAGCAAATTTATTATATAACGAGAGCTAGTTAAATAAAATAGGCTGAATAAAATTTGAGTATTGTTAATTTCAACGTAGTGGTAAAAATTACTAACGTTCCCGTAACCTTTCGAATTATACAGGTTAAGTCGTATCGAAAACCCCTAAATAACCTTGAATCTAATGAAGATTTTAACGTAGACAAACTTCAAACATAACGGATTAGTTAATATGACCCTCTGGAGCCGATTCTTAATAAGCTAATAGAAATTTAATGGCGTAAAAGCCAAGCTAAAAGGAGGATACATATTAAAAAGAAGGACGGCGATAGGGATTACAGTCTGAAAATAGTGTATATAATGGAGAGGGTATTTTAAAAGAAGAAGTCTAACGGAAAAATTACCCCTAAATTACATCTCCAAAACATTATGAATATACTAGGTAAACCTTTTAAGGAAATGAACTAAGTAGAAATTAAAGGTATTTTTTACGAGGGGTTATATAATCTGTACCGTTAACGAAATTTAAAGACCAAAACGTTATTATTGTTAAGTCGATGATAATTTATAAAATTAAGGGTACGATTACGGATCGGCCGTATGAAAAACTACGGTTTATCGTTTAAGGATACGGTAATAAAGGTAAAGATTAAATACTTACATAATCTTCTATAATCCTGACAATTAGCTGATTTTTAATCGTTGTAATTGCTACCAGTTTAACTGCTAGCATAGGAGGTTAATCTATATTTAATGGACATGTTATGACCCAAGAACATCGGAGGGTCAGAAAACAGGCCAGTATGAGGCTAAGCCACTAAGAACCTGATGTCCAACATATCAGGTGGGGATATCTCTTATGTCAGCAACCTTAGGGTTAGGGTTATGCACTAAAGATTATTGAGATCATGTTTCGATCCAACATGATCCAGCACTGAAGGCGTAAGAAGGATTAAGGATATAAGGACACGGTCAGCACCACATAGATAGTATTTCCTTCATAGCTCTTCAGTTGTCAATCTAAGTATTCAGTCTCAGTATATTCTGAATAGCCTCACGGCTTTTCATCATTACTTGCATGGTTGCGATATTGTTCACTCAGCACCTCTGCTACCTTCTTGATAACATAAACCCTCCGACACCTTCTATATACTCACGGGTATTGAGTGTGATCATTACATTACAAAACCTTACGCAAAAATATTCATAGTTTGCCACTAGTCTTCAGCGGACTATATGGTTGCAACTTCTAAAAGAACTGAAAGAAAAGTTTCCGGCTGGCACGATAACACTTTATATTAAACTTTTATACCAATTACCTGGATTAAGAATCTACTAGTTTTCAACGTATCAAATATAATTTAAAATATGCTGGGTATAAAGACTTTAACTTTTAACCCGTGCCTATTTATAATAAAAGGCAAATACTTTAGTATCGTAGATATATAAACGAACGATACCCTTTTCCTTGTGAATAATAAGTTTATAACGACGAAATAACGTATTATCAAGAAGTTCGGCCTTTGAAAGTGTAAGTTAATCGAGACGTTGGCGGAAGGCATTCCACATAATTTTAATAGATTGTTAATCTATATCAATGGTATTAGGGCTGGAAATAGTATTTATATTAACCTATGTTAAAAAGAGAAAGTTATGAGCCTGACGATTATCGATAAAATCGACGGGGTAGAATTACAAAAATATTTGCAATAACCGGCCTATACAGATTATATCGCCACTCTATATTACCCTAAAGCATCGAACGACCTATTTATTATAATATAAGTATAATATTTATAAAACGAATACTTTAAGAGGTTAAATAAGCGGATGTAATAGGAAATAAACTATGTAAAAAGAGAAATTAATGTGGTTTTTGTAAATTTGATAAAGGAGAAGTTAATAATCTTTGCAAACGGGTTATTTGACAATAATGCTAACCTCATATCGTAAATCAGTTTCCTAATAATGCTCGTTAACGAGAATAAGATCAAAAGACAATTTATAATTACGGGAAACCTCGTATACTGGATATCCATTAAGTATAAGCGAATAATTCGAAGCGTATTTGCTTCGAAAGTTTATGGCATAATAACAGGTTTTAATATCGGTATAGTAACTAATGGCACATCAAGGATTATTACCAAATAGTTCAAATTGCTTCTGATACCTATAATATTGTATATTAAATCCCAAAACCTTTACGAATGCCTATTCAAATTAGGCACGACTAATGAAAAACGCGTGATAAAAGATTTAATAGTACTAAAGGAGGTATACGAAAGCCGGGGAATTAATAAATTTAGATAAATCAACGTCAAAAATAACACCTCTAACTCTCTAACTAAAGCCATACCCAAAAACGTTCTAACAAGGTTTATAAACAACAATAACCTGATGGTACGAATCGAGAGCTACGTAAAACGCCCGTCACATAACGTGGAGGAATAGGAATACCCTGGTAAACTGGAAGACTATCCAGGTAACGATAGCAAAGATGACAATAGCAATAGTTTAAACTACTAGTAAAAGGTACGTAAGTGGTAAAGTACCTGATTTACACAGGTTCATAGTGAATAATCTGTATATATGATTTAAGGAACGAAGGTCTCAGAGGGGTGGAGCAAAAGGGCTACAAAGGGCTGTAATAGATATTGATTTCAGTATAGATTAATCAGAATTGACAGGGGTCTAGCATGTTGTTGACTTATGGATTTAGGAGGAATTTCAGAGGTTGCGACTAATTGATGGCAAGTTACGCTAGCGTACAGTTACAAAACAAGAAGCCGCCAGTGTTGGAATAACAATCAAATACAGTACAGTTAAGTCAACTTTACTTGCAGTAAAGTTGATTATATATACTGCAAATTGATTTTAGTTTGTAGGACTGCATTGCAAGTGTAATGAAGTAGGTGCCCAATTTAAAGTAGGGCACAGGCTAAAGAGTTTGGCTATACAAATTAGTGTGCAAACCGGCTAGCGATCTGACAAACTTAGGACTTATATACCTCAATCAACAATATCAACGCAGCACCAGTTACTTCGTCCACAGTGATTCGAATAGACTACGATGCAACGATAAAAGCCTACTAACATTAAGCCTTTTTACTTGCTAAAGATAAAAGATCTGTTAATCTGTTCAGTAATCCAACACTTCTAAGTAACACCGCGGAATACACTATTAGAGACAGCAGAACGCGTAAAGTAATAACTGCCAATATGGTAAGAGGAATCTATATTAACGCTTCTCGATTAATAAAGAAAAATCGCTAAATAATTCAAAACCCTTCCTATGGCCATATTCTCATTACCCCTTAATCTTTCCATTAAATTCGCTGAGTCCCTTGAGGCGAAACTTCCCACAACAAGTACGACTACACGCGTGAACCCACTACAGGTCCTACCACAAAATTTTACCTCTCGGATTAGGCAACTAGTAATTACCCTTCACACTACGACTCGAAAACTTCAAGGCTTGAATTAACAGGAAACACCAACAACAACCGGTACGATTATCGCGAATTTCCTCTCATACTTGACAAAACAGTTAATACTAACTACAAGCTTCTTAATGACTTCGCTAAAATATAAAAGAAAATAAAAAAGTATCACGAAAAGCCTTATAAACCCTTAGGTACGATAATAATACCCTTCTTAAACATTTGAAAATAAATGGAGGTTGTTTTTTCAGGATTTAACTCACTGTTTCCTGGAATTTTCACAAGTTATGGTAAGAACTAGTACCTAACCTTCCTGATACGGTTAAAACCCTTTCGAAAAAATCTACGACGGTATAAAAAGTTATTTCGAGCACAATGTTCACCTTGCGTATTACCACCCGAATTAGGCTAATATGAGCTGGACAGCGTTAATGGATAAAAAGAAAGAAGAGAAAAAACCGATAAATATTTTAAATGAGATACTTCATAAGTTAATTTCATGTTAAAAAACAATGGTGAAAGTACATCCTAGCCAAGCTACCCTTCGCCAATAGGTACGGGCAGTAGTTGCAGGTATGAGTGGGTTTGAATATGCTTTATAACGCCTAAAAATTACCTGTAAAGGCTTTTTTAACTAATTTCGTTCCTCTCTCGCGACTATAATGACACATATACCATACTTACCTAGTATGTACCCTCAAGTTAATGATTTCCGCGATGTGGATAAAAAAGACCGCGTATTGGTACACTACCTAAATTGCAAGTATGGGCAACCTTAGCGCTTAAAATCTAGTCTAATACCTTCGGACTGAAATCCACAATTATACTAGCATCAACAAGGTAAAGACTAAAGCGGATCTGATAACCGTAAAAACCATTATCGTAATAATAAAACAAGGTATTGAATCTACAATAAGTCAGGTTATTGGTTAACTCGTCACTCTCCAGTCAAATGTAACGAAAAATAGGTAATATATTACATTCAGTACCTTACTAAGTTCAGGTAAAATTACGTCAATCATATCACAAACTTTGAAGGTGAAAAATCACTTAATAACAACGTTATTCCTAAATAAATCAAGTGGAATAAAGATATTGCTCTTATCGCGGCCCAGTATCTAGCTAACCACGCCTTTCTGTACCGCTTAAGAAGTAAAAACCTTTACCTTTGCCTTGATCAAGCTCCTGACCCCTTATATATCTTTAAATTTTACTATTGTTATATCGACCTCACCTTTTAAGGTATTATACCAAATACAGGGGCAATAAGATACACAACGTGAGGTCATTCGCATTACATAAATTGCAGAGATAAAACACTACTGCTACGGAAATCAATCGTCAAAATACTATTCAAATTAAATTTGGCTTTGGCCCAGGCAAACAACTATCGTTACTAGGGACAACAGTGGTTTAAACTATTGTTAGGTAGATTACGTTCCATATCCTTAAGTTTCTTAACCCTTTTTCATTTGCTTGAAAGATATTAAAACCCTTGACGTTAATGTAAACGTTAATGCTAATAAGCTAGTTAAAAACAGTCAAAGATTTCCCCTCGCCTCCAAGTGGTAACACTCATGGTTATATTATCAAGGCCTAAAAATAACGGTGTTAAACCTAAAGAAGTCAGAAATACGTCAATTATACCGATGTTTTAACTATGTTACTATTAATAGGCTATATAGAGTTATAAAGTGCACTAGACATAAAGATATAAAATATTGTTCTCTATAAGATATCTAAAAGATTTGTTATTATAACAAAATTTGAAGCTCAGCCTATTGAATATTTAAATTTACGCCAAAAGAGGACAAGGACTTTCATTCATAGATCTTTATTAACGTATTCTTCTTGAACAATAAGTTCATTTTTTCATTTTATTAATTTTACAACCTTTTTTCACGAAGTCAAATTTCTAAAGTCCTTATCAACGAAGGATATAGGAGAAAAGTTAAAAATACTGTGGATTAACATATACTTACATCTATATAACGTTATTGTCTACGATACCAGTACCAACTTTACGGCGGCTAAGTTTTAGGAAAATGCTAAGATAATGGGAATCCAGTGTAAAAAGGTGCCTATTAAGGCGTATTAGAGTATTATAAATGCGGAGAGGGCGTACACGTTACTTTGCCGAACATACGATATCCTTACGCTAGAGATTGAAAGTTTTACAAATTAGGAGGTACGCCTTCAAACGACGATAAAAGGCCTAAATAACACTGTAGGCCCTGACGGCCTGGTACTAATGCTGTTAGTCTTTGGAGCGTACCTAAACCTAAAGAGTGAATTTCCGCTATTAGTAATTACCCTCAAAAAATCCGTAGCATATGGTAAAGTACTGAAGAAATTGTGAAAGGAATCGATACGACGACAAGTTAATAATACCTTTAACATTAGAAACGGGCCCACGAAGTTTCGCATAACCCAGGTTAAAGCTATATATTAGGGCTACTGACGATGGCGATAAAGACTTTAAATCCAAGCGAATAAGATAATACGACCCCCTTCACCTGTTATCACCAAGTTAATAAAACGCCGCTGGCGTAGATGACCACTAAAAAGGAGGAACGTTAACGACGAGGAATACATACTGGGTCGTATTTACAATACTGCTTATATAAATAAGAAAGAAAAGGACAACGAATACTAAAAATTAAAGCTTCAACAATAAAACATTATTAAGACTTTTGGCAAACCTTTAAAGAAAGTAATAGGGTTATAATTTATAAACCCCTAACTTGAAGAGATGTATAATTCGTGCCTAAAGATAATTTTAATTTCCATGACTCTAATTTCGCAATATTTAGGTCGAGGATTATATACAAGGTTAAACGCCAACCTACGGGGCTGCCGTATGAAAAGTTGCATTTCATCGCTTAAGAATACGGTGATAAAGGTAAAGACTGAATCCTTATGTAATCGCTGACCATTCAAAATATTAGCTAGCGTTTGATGGTCGTTTTAGCAACAAGTTTTCTAACTAAAATCAAAGGGAAGTTTACTCATCATGGTCATGATATAACGCAAGCGTATACACAGTTAGCGACCAATTTATAGCGGATCTTACTATTGATATTACCGAAGAAAATACGGGGTAAGTATCCTTCGGAAACGGTAATATGATGTATGAAGCTACTATACAAACTGAATAAAATAGGCGTTAGTTTATTCTTAATCCATTAATTGTACTTCAAGTCACAACTAAGCATAAAGTTTTTAACCTAGGACCTTTGCTTACTCATTACAAAAAATGGTAACATCGGCTTAATAGCCTTATGAACTAACGATACTCTTTTCGTTGGAATTAATGGCTTTATGGTATCGGAATAGCAAGTAATTGAAAACTCGAAGTTTAGGAACTATGAGCCATTAGTTACTTTGGAAAAAGAACAACTAATTTATCTTCAACAGATCGTCAATCCGCATACTTGGTATTATTAGAGAACTTAATTTTAGCTAAAAGGGTTAAGGTGCAGACTTAATCAAAATTGACGAGACAAACGTGGCCAAGGTTCAACGGTACTTAAAGCAACACGCCTGTGACAACTATATCAACAGATTATGCCAACCGAAAGCTATATACGATATATGAATTGTGGAACAAGTATAAAACCCAACGAATAAGGACTTTAACCGGTTAAACAAAAAGGCATGAATAGAGAATGTAAAATTTAGACTGAGGAATTAATAAAGTCTCAATTAAATCATCGAAGGCCAAGTAAATAATTTTTATGGACGACTCTTTTGCAATCAATACAAACTTATCCATAAAAATTGGCTTTCTGATATACTTCGTTAATAAAAGAAAAGAAAATAACCGATTTAGTATTACCAGCAGTTTAATCCGTTAAATCTTCGTCAAATAAAAAAGAATTACATACAATATATTTACTTTAAAAGATTTTGGAATGCTAAGCGGATTCAATATAAGAAAAATTCTATAAAAATACTTAACGCCGTTAATAGGTAACTAAAGATTCCTTCAATCCCAGTAGTAATTTATACCTATTAAAAGGGATTATTCGAATGTCTTTTAAAACTCGGAACCACTAGTGAAAAACACCTAAAGATCAATGTATTAGCGTTCCGTAAAACTTACAAACGTAGAGAGATCGAGTAGTTTCGATAAATCGATAGTAAAAATGATCCCGCTGATATCATAACGAAGGAGTTACCAAATAAGGCCCTTAAAAGGTTTGTAAAAAACAATATACTGACCATACGCATCAAAGGATACGTCAATAGGCTATCTAGTAAGGCCAAGTTATATGCTAACAAATAAGGATACAATAGCAAACTGAAAAACTTCCGGGAGAATAAAGCTAGTGAAAGCGATTTATTTGAATAACACGGTTAAATTAGGGGGAATAGTGAGCCAATTAACCTACTTGAGTTAAATAAGGTTGATAGGTGGTTTAACTCACGTTGTTTGAAATAATTGGTGATACCAGTAGAAGCAATGGAAGTAGTGGCCTAGTTAATCTACGTAGGTTAACTAAATTAATAAGCTCCATAATCCACGTGGGTTAAAACAGCTAATAGCAGTAGTGGACCAGTACGTACAAGTTTGTAGCAAAAGACTTTAATACAGAAGTTAGTAAAGTCTAGACTCAGGGTCATGGGGCAAACGAAGGTAATTAGTGTTAATTTGTATGTTAAAGTCAACTGGAACTAACAGGTGCTTAGCCAGTTCAAGAGAACGTAATTCAGTGCCAAGTGGAAACAATTGACAGACTACACTAGCATACACGCACAAAAAAAAAAGCCGCCAGTGTTGGAATAGTAATAATTACAGTGCAATAGGTCAACTTTACTTACATTCAAGTTAATTATAATAACTGCAAGTTGAGTGTATTATTTGTTGGCCTACTGTATTAGCTAAAAATTAAGTACAGTATACTCCCACTTTACACTAGAGTACGTTCCAAGAAATTAAACTTACAGATTACTGTACAGACCAGCTAGTGGTCTGACAAACCTAAAACAATACATCCATCACTTAACCATTGCAATACTACTGTTATTTTGACCAATCGAATCGACAACGTTGCAATATCTTAAGATCTACCAATAGAAACAAACTTTATCGAAATAATTTACCACGTTTTCAACCGACCATTTAAAGTATATCAAGAAAATAAAGACCTCGAGACGAGCCTTATATACGTAAATACAGGTGATATTGATATGAGCGCCTTTATAGCTAAAAATGAAGCTCATTACGTGTATTAGATCTACTATACCCATGTAAAGGTATAACCAAGCTTATAAATCCACAAAAACGATGTTTCATTTGTAGTAGGATCGGATATCAATCTATTTGTTACCTGGTTTACAAATACATTCATGTTAAATGACAATTTTGAACCGATTACCCGTTTAAATACTAAATAAAAAGTCATTTTATCACAGATACTGCAAATTACAAAAACATTAAAGACGAATTCCACGTTAAGCCGTATAAATATACCTTTGGAAAAAACAACTTAGAAGAGAACGAGGTTTATAGAATAAGACAGGATAAAAAATAGATAAACGTGTATTTACAAGTTGATAAAATGTTTTATTTTTATATGACGTAAATTTGGATGGTAATAGCGGCGTATTGAATGCCTATATAACGTTATAATTTACGTTGTTTCATATTTAAATTTGCCGGCTTTAGGGTATTATATTCAATATCAACGCAGTAGAAATTTCTACTGGTAGAAAAAGATAATTCGACTTTTTCGTGGCGAAGGTACCCGCGATCTAATTCGAAGAGATAGGAGAGTATCGCAAGATTTTTTTTCGGTAAAGGCCAGGCGATATTATTCGCTACAATAATAATTCATATATCATTAGGGATTTTTAAGTTTTATATAATGGATTTTTAAAGAACGATCCTATTTTGGTGAATTGATATAAACAAATTTGATATCAGGGTATTCGATGATAAATTAATTCTTTTGCCTTTAGAATGAAGTATATATGTCGTTTCGTTCAAATTTTGTATACGTTTAGTTTTTCCCTAAATATATTTCATTGAGGTCGTCAATTAATATAATCGAAATTATGTATCTTATACCGAAGGTTTAAATATCCTGTTACAAGACGCTTTTTGCGGTTTTCTTTCGCGTATTGGGATACACTAATATGAGAAGGGAGGTTGTAAAGGTTATAAAGAAGTTTGTTTACAAATACTATCTGCATCTCTAAGTTTCTTAACGATTTAAATTCGGGTTATAAAACAATATTGACTTTAATTACGCGGTAACTATGGATATCATATACCTTGAAGAATAGCACATCCTTTATTTTGTCGACGTTACAAAGTTAATCCAGATTGTAAAATTCATGCGAAATGCTTCCACAACGGATTACTAGGATAATTTGGTAAACTATTAATCAAATATCTATTTTATAACTCTGGATTGGATTACTTACGATATAGACACGACTTTTCATTTAAACGAATGATGAATTGAGGTTATAATAGCCGGAAACGAGTGTAAATAAATACCGGAAGACGCGTGTTAGGGTATGTAAAAGTACGATTGATATTACATACAGTTCAAAAGGACCTATACTGTATTATCCCAGGAATTGAGGGGAAGAACTATAAGGAGTCTATTTTATAAATAGACATTAACGTTGTTAATAAAACATATGATTCGAGTATATTAACTCCTATATTCTTTATATTTGGTATCTACCCTAACGATTCTATGAATTTCGAAGCGTTACAAGCTACTGATCAGATATTAAACCCTGTATAAAAATCTATAGCAAATATTCATTTTTTTAATGATTATAGAAGATTTTTCTAAAACAGTATGAATAACAAACAGTTTGCAAGATATAGGGGTTTTAAAACTATCGTTATAATCCGAGGTTTATTTTTAAAGAATGAAATATGGATAGATTGGTTGGCTAAAAATTAACGGTATTCAATGAAACAATATATTTGTAAACTTTTCAAACGATAGGAATTTATTTAAAATATAATTTTAATGAAGTATAAAAAGGATGAAATGGACGATAAACCTTCAAATAATATTTCTCCGAATGATAATGATTATATCATATCTACTATAATTTAAAATAATATCTCTTAATATTTATATACTTTCCTCATACCAGATAATAACTTTTACCATTTTATTCAAACAAACAAACCTGACCAACGGAGTTAAATTAACGTGAATCAGGGCATTCACTTCATTCGAAAAATGAAAAGCGTGTTAAAATCTGTAATTCATTTTTTTTCATTATCCAGAATGAGATGGCGGTCCACGAGATTAGTATAAAGCTTCGTTATGAAGGCATTATTACAATTACGGGAAGCATTTTTAAGGAATTAACCTAAAGAAAAATATTCATATTGATTGAGTAGGGTATTTATAGTTTTAACAAGTTTCATTCGGTAATTTACAACCATTATACAAAAATTCTCACCTGATTAGTTTATTAGGTAAATTTTGGAATAGCAGTACAATGCAGTACAGCCAAGTCAACTATAATTACAGATAGTTGACTGTACTTACTGCAAATTTACTGCTGTTTGTGGGATTGACTACAAGTGAAGTACAGTAGGTACCCACCTCACAGCTGGGAAGAGGCCAAATCATTTGGCCATACAAATTAAAGAGTAGACCGGTTAATGGTCTGCCGAACTTAGAACTTACAACTCATCCATTGAAAACAAATTTCAATGCAGCACCTGTTACTTCGACTAGTGATTCGAATTGACTACGTTGCAACGATAAAGGCCTACTAATACTGATAAGTGTTTATTACGTTAAGCAAAGATAAGATAGGTAGAAGAAGAAGCTACTTTACGGTTACGCTTTATGTTAAATAGCGGCTAGGGTAGAGGAAAGATTTTTGCGAAGAACCCCTATACGCTTTGTATTTATTCGCGGAAACAAGTAGGGAATACTTATAGGTTTTTCAATTGCTCGCAGCAATTTATAAGTAGCAAATATATCGTTATTGAAAACAAGAAGAAATCTTTATCGATCCTTTTTGAAAGCGTTGAGATTAACCGCTAAAAGTCTAAAGATTAATAAGTCAGTAAGTTGGCAAACGGCTAACTTAATATTAAAGCTACTGATATTTCGAGTGTTACTCCTGCAAATTTCGAATCGTAAAAAAAACCAAGTCCTACGACCTTAACAAACACTGAATTTAATGGTAAACCTACAGCGGAACATTCCTTTGTACCACTCTTTTCTCCCTTTTATATTTCAATCTTCGTTATAATAGCTTTAGAATGCGTTGGAATTAATTCCGTTATCAATCCTGCCAGATAGGAAGAAATTATAGCTATTGGCGTTGTTTTCGAGAAGTATTACGAAGAAGACCTTTGGTTTATAAAAGCTAATAAAGACTACTCAGTTAAGCATCTTACCGATGTAATCGGCTCCTACATTTTCTATTCAGATCTTACCGAAAAGATTTATGACCCTAAAGCGTATGATAACTTTCAGAAATGCTTTAGAAAATGGAATTTGGATATGTGGAAAACGTTAAATAAATATATTAAGATTAGGCTAAAGGCTGAGTTGGCAAATCGAGGCCTCAACTTTTCTATAAAGAAACGGATAGTGGGTTACCTGGCAAACATACTCTACCAATACGCTACTGAGAATGATCTTTAATGGATCTTAGAAGATAAGGGAAAAGAAAAAGAAATTTCTGGCGATAATATCCTTTAGCACTCTTACACGCGTTTACAAGGTGAATCTCAAGCCCAAATGAATCCCTTAAACCCAATTACCTCAAATTAACGATTTAATAACACTAGAAGTAAGGAATTGATTAACATAAACATCGTAAGCCCTTAAGTATACTAGTTAATTAAGTAGGAACCTCGATATGCCCCTTAAAACTAAGAGGAGTATCAAAAAATCCTCTATGGAAACCCTTAAGTGCTCATTCCCCAATCGCCTTAGTACGTTCAGTTTTAGCAGCCAAATTAACGAAAAAGCGGCTTCACGCGCGTACTGTGGGTACAACTACGGGCTTTTCCCTTTCAAACTCAGCTAAAAGTGACTACTCCGCCTATCAATACCAATACCTTTTCTAATACCAATCGAGTGATTTCAAGGGTCAGTACTTCTAATACATTACTTTTTCCCCTAGATACGTCCCTATGGCGGATACGGATTACGCGGTAATTACTACATTCATTAAGATTTGTGAAAGAAAGGAGAAGTATAACGGTAAGCCGTATAATCCCCTCGACATTAAGTTGCGTCCTTTTTTCAACATTTGCCGTCAGATAAGGGTTGAATTTCCAGTCTTCTACTCGCTGTTTCCTAGTATCTTTACCGGTCAAACCGAAGACTACTTCGGTACTTAATGAATTGCTCCTTTTTCCAAGAGATTTACGGCACTTTTAAAGTTTTTTTTTCTTGAATACTATAGTAATTTCGCTTAGTATCATACGGGCTAAAACATCAATATGTGGGTTTACATGTTGGATTATAAAAAGAGTCGAAATTTAAGATGGACCTTGAATTTAGGTTAAGCGGTATCTTTAAGTGGGGGGGTAAATAGGTGTATTTGAATTATTGTTTCAAGTTCAGCTAGTCCCTACGGGTATCTCTTTACCCTGCAGACATCCGTCCTATAACTGCGGGTAGTTATTTCCCAAGTATAAATAATGCTTAGTATATACATCAATCCTCTATGGTACCATCTATCCCCTAATTAATATATAGCCAAGTCTCTGAAGCCATATAAAACAAAGTACATAAAAGTTGAGGTTTATATCAAATATTAATATAGGGTGAAGTGGGGTAATAAAACAATAGAAATAATAGCAATAAGGAAGTAAAAGTGAACTTTTCATTACCACCATACTTTACGATAATCCCTCCAACTTCAACTTTAACTTCCATTTCCACTTCAACTGCTACCCTTTCACAATCTTAATCTTCGCCCTTTTAACCTTTTCAATTTTAATCTTAACAAAGGTTAATATAGTCATTTTACCGCGGCGTGTTTTGATCGATGGTGCGTTCGTTGTTATCGAGGTTACTAACGTAAAGATCCCTCATTTCTTTCATATCTTACCCGCTTTATTTTCTTCTTTCGTTTTTTTACCCCTCATTATTTTCTCTCTAAACGTATGGCTTTAGTAAGTTAATTTAGACTTTCCTACCTTTCAATCTAGTGATAGGATCGACGATTTAAAACGATATGGATAAAGCGATTTCGTTAACTTTCTACGGCACTATCCATCGCGGCTTAAAGTTAGGCGCCCAAATATTCTTCAAATTTCTACTTCTATATTTATTAACCAAAAATCTTTTTAGTTTGATTTCGCGAGTCTTCGGCACGACCTTCTATTCCTAGTCGCCAACTTTAAACCTATTGCCACCATCCTTGAGGTTAGTCTTAAATTCAATCCATCGTTTAATCCATTTATTAGCCACCTGTTAATATGAACTGTTACGCCGGCTGACGAATTTATCGCAAATTGCCTTTTTATCAGCTCGCGATGCGTAAAATATCGCTGCCAATTGGCTTCGGTCCAAGTCTAACATTATCTTTACGACTGCTCCCGATGGTTTCACTAACCAGACTAGCATAATTTATAAAGTTAATAGGGTAAGTCTTTTACGAGCCGATTATTAATATATCTTACAATATTAGCGAAAGCTTTAGGCCACTTTTCGAGTTGCCTATACCCACGTTCGTAAGCTCATTTCTTTAGCCTATTCTTAACCAACTTCACCAATCCTTTAATTAGTCCTACTAATATGGCTAAGTACGCAAGCGCATTTATCATTTTCGTTCCGCCTTTAAAGAAGAACTTCATAACCGTCAGATTTTTCAAGTACCTTATGATATCCGAGTAACATTCTTTAGGATAACCGAAGATATCGGTAGTAAGTCTCTACGTTCGATATAAATTTTCGCCAATCAGTTTACTTATTACTTTACAAAATAAAAATCGCGAAAAATAATCGACTATAAGGTGAATATCAGTCTCTCTACCGACTTCTTTTAAATTGATTTTACCTACAAAATCCATATCTACAATATCACATGGTTTTCAAGCCACAAAAGGTGCGAGTCCTACGTTAATTAGTTTGGTGGTATTGGATGATACTTACGGCTTATAAGTTTTAACGCATAATTTAATGTTAATATATTGAATCGGCTGCTACAATATTCCTCCTAATTTTTAAAGGGTCGAAATTATCGCGAAATACCCATAACGGTCGTAAGCTCATTTAAATACTCGAGGTACCTTACTTTTCCTCACGTATACTACGTATTCTTTATCAAGTTTTCGCCTTAATAACACTTCGTTTTTAACATAAAATTGTAATAAATTTCGTTCTACTTTCCCTTTTATCTATATAGGTATGTCCTCGATTATTTTATATCCACCTATAAGGTATCCCATAATATTTCCATACAAGTTCGTCCTGTCGATATATACGTTTATTATCGTTACTCCTTTAGGTCGTAACATTCGTCTAAGACTTAACACTTCTATAAACAAGAAAGTTTCCGTTTTTAAATTCTATAACATCGCTAGTCTGATAAGTAAATATTCTCTTACTATTCATGGTAATTATTTTACATTTAGCTTTAAAAGCTTCATAATTAATTTAGATAACCTCGAAATCGTGTTTACGATTTTAATGATTTTATTTATTTTAGGGCGACATACGATTTTCACGTTGAACTTTACGAAAATATTAATAAACTACGCGATTTTCCTTATAAATATAATCGAACTCGTTAACGATAATATTAGGTTTACATAATCGGTATATACCATTATTTAAAAAGGTGATTTAATCACTTATAACCAGGTCTTTTTCAGGTATCTTACTACAACTAACGCTTTTCTATCACTAATAGTATACTTTATTTCGATATCATTTAGTTTACAGAAAAAAAAGGTTAGAAGATTTATATAAACCATTAACTTATCAACAACCTCAATACCTGTCGGCAATTACTTTATTTTAAAAGCGACACCAACGATTCCCTTATTTAACGCATTTATTACAAGGTGATATTAAAACGAACGATTTGATATTACGACGACATTTCATTAAATAGCCAGGTATATAGTAACGAAAGCCTTAATGTATTACCTTGTTTATTTAAACTATTTAAAAACCTATTATATTTGTTTTCAAACTTTACCTATTAAGGTTATTTTTAGTATCTTTTCTATATAAAATATTTTGAGGATTATCGTCTACGATACTCTTTAAAATATATACCTCTTAAGGTATAGTATAAGGTAAAGGAACTCGTTTAACATCTTTAACGAAATAAGGTGATTTTGAAATTTCGCCTACATTTTAAATCTTTTCCGATGTTTTTTAAACGGTCGAACTCGATCCCGTAACAATTCAAATCCCAACAAGTAAATATGACTTCCGAACAAAATAATTTTGAAAAAGGTAAGGCTAATTCCTCCGAATTCGAGGTGAAGAAAATATCAATAGTAAATGAAATTAATTATTACGCGAAATCCATAAAATAATGCGTTATAGTCGTTGATATTTACGTAGAAAGCCGTTTTCCAGGTATAGTTATATTCTATCAATAAAGGTAGCATTAATCCGCTAATCTTCGCGTTTTTTCGGTTTCGCCTTGTGGTATTCTCGTTAATTCTCGTATTATTATTATCGCCCTCGTGTTATGACCCGGATAACGGTTGGATCAGGAAACAGGCCAGCAGACAGCTGAGCCACTCAAAGTCAGGTGTCCAACAAATCAGGCGGGAATACACATCTCTT
This sequence comes from Anisogramma anomala, assembly GCA_038502455.1. Classification (NCBI taxonomy): domain Eukaryota; kingdom Fungi; phylum Ascomycota; class Sordariomycetes; order Diaporthales; family Gnomoniaceae; genus Anisogramma; species Anisogramma anomala. The sequence goes on from JASMMZ010000004.1 coordinate 29,804,504, forward strand.
ATATCAGCAACCCAGGGATAGGGTTATGCCTAAGAAGAATTAGGATATAGGCAGCATAGGCAGGAGACCGCCTATGCCGCCTATCAATATAGGTAAGTGATCCCGGACTGAAGCGCTAGATATAAAAGGAATACACTCTCTAGGCACTTCCTAGATTTAATAGATAGCTCTTCAGTTATCAATTTAAGTATTCAGTCTCAGTATATTCTGAATAGCCTCACGGCTTTTGATTATTACTTTCACGGTTGCGATATTGTTCACTCAGCACCTCTGCTACCTTCTTGATAACATAAACCCTCTGACACCTTCTATATACTTACGGGTATTTAGTTTGATCATTAAATTTCGCTATTTAATGATAGCTTTTCACCAAAGATAATATCGCCAAATACATAATAGGTATATACACTTCCTATCATTTTCTAAAGCATCTTGATTATCAAACATTATATATTCGGTGTAATAAATTCCGTTTTAAACTTATAACCTAAAATAAAAGGTATTCTACAATATCTTTTCGTTTCGTTACCTTAAAAAACGTTATAATTAACTTAAAAAAAGTATCGAATACTTTATCTCGTAAATATATCGGTTATTATAATTTAATTATATAACTATTGACTAAAACATAATTATAAACGAATCGGTATTCGCTGTTTTTCTTTAATGAGGATCGTAAATATATATCCTATTTTAACTAACCTAATATAAAAAGTTTAATTACCTCTATAATTGGACAAAATATTTATACGAATACGACTTTATCCTATAAATGTCTTAATTGTTTTAATCGTAACGGTTTGTTATTTAATTCTAATTCGATTAAATAAGTGACGACATTGTTTAATAGTAAGTTTTTTAATTTAAGGGTAATAATATCTCTTTAGATGTATACTATTCTCTTAGCTAATACCAAACCTTTCCCTTTATTTTTATAAAGTTATAGGTATTTTTCGTTAGCAAATTCGTCCGCTTTATTTATTTTACTTATAACTTGAACGTCGATTCCAGAAGCCTTAAACAATCTTTCAATAACATCTTATTATACGTCTTTCAATTCCTTTTATTCGGACCGAAGTTTGATATCTCTAATAAGTCTATTATTTTACGCTATTAGTATTCGTTTCATTTCGTTATATATTAGGCGAGTCTTTTTTTAAATTCCTTTTATTTTCCCTTATTCCCCTTTACCATTGTTATTATTCGTATACCAAAACGTTTAAAATTGCCTTCCTATTTTTTTCGTCAATTAACGCCTGTAACGCCAAAATATCGTCGTTTTATCCGTTTAATCCCGAATTAGTTTTCCCTATTATAATCAAAAATCAATAACCTAATAACCTACGGTCATGGTACAAAGTAATTAGAAAATTTTGTTTTTCCTCCTATACTCTAATATAGAATTAATGCACGCTAAACAGGCGAACGTAATAAATAATTAACAATATTAAGATATTCTTTAATAAATAACCCCTTTATTTCGTTAAACTTAATGTCTTTTTTTCGATCTTATCATCATTCGTTTTATAATTACTATTAATATTTTTACTTAGTTTTCATAAATTTGCATCTAACCTTCATAGTTTTTCTTTTCGTCTTTATATTCTCTTTTTTTGCTTTAAAACATTTTTGGTATAATTAAAACTTACGCGAAACGTACTTATTTATAATTACTAATATTTTCTAGGTTTTTTTGGTTTCCGAATAGCTCTTTCCAAGTGTAAATCCCGCCTTAGTTTAGGAGTTTCCTTTACTACTAGATACATTCCGCAAAATCGTTAAGCTCGTTTAATTTTTGTAAACATTTTCCATCTTTCTCGTTTAAGGCTTGGTTCTCATTATTTTTGCTATTAGTTTCATCCTTCAAGTTCAATTTTATCGTCTTTTCCTTATTACTCCTAGTAAATATATCTGATAAGTATAAATTTTCGATTAAAAAAAGGTCTATAAAAACTGGTTAAATATTAAAAGGCAATAGTTGCATAAATAATTCTACCAACATAACAACTATGTATCCGCTTTCGTCTATAAGTATAAAAACATTTCCAATATGATTATTAACAGCTAAATGGTAAACTAACTAGTTATAGATTAATAATGAGTACATAATAAATAGTTAACTTTAATATATACGAAAATGAAAAAAAATACCACTAACGATGAAGGGAAATAACACGCGGATTATTCATATTGTACGACCTTTATTAGTTATCGTAAATTTTATTAATAGATGAGCTATCTAAACGATATTTTTCATAAGAAATACCGTATCTTGCGTAGTAGGTATTAGAAGAAAACCTTTATATACCAGGCACTCATGCATATAGATATTATAGGTATTACCTTAAATATATCCGAATTGGGTTTTTATAATACGTGGTTTGGTAGGAATTTTTACAGCTTTTATTACCGCCAAATATATAAATGTTATACGTTTTCATTTTTTTCCTTTCGGTTTTTCTTTTCATTCTTATTTATCGAATAGTATCGAAGCTACATATCCCCGCTATTTATTTTCGTAATATAAGACTACAATTCCGCAGCTATTTAAAAGTAATATTAGGGTAGATTTTTCGTCAAGTGTCTATCCGGTTTAATCGTTTTTTCGGACAACCTGACAATTTTCGAATAAGTACGGTATCTTTTCTCTTTTCCGCATTATTCGCCCCATACTCTTTTTATATAACAATGCGAAACCGGAAGAGCTTTTCGCGAAACCGTTTTTTATCGGTTTAATTTATCGACGAAAGGGGTTAAAATTATACCGCTCGAAGATAATGGGAATTTCATTTCGTACGAATATTAAATAAGCCTTTATACTCGTCTTCAATTCGAACGTATAAGTTCGTAAACCTTGTAATTCGAATTTTATGGAGTTCGGCAGCTATTAAAGGGGTAATATACTCGGCTTTTTTGTCTTTATCTTTATCTTTACGAATATATTAACGTATTTATGGTTCGGTGTATAAATACTATACGTTACCTCTTACGCTTATGGTTACCTAATATAAAACATCAATATTAAAGGCAGAGTAAAAGTCTTGGTATTCGGTTTGATCTATCAATACCATAAATAATAACTCGTATATCTTTATATTTATTTTCCTTTCCATGTTTCATTTCTCGGGCATTACTCGCTCTTTTAGTATTAGCCTTCGTATTTAACACGTTTGTACCTATGGTTACCGGAGGTAAAGATAGTTGTAAAACTTGTAGTATAGTTTGGGCGCGTTTTCGTAATTAAAGTATATTTATACGTTGTTTTATATCTACTATTACTATTGATATTACCATTATTAACCATTACCTATTCTATTTCTTATTTGGTATGAGTTTCGCGACTTTATTATCGTCTTTTGTCAAATAAGTTAAGAATATAATTTATGTAAATTATAATATCCGCGAATACTTTACAAGTTTTAATGAACGTTTCCGTCGTTATCTTAGGGCGTTAGCCTACCTATCTCTCTTTATATTAGTCTTATAATCATTTTAACAAGTATTGTTTATTAGGTGTTTTATGGTATCTTTTTGTTTTTCGTTTTACGAGAAGAAATGGTTGTTATTACGGTTAGAGACTATAGTTACCGCGATTAATATCTCCCGTACGATAATGAACGAAACCTTGGTTTTATACATTCCGTTGTAATTCATAAAGTCTTTAAAAAACAAACTATTAATAACTTTGGTTTATAATATCGTATTATTATTTTAGTCGTTATCTATAAAATAGACCAAAAACCTATTTTTAAATTCCTTCTATAGTATATAATGGTATTATATAAATGGTTTATCTGTATTTTTTATATATTCGTCTAGAGTTTCGTAAGTATACCTCTTGAACGATTTTATCTTTACTATCACTCCATTCCTTATCATTATCGAACGAGATTTAAAACGAGTTTTAAAAATGCCCTTAGGTATTCCCACCATTATCTCTCCTCTTTTAATATATTATGGTACTTTTTAGCCGCCTCCTCTTTTAACCACATTTGAAAATAACTTTTGCAGATCTTTTCGACAAAAATATCGTTTTAAGATTATGTCTCCACCGTAATCTTCTCGTTGTTAACGTAGTAATTCGTACTTTCAACGGATAATCCGACAAATATTCGTATTAAATCTATCGTACGAGGTTTAATATATATAATAGCTAATTATATGGTAATTATTATATCTCATTGGTATCGTTTTACTTTCAAAACAATAAAATATTTTAATGTAATATAGGTGTTTGGTAGTTGTAATTATTAGATAAATTTCACGTATTTGGACAATCTGTCCTCTGGCTATCTTTCCCACCTCCCCAGTTTCGCGTAGTTAGTCTGGAGTAACTATAAGGTTTATTGGAGTTTTTTTTTCCATTCTCATACTCGTTCGTTTCCATCTCGTACTCGTCTCATTCTTGCCTCGTACTCGTCTCATTCTAGCCTCGTACTCGTCTCGTTCTCGCCTCATACTCTTCTTGTATTCATCTTGTTCTAGCCTAGTACTCGTCTCGTTTCCATTTCGAACTGTGAATCAGGATGGTTGCAGAGTAGACGACTTCTGTGCAGGTTACCAGATGAATGCAGGTTAAGCGGGGTCTTTGGGTAGGGGGGGGGGTAAAAAGGTGTATTTGCATTGTTGTTTATAATTCAGCTAGTTCCTACAGGTATCACTTTACCCTCCAGACATCCCTCCTATGTCTTTGGGTAGTTATTTCCCTAGTATAAGTCATGCTTAGTATGCACATCAATATTTTATGCTACCAACCTCCTTAATTAAATACTTAACAAACTAATGTTTTGCTAATAAGCAATGAAAAATATGGAAGCTGGCGAAGATATATTACGCTAGCAGGTTCGGAAAGTCGTTACGGGTTATAAAGAGTTAGAATATGCCTGATAGTACCCTGACAATACCTATAAAGTGTTTTTTTGGCCAGTTGTGTTTCTCGCTTGCGACCGTAACAGTTCGAGTTTTCAAGTCGACTGGTATGTACCAACAAGCTTTGGAATTTAACTATAAAGAAC